>VWZX01006101.1:1865484-2002058 GCA_013399015.1 Galbula dea
CAACTGGACTTGACTCCATTGAGCACAACCCTCTGGACTCGGCCATCCAACCAATTTTTTATCCATCCAAGCATGTGCTCATCCAAGCCATGAGCAGCCAGCTTCTGTGATTCTGATTCAGAGCATTTTCTCCTTTTTTTTTCTTCAAATCCACTCTTGATTGATTTAGTGTGATCTATTTCCTTGCTCATATCTGTGACCTAATGTTATCTAAAGTAAAGCTTTCATCTAGAAAATAAAGTTGGTTATACCACTAACAGTACTACAACTAGTGCTCTGCTAATCCTCCAAAAGATCCCATAAATGAATTATGAAACTATGCAGTCTTCAGTATGTAAAAATTTGCTCAAGGATGAGACAGAGTGTTCCTTTCCTAAGATCTTCAGGTGCATCAATCGCAGCAATACCTCTGTTGAGGGTCGAGGCTGGGCCAACCACCAACCCAATGACAGACACTCCCTGTTACCTCCTCTTCCCCCGCCATGGGGAGGGGAAGGGGATAAGAGAGAGACAGAGAGACTTGTGGATTGGAAAATAAAACTAAAAGTACTTTAATAATAATAATAATGATAAATGAAATATATACAAATATGTACAGAACCCAATACTGAACCCAAACTCCTTAATGGTAACTACGTCACCACTGATACTGTGGCAGTAGGCCTCAGCAGCAGAGAGGTCAGGCTCAGGGCTGGATCCTGGTGCTGGATGCAGGAACTTAGGGATCACCAAAGCACAGGAGAAGAAGGGAGAACAATCTAGCAATCAGGAACAATCTCTCAAGGAGGAACTGACCCCCAGTTTGTATATCGAATATGACTCCCTGGAGGTTTTTAAGAAGAGGATAGATGTGTTTCTTCAGGGGATGATTTGGGGATCAGAGTAGTGTAGGGCTATCGGTTGGACTAGATGATCTTGAGGGTCCTTTCCAACCGTAATGATTCTGTGATATATGGGATGGAATACTTTAGTTGGCCATTTTGGGGTCACCTGTCCTGTCTGCTCCTCCCTGAAGATGCAGCCTTTACCCTGCACCCCCCAACATGAGACAACAGATTTAGCAGTGACCTTGCTTTGCATACCAATCCCTGGCAGTAAATCTAAACCTTAGGCCTTATCACTGCTAGAAGCTGGCAGTGTCTATGAAAACATGCTGCTAGTTTCAGAAAGTGCGGTTTCTTAGAGGAGTTTCAGCTAAAAAGTAAAATCACTGGACAGAATTAGTTCTGTTTTAACCCAAACCAGGACAACCTCTAACTAGTCACATCAGCCCAGTAACCTGTCGGTCTTACACTGTTAATAAAAATCATAAATCCATTTTTTTCCTTTCTGTATTTAATGGCTGTAAGAACTGTAGATGCAACACACTTAAGTGCTGTGAGAAGTATCTGGATACTTTTCTGAATCTGTAGTGAAGTCTGTGAGTGTATTTGCTGGCTTGCCAGCATAAACTGTTAGGCTTTGACATTCTGGTTTCTTGAGATTATGCAAGAAGACTTCAGTCTGCTTCCCATACAAATTGACTGTAAATTGATATTAGATCCCAAACCACTACCTGCCCTTTGGTTTTAGTAACTGAAAACATGTATTATGGTACTAAGTTTCCCTCATATTCTTGGGTTTCTTTGGCAGAGATTGTACAAAATTAGGTAGTGGTGAAAAGATGCTGATCTGTTTCCTTTGACACAAGAAGTTTGCTCCAGTTACCTACAGTAGCTATACAAAATCAGAGTGAGTGAATAATAGCAAGACAGGACCAGGATACTTTTATTCAGTCGTATCTGCTGAGTGACACTGGAAACAAAGGAACTCTTGGGCTTGCCCTCACAGCTACAGCATAGCTCTGCAGAAATGGCTTTAACAAATCGTTAGATGAAGCTTACAACCTTTGTCCCTGTCTCTCCAGCTGCCTTCCCCAATGCTTAATGTGTTGTGAATTGTCTGGAAAAGAAAAAAGCTGGAAAAGTGCCTGCTACAAATATTCTTGCTCCATTGATCCCTGGAAGAATATAAAGTAATTCCCATATTCCTAAAAAATATTTCCTTCTGACTTTAAAAACAGCAGCTGGGTTAGTGGTTAGCTGCTTAAAACATGTGATTACTCAGTCTCCTTTTTCAACATAAACATTAGCTCAAAATCATAATATACAGCATATTCACCCAGAACAACATGAAAGTATGAATAAACTTACAACTCCAATTAGTTAAACTTCAGACACACAGTTTCTTCAGTAAAATGTCCAATATTCATTACACTTGCAAATAAGCCTGCTGGGACATTCAGTGCCTCCTACATCTGAGCCAGTCCACCTACATCCATTATAGCTCTCACTTCCACCTGGAGATAGCAAACTTAAAAATGCATTACAGGAGAATGCATGGTATTTTGTCTCCATTCTGAGGAAGACAGAGTTTTCTGTAATCCAGTATCATACCCCAAATACTTGAAGTGTACTGTGTTGATTAGGGGCTAGATATACAGGGAGCCTCAGCGATATAAGAAACGAACTGGATGGCTGAAGCACACATTTGATGGGTACAGTTAAGAAAGATTATAGCAAAACCACTCCATAAGTAAAATGGGAGGAAAAAGTGGAAGCACATAATGACTACAAGTTATAAAAATACAGGTAAAATTAACAGTGTGAGTACAGGAAATAATTACTTCTGTAACATCTGGAAGGATGTTAATTTTACAGAATTATGTGGCCTAACTATAATTTTAAATTTGTTAGTGCACATTTATTCATACATGTTCTTTCTTTGGCAACAGTTGGTATGACTTATGTAAGCAAGTGATCTGAGTTTGAGCACTATAAATTTTCAGAGTCAAAGGAAGCACAGCTGAAGAAATAATCTACTTTCTACTATATAGAAACAGCTAATATATTAGTATTCACCATCCATAATATATTAACCATATAGAGTATGGACATAGAGGTGAAAACATTATCCAAACTGAAAATGCAGTCAGTGTAACAATACTACTGGAGCAATAAATACAGTAAAACCTCTGTGGATGTAAATTATCAGTATCTTACATATTTGTCCAAGAAGTGAGGAAGGTATTTCTTGCTCTTTGATCCAGTACCTTTAAGAGCTCTGGTGTGTCATCTTTCCATTTTGACCAAAGAACCCTTCCTGATGTCTGAGAAAACATCACCACAGGCCACAGCAGATGTACAATAATTTAGACCTATGGCATCAAAATCTAGATGTCAAAATAAATAATGCAACCCTGGAGGTCACCTGGTCTCTTCCCCTATTCCAAGCCCGGATGAGATATGTCTGTGCCTGTCCTGCCAGGAGTTTGTCTAGCCTGCTTTTAAAGACCTCTAGACTCTCCATGTGGTATTCTGTGTGCCATGGCCCTGAGGGCATCAGTGGCCTGAATGGCCCTGACCAGCCTTCCCGGAATAACGCCCATGCCTGTCCTTTGGCCTAGGACTCTTACTTCAGCCCAGCCTAGGACCATCAGTCCCTGCCCCAGCAGTGCCACAGGATGCTAGGCTCTAGCTCCACCATAGTTCTGCTTTGTTTGGCTATAGGCCTTCCTGATTCCAGTCTGAGGTTGACTGCTTGGCTTGACCTTGAACCTGTGTCACCACCACTGATGATGTGGGCTTGAGGTTGCCTCCCCTAGCCTGACCTGAATTCTTGCTGGGACAGTGGGATAGGCCCTGGCTGGTGAGTCTCTGCCCTGCCAGCTGTGGCACTGAATGTGGCTCCTGGCTTCCCACTCCAGAAAGAGCAGCTGGCCTCTGCTGCACTCTGAGCTACCGTCCTATGAGCAATCTGTTGCAGTGCTTTGGTGCAAAACAGTTTGTCCCGTTCCCAGTTTACATCTTCCCTGCTGCATTTTAACCTACTGTTTTATTTTCTGTTCTCATGAACTTGGAGGGCATTGCTTTCCTTTTTTTCTTTGCAGTAGAGTTTTAAAGATTTGAAGACAATTACTATGTCCCCTTTGATATTCTATTTTCTATGGTAAACAATCTGAAATTGCTCAGTCCTTCCTGTGTGTTGTGTTTCATAAGATTTTAGCCACTCTCATCTGGAATCTTCAGCTGATACATTTCTTTCTTGAAATACGATGCCCAAAACTGGACAAAACACTCAAGCTGAGACTTTACCAATGCTAAGAATAACAGAAAGATGACTTAATCTGTCTATAAATTATACTCCTGTTTATATTTCTCAGCACAATGTTTTTCTCTTTTGAGACAGCACAGTGTTGTCAACTGATGTTGAACTTGGATTTCACAACAGTCCTCAAAACTTTCTGCAGCAGTATGAGTTATCCAGTTGTTTGCTATATTGCCTATATTGCTGCTGAATCCTTACTCACTGTAGAATTTTGCACTTCATTTATTGAATGACAATCTTTATTCCACAATAATTCTCTAATTTGTTCAGCTATGTTAAGGGAATTTTTAATCTAGGTTTCATCCCATAGGTGTTTGGGATTGGAATCTGCTCCCTTTAATCTATCTATATGTGGCTGCCTCTACATACTTCTTATATCAAAAGCTTTTCCTTCCTATCAGCAAAGTAATTAATAACAGTCATTTCATTTTGATTCAATGTTAACACCACATTATGATGAATAAGTTTTGTCCAAAGACACTTAAGAAAAATCCAGTGTATTACGTCTAGTATACTGCTTGGTTATTCTAGTTTAGAGTTGCTGCTGCAGTGGATTAGCCTCAGAACATGGCAGTGGAGTGATGAAGAAACAGCTTAACAATAAACCTTGTACATACTATGATTATGTAATTTTTACTTATATTATTATAGAATACAACCATATAAATCTTTCAGTGATATCCTCCTCATAATATTTCCTTAAACATTTGGGTAAATACTTACAAAATCTTTCTCAGGGTCTGTATCATCTCTCTTTCACAGAAAAAAACCTTATAAATAGATCAACTAAAAAGCACTGCCTTCAGTTTTGCCCAGCCTGGTATTAAAAGTGGCTGAAGACTTTTTCCTATCTCATGGCTCTTTGTTGTCTTATGAAAAATTAATTTAATGATCTCACTCTGCTTTCGAGTGAGCATGTTAGCATAATTTATGACTCCCACAGCAGAGAAAGCTGAAAATATAACTACCTGAAAACAATTTTTTAAAAATTTCTTTTCTAAACTGAGTCATCTTGGATTAGCACTGAGGGACATTGCTTGGCTTAGGCCAGGGAAGCTTGAACTCTTGGTGTCTGTGCTTCTCAGTATGGAGAGACATAAAGGAGTTATATAGGAGGATTTCTTTAAGGCAGTTGCTACATCCTCTGTCTTTCTCCAATAGATTAAATTGCTAATATTGGCTTTAAGCTCAGATATGTTTTAACACTTGTAATATCATGGGACTGGCTGTTTTATGAGCTCTGAGTCCTGAATCAGGTGGATGGGGTTCTCCTTCTTAAGGATGAATTAGGCTAAGGTGGCCTGATATCTTGGTCATACAGAGGATGATCTGACATCCAGAGACTGTCCTGGCCTTTTTTGAGGATTTCCAGAGCCTGATATTAAAGCAATATCTTATTTCTTTAACAAAAAGGTCAGGAATGCAGATATGATTTTAAATGTTTGATTTAGTGTTTGGATTATGTTTCTGCACAAAAAACAGAGGATGAAACTCAAAACAACTGTTTAAGGTCTTATAATTTATTCACCTGCTTTTACTGTTCAATGTGACTAAAAATGAAATCAATGGGCAATAATGTTTTTATAACAATCTCCCAAGTACTAACAGACAAAATAGGAATTGGAAAGTCTTGGCTCAAAGAAAAAAATCATTCCTGGATTTGAATTCCTACTGTGCCAAATGTTAATGAAACTGGTGGATCAAGAAATCATGCCAAGGACTTTATATTAACTTTCCCAAGATTTGTAATCCACACTGAAAAATGACAAAAGATGACACCCCAAAAGCTTGAGTTCATCCAGGCCTTGAACATCTGTATTTCTACACTTGAAAAATTACCACCCCACATGACTTTACTGCCTGTATTCTTTGCTTTACTTAGTGGAAGTTCCTCAGTATAAGTAAGTCTGGCAATTCCCTTGCTGTTCTCAAGGCAACTAGTTCCTTTTCCTTGACTATTCTACCCCCTCTTCTTTCTTAAATTCCCAACCCTTCACAAATCTTCAACCTGAAATACCACACTGAACTCCTAAACATGCACTTCACAAAGCTTCACAAAGCTGTCCTGTAGCAGATAATTTCCACCCATTCCATGAACAATGTCTACACAGATGTTCCACCTCTTCATAATTCTCCCAGTTCAGCATCACCTTCTCTGCCACTGTACTCTGCATAAGTTGTTCCTGCTTCATGCTCATCCTTACTCCAGTTATCTCCCTCCTCACTTGCCAGCCCATCCACTGTTCTTCTATTCCCATTCATAAGCTCTTCCTCATTTTCCATCATTACCAGAAACTGAGGTTTTCTCTATGGAGCTTGGCCAGTCTTAAGGGAGGAACCATTGGACCTGGCCCTAGGGTCATCTCTATGACCCCATTTGTAGTCTACTGACAGAAATAAGGCTTCTCTTTCCCTGCATCCCTGGGTGAATCACAGACACCCTGATCCCATCAGCTGTCTGTTGTCCAAGGAAAGGTGAGACTGGGGAGGTTAGACAGGTCACTGGGGCTCCAGAAAACAGGTGTTTGTAACCATGCTAGAGATCAGCAAATAAGAGAGTGTCTGAATCCTTCAGGGTGGTCACCTCAAAATATTGTTATGACTCTGGGGACAGCAGCATAATATGATTCAAATGTTCAAATGTAGGCTTCTAGAACTGTATATTTAAATTAGGGCCTAGTTTATGTTAAAATACATATTCTCAATGTTTTTGTGTCCCTCAAATCTCCTGTTTAGACTTGTGATTCAAGAGGAATGGTTTTAGGCAGACAGCCTAAAATCAATAACTCTAGGAAGTTATCTGAGCTCTGAAGCTTTAAAGATTTCCAAGGGAGGCAGGACCATGGTAAGGTCTGCTTCCTATCCCTGTGCCCTGAAGTGGTATTAGCCATATATTAGCCCCAAAACAATAAACAAGCATCCTACAAGTAGCTCCCATGTATTGCATATCACCTTTGTAAATTGTTTGAATGCTTCAGTCAAAAAACTTCAAAAGCAAAACATCTTAAAGGATGAAGAGTATCTACCTTCTGGATGATGTGTTGTCAATATAACAGTAGACACAAATACATTGATGTAGGTATAAACTAGGTATCTGGCAAAAGAGAGCTGTAAATAATAATGTACTACTCTGAAAAAGGGATCATTCAATAACTAGAGCAGAACAACTACAGGAGTTGTACATTTTTGTAATTATTGTAGTAGAAAATCTTGAAAGCTTTTATATCAGAATATTGTTGTTCTTGAAATCTTCCTTCAAGTTTATGGGAGGCTGGGGTCTTTGTTTCAGGTGACAAGAACTGTGCTGTATGTAGACTGCAGTGAGGTTGGTCCAGAAGTGAATCCTAAAAAACAGCCATCAGAAGCTGGCAACTGTTTCTTTGCATGGCTTTACCAATGAAATAGAAATGATTATTTTATTTCTAGATACAATGCTTTTCTCCCTTCCTGATGCTTTTGTCTAAAATTTCATCTTGGCACGTCTTTGATGGTCAGGAAGTGCAAGGGAGACAGCCTGCTGCTTATGGAAGTGAACAAATGTGAACATCCAACTTTCTTCTCTCAAGCAGTTCTTTTTTTCACAGATATAAGCAGCTAAATAGTCTTTCACCAAAGTGTACAGGCTTAGCTAGCTTAAGTTTGTACTGAACTGGTTGCAGGCTTGCTGATGATTTTTGATGGAGTTCTCACGCTTAGTTATGTGCTCCTCTAGGTAACTGTTTCACATTGTGAATAGGCTTTATATAGGATTGTCAGAGTTGGAAGGGACCTCAAAGATCATCTAGCTCCAACCCCCCTGCCTGGCAGGGACACCATCCACTAGATCAGGTTACCCAGCATCCCATCAAGCCTTGTCTTAAAAGCTTCCAGGGATGGGGCTTCCGCAAGCTCTCTGGGCAACCTGTTCCACTGCCAATTTTGTTGCTAACCAATTAACACTAATAAGATTACTTTCTCTTTCCTATTGATATCAGACTAGGCTTTTGTACTTGAATGTGGTGGGGAGAAGATGGACATCTTAATTACTGAGGTCTGGATTATACTGCCTTGTAGGAAACTCTGTGGGAGGAATAACAAAACCAGCAAAATTCCTCCATCAGAAAAGAAGTAGTGGAAGGTCAACTTCTCCTTCACCCTGCACAGGAGCCACAGGGAACCCTGCCTCTAACACTTGTGAACAATCTACAAGAAACACTGGCTTCAGTTCTCTTCAGGTTGGCAAAGTACTGCTTAAATAAAAGGGCATATGAGCTTGGTATAAACTAAAACTAGAAGATTGGGTTTATCTTCTTTGTAGACGCCCCATAGCACCTGAGACATGAACAGCTATATCTGGGCTTCCTCACTTTCAGGTTTCTCAGGAAACATTTGAGAGTAATCTGAAAATATTCAGTCTGACTGCATATACATCTTTTTTTTAATCTAGATATATTTATTTTTAAACATACAACTATGTAAGCTGGCTTTAACAGGCAGGTAATTTTAAATCATGTTTTGTGTGCTGTAATGAGTTAGAATATGAAATGAAAAAAAATTCACTTTACATTCTGTTTTCCCTTCAAGACATTTTATGATACAGTATTGCCCCAGGGTTGAAAAAACCCCACAGCAATAATCTGTAAGTATTGGATAAACTGTCAAGGGACCTTAATAGCATTTATATCACTGATGAGAGGGTGAAATGCAATAGAACATGGGCACAGCAGCTTTTTTTCTGTGAACTGCTAAGAGCAGAAACAAGGCTCAAAGAGAATGAATTAAATCAATCTGAGAAACTGCAAATACAGAGACTTATTCCGTGAGAAAATTAGATTAAACAAGTTTTATTGGAGTTTGATTAAATAATCCACATTATTTTTTGTATGATTCATATTTTATTATTCTTTGCCATAATTTCTTACCATGCAGATTGTTTATAAACTTTATTTGATAGGAATGTATTAAATTAACCTACAGAGAAAAATGAATTCTTGATTTAGCATGGCACAGTAATGTTATGATAAAAAAAGTAATAATGAGGAGTAGATAAAGTTTGCAAAGGAAGTGTCTCTCAGAATGCTGCTGTGTTTTAAACACATTACCACTAATGGAAGTAAGCTGGCAGGAGGTTGCTATGGACATGCATGCTGCTAACATTAGGAAAACCCTCCTTACTCTCCTTCCTCCCCCAGTTTATTCCTCTTTAATTCCCCCTCTTTAATCCATGTTTTGATAAACAGGTGAGCAGAGACAAGGGGCTAGTCACTCCTTCATGGGTAGGAGTATGGGGATCATTTCACAGAAACAAAACCAGAGCAAACTGTCTGGGCAGTGGAGACATGCTGTGTTTGTATCCCCTCGCTGGGGAAGAACAAACAGTCTGTAAGAGATATGGGAGAAAGGCAATGCAGAGGAGCTTGCTGGTTTTGTGTCACCATATGCTTGAATAGAGAGGGGAGACCCGAATGCTTATTATTTCCCTATTTGTAGCCATTGCCAAGGGAAACAATAGCCCTGCACATACAGCCTTGCACATATTGTCTAGGTGGAGAGTTTTAGATATTGAATAAATTTTTGAAACTCATGTTCTCCCATCTTTATCCCAAGGATCTGTCTTTCAGCAAGTCTGGGAGGTCTAAATCAATTATTGTAAGTTCCTTTCTTGATCTTATTTCCTATCCAATCTGACAATCCAGGGACAGCAAAAATCACTAGGGCATCTACTTCAGGCTACAAGTTTTTCATTCCCAGTTTCTCTGGAGGGATGACACAGGGATGGTAAGTGGCCATGGATACAGAAAAGTGTACTCTCACTCATCCTGAATGACCCCTGAGCCTTTCCAGCCACGTGCTGCAACACTGACTTCACTAACCCTTGGCAGCACAAGAGAAAAATGGCAGTTTTGGCCTGGTAGTTGGATTTTCTTGTTTCATGGCCCCAAAGGCTTACATGACTGGCAGAAGGGAACCTGTTTATCACAGTTCATTTGGATCCTGTCAGTCATCCTTTCCCTCCAGTTCTGAAAACTCTATGCTTCAAAAAGAAACATATTAAAGCAGCCAGTGAGTAGTTTTCTCTCTCCCCTCTCTATGACCCAGCCAGCATCCAGCAGAGGAGTTGTGCACCTGCAGCAGGGAAAGCAACACTGTCTCTGACAGCCTTGGGTGTATCTTGCAGCTACCTCCCAGCTAGCTGGGGAGGAGGCACAAGAGGTATCCTGCAATGGGTGGCCAGCTGCAGTGATAACAAATGATCCTATCAAAAGCTTCCATGTTTTCAACTCATCATCAAATATACGGGGTTTTTTAAAGCCAAAATGGCACCACAGGGACCACAAGGCAGCTGCAAGGTTAAGGCACAACTCCTCTGGCATGCTGGTGACTTTTCCTTTCTGGCCTTGGTGTTAGAAGTTTGGGAGCAAAGAATGGAGGTCAACATGAGATGAAGGAAGTAGATTTCAGTGGATAAACTGTGGATAATAGATGGTATTCTGCATCTTCACACAAGTTCTGTGCAGCCACCTCACACTTGCAACTGATTCCTACCTTTCAGTCTCTCTACTGCCCTCTGTGGAGCCCTCCCCTTACCTATATCACTCTGTGTCAAGGAGAAACCTGCAGCATCCCACTGCATCTGCCATGATGTTCCCAGGCACAGAAAAGAGCAACGCAGCCCAGTGGAAAATGTTTCTATAGAAGTGATGGCAGTACGCTGCAGAGTTGCAAGGTAATATGGCCGCTTTGAAGAGAACATTCCTGGGAGGAAATTTACTTTGAGGATGTCTGTGAACAGTATATCATCTCCTCAAAGAATCCACAAAGACTTAGCCACCAAAATCTCTGTTGTAATCTCTTCTTGGGTTACCTGGCACATGCTCAGGAGGTGCAAGAGCCCAAATCATGAGCACAGTGAAGCCTCCGCAACCACTGACATGGCTGGTGGAAGCACTGCCATGGACTGAATCACAGCAGGTGAAAATACAAAAATCACTGGAGTGTCCATGTGCTATAGTCCAAAGGCATTTGTTCTGGTTGCCCTCCCAGTCCTCTTCTCCCACCACAGCTCAAATTAAGGGATTATTTACTGATACCATTACAGTACTGTCAAGGGATTGTTGATCTTCTGGTGTCAGAAGTTCAGCAGGTACCACAGAGGAGGCCTCAACATTATAAGTAGAACTCAGACATCCATATGGGTTTTCTCTTTCACAGAGGTTAAAGATAACATGATTATTCTCATGTTTTTCACAGGTTAAGTACAAACATGAAGAATTACTTTGGTGTGGTTGTTGTGCTGCAACTTATTAAACAACAGCAATTCAGTCATGAATCTTGTGGTAGATGGTGATGTACATCCCATAGGTGTTGACACTAGGTTTTAAAGCAATCGGTCAGATCTATGATTAATGATTTAATAACAGAAAGAAATGGCCAGCAGAACTTCCACCCCTTTAAAAAAGAGGCTGTTTTAAATGTTGTAGAGCACATAATCTTTCTGAGAAGGGTGTCTTGACCTTAAACTCACAGTGTAAGCCAGAAAGCCTGTGCAGGTGGTTCTCAGAGACTGGCTCAGATAGGAAGGAATGTGGAGCACTCAAATTTGCCAAGATTGTGCCTTGACACAGCTCAGCAAATGAGAGCTTCTGTGAAACCTCTCCAAGGCTTCCCAGCAGGTTAGAGGTGCTGCTACAATTACCTTAGAGGGCTTTCTGCTTGATGGAAACCTTAAAACATTTTTCACATTTATCTGAGCATTTGTGTAAGCCTCATAAAATCCAGGCATGAAACTGGTGCCATGACAAAGGATTGGACCTTGGTTTGTGATGAGGTCTGTCTGAGTGTTGCCTTGTGCAGAGACCTCACTGCAAACTGCACATTGAAACTGGCCCAGAAAAGTACACGTGCTGAGCCAAGGAATCTCACACAAGCAGATGTCTTCATGCAACTCCAGTGAGCTAAAGGAGGTTAAACAGGGGTGAAACTGAGGCAGAGAGGATGGTAACACAGCCACTTTTTCTTTGCTCCAAGTTTTAGAGGTTGTACATATACATCTAGACATAATTTTAGCTAATATCTAAATTAGCAAAATATCTAAAGGATCTAAATTTTGCTTGGCTTTTAATTCCTTTCAGTTCCTTCTGTCCTTCACATAACTGTAACTCTGATAATGCTACCAGTATACTGTGAAGTGGAAAACCCCAACTCCATCATAGTACAATCCATACTGAAAATCAGAAAATAAGGATAAAGATGACGTGTTTGACTTCTGGGCTTTGTCAGGAAAAATATCACATTTTCAGCTGAGGAGAAGAGAAACTGGGAAGCCAGAGCACAAAGATGAAGACGACAAAAGTAGATGAGAAAGAGGAGGAGGAGATGAATGAAGAAAAAGAGGTGGAGAAAGTACGAAAGGGCCAGGTGGCTTACTTGGAAGGCAAAAAAAAGGATCAAAAGGTAGGAAGCCAAGTACTAGAAGAAAGAATTATAATTTTCAGCAGCTGGGGAGAAGACTAGAATAGAGGAGTCTTAATGGGTCATGGTTGGAAAGGGAAACTGAAAGGTACTAAATCAAACAATGATAGTTATACAGAACTTCTGAGGGATACAGTGGAGAAGGGCAAAGAAAAGTGGCTGCTAAATGGAGAAGCATGCTGACATTTGTATCCAGGGAAGGTGGCACAAAACCAGTAATAGGTTCGACTTCAGCTAGTCTGTGAGAGGTATTGGAAATCTTTTGGCAGTGCTGCAAAGAGAAATATACTTTCAATATTATGTTCAGCTGAGGCTCTTCACCAATCTGGTGGAAGCAATTAGCACAGCTATCATTTTACCATTCTTTGACTACTGGTCTGCTGTACCTTTTTTGCCTAACATATGATATTTACAAACATTCCTTTCAAACCATTAAGTTACTAATCAAGATCTTAATGAGAAACTCCTGGTAAATATGATCGTGCTTTTAAGGATTTGAGCTTGATGGAAGGGGCTAAATGAAGATCTTCAGGTGGGAATGGGCTGACCTTCAGGAAGGTCATCACCTGGGAATGGGAGAGAATCAGAGTGACCCATTTTCTGACTCTGGGTTTTTCTGTATCAGCTTTTGTTGCAGTCTTTTTCTGTAGGTAGTGGAGAGATTTGGGCTCTTTGTCATGTGATGCTACAGTGGAATCCATAATATCCTTAGATTCCTTGCATATTTATGCTGAAAATGATAAGCAAACCCACTTTTTATGCATAAATTTCCACTTGCTTGCATTTTTTTCTAATGTATTTTGCAGAGTGATTTCTGCATTCTCTACTATGTGACAACCTTCTGTGAGCATTTCATCCACATATTATCTCACCAGATGATGAAGATTTTTAGCACCTGTCTAGATTTGGCCCGAAATGAGAACACAGGAGAGCAAAATAGGGTTGTCCTCCCTCTACTTTCTATTATGAAAGTAAGAAAAAAAATCAAGAATAATTAGGCATAGACCGAATGTTTTCTCTGAAGAAAAGAAAGAGGGTTCCAAGAGACAAAATGTATTGTATTAAAAGAAGCTCTGTTCACTAAATCACAATTACTGATGAGATTCCAGCCTGCTTCCAATGAACCGAATGACAATATTAGTATTTGCAGTTTCAGTGCCATTAATGTAAACCGCAGAAGACCTTCAGTTCACCTTCCCTCCCCGGAGTGTTTTGTCAGCTAACAAGGGAAATATGTAAGGGATGTTACATCTCGGAGGAATACTGAAATCAGCCTCAGTCCCAAAATATTGAAAATTTGATGGAATGAATTATCTGGCATGCAAGCTGCAGGAAGGCCTCAGAGGTAGTAAAATAAAGTCAGTGGTATTGTTAAATTTTGGACCAGATCCTTTAGCATCTCCACAGGACTTTCTTCTAAGGCTATGACTCAGTTTTGAACATAGCCCAAGGTAATGAAATGTCAGCAGAATGTGTTTCATGGGAAAACCTAGTTGCTTGAGATACTGAAAATTGATTAAAGTGGAAAAAGCTGGTGGAGATGGGAGCTGGAAATAATAGCATGGCTCCTTGTACTTCTAAAACCCCCCATACTATTTTGGTGGTAAGTATGGACAATAAACTGGGGGGAATTTCTGTGCATGTATGGGAGGTGATGTTCCCCTCCAGTGATGATTGTAACGGCTTTTACCTGGCGGGCATCTCAGCAGAGTTGTACATGTGTGTGGGCATGTAGCACAAAGGAAGTTGAAGAGAAAAATATAATAAAAATCAAGAATAGAACTGGTTATTTGCTCTCACAAAAAGAATGAGACAAAATATTTTGCAGATATACCGTGACAGACTGAAAAAAAAGAAAAGCCATTGTCTTGCAATGAATGTGTTAGTTTTCTCCTTTTGGACCCTTTTTGGCCTCACCTCCAATTGTTGTGCTTTTCTCAAATCACAAGGTCTCTTGTGCAGATGCATGTTACTCTGAAATGTCCAGGTACTCTGAAATGGGTTCTGCTTAAACAACATTAGGAAAAAAAAAATAGTATGTTGGAACTTGTCACATGTTCTAGTGAGCTATTGCATGTTGTAGCAAGTTTCTGTAACGTGTTTAGATAGGCATGTGTCAACTGAGCCTGAGCATGAAACAGCCATGGCTTCTGGCCACCTTCTGCCCTGGTGGGAGCGGCAGCTGGAGAGTTTTAGCAAGTGCTTCCCAAATACAAGTGGCAACCAAATGGAAGGGCTCTGCAAGAGTAATCTGGGGTTCAACCCTGCTGCTTGTAGGCATCAATGACCCCTTTGGTGCTTGCATGTTCTTGTGATCAGAACTTAAGCCTGGGACCTTACCCATGGTTTTTATATACTGTGCATGACAGCCTGTAAGTAGAATACTTGGGTTTAACTCCCTGCGTGTTTTTCTGGAGTTTAAGTGTCCCTACTGTCCCACATTTTGCCCAGTATGACTCTTTCTTGCCCAGTTTCAAAACTGCTGGAGTTCTGCAGACAAGACAGGAGTATCTTGCTCTACTATGGGTTTTTCTGCATCAGCTTTTGTTGCAGTCTTTTTCAATAGGTATTGGGGAGATTTGCGCTCTTTGTCATGTGATCATACAGTGAAATCCATAATGCTAGGGGAGGAAAGATGCTCTGGGACAGTAGAAAACACAACTGGGGTTAAAGTGCCGCTTTGTTTATCTCCCAAATTAGCCACAGGGCTCATTTCAATAAGTGGCATTGTAAATCATCAAATTAGTATGACTTCATTCTGATCAAGTTATTTTAATGTAACTAAGCTTCAGAAAGACTCTGGAGCTTCTCTTCAATAAATAAGAAGAAATGTAAACTTTGTAGTGAAAATCAAATAAAACCTAGCCTTTTCATGACCTTGAAGAGTATTGTAATAAAATTCTTGATGCTGACTCAGGTATTTATCATAATAAATCGTTTAAGTCCAGAAAGTCTGTCTCCCACCTTTGCCCAAACAAGATGAAATCAAATTAGGTTCTTTTAAAAGTTTTGTATTAAACCTAAATAACAATTCCCTAGAAGGAAGATTAGGGCATGAAATGGGGCACGGCAGACAAGGTAGACCAGGGTGGTGCCTGGGGTGCAGCAGTTTGTCACTTGTCTGGTGGGCGGTGGAGGCAGCACTGGGAGAGGAGTCCTGAGGTGCTCTAGCGCAGAGCCACAAGGTGGAGGTGGGAAAGACCACCCTGATGGGGCAAGTCCTTTGTTTGAAGATGAAGTGGTCAAGGGGACAGAAGCTGGTGTCCTGACTCTGATGATCCCTGCTGGCAGAGAAGCATTGAAAAAACAACTGCTTAAAAGCAAGGAGCCAGAAATTTGAACAATTGCCTTTAGTTGCTAACAAGGGAAAAGTATAGAGTCTACTACTGATACTTAAATAACAGACCAATTTTGCTATATAGCTGTTGTTTACTAGTCAGGAAGGCTACTAAGTCACAGCTTTAATTTATGAAAAGAGCTGGTGTATTTGAACTCACAGAGAAACTAAAGAATCATGCAATCTTGTCATTACAGAGCTCAGCCTTCCTGTTGTCTGCCCAGTGCTATTTGTCAGTTTTTGGATCATCTGGAAATTAGAGGCTGATTTCTCTTCTGGCACTGGAAAGGCAATCGAACGTGCCTGCACAAAGCCTCTTTATGTGAGTCTGGCTTCACAGGCCTGAGATGTGGTTCTATTGACACTGATGGAAGGAGCAGTATCTTCTTCTCCTGTAAAGCAGCTATCATTGTACAAATAACAACATAATGGCCATGGGAGGAAATTACTTGGCAGTGAAAATTGGAAGGAAACTACTGTTGATTGAACTAAAAAAAGGTGCTGCTGTTGTCTGGTGTATTTGGCCTAGCTGCAGGCAGAATCTACTTGAAAAAAGCAGAGCAAAAGTACCTTTGCTTTGCAAAATGTGGCTGGATTTCTTACAGCAAATAGAGGCATTTGTTGTAAAGACAAGTTGTCAGTAGCACAGCTCTGCCTGCACCGTGCAAGCAACATATATTATGTGTGTGTGTGTGTGTGAAAACTATGAAAACATAAGGAATCTGCATATCCACAAAGTACTGTGGGTTCAGTCTTCATCAGGTCTTTAAAGGAGCATCTCCTCTGGGACAAGCAAGTGAATCACATTGTATGATGCCAATGAGAGATATATTCTTTATTGACTGAATCAGATTAGTTAATTTAGTTGTACCCAGAATCCATAAAAAGCTAATGAAAAGGCAAGCCTCAGATCAGGTTAAAAGAAGGCATATGAAGCCATGAAAAGACAAAGCACCTATCAATTAAAACAGTAATCATGATGACTAAATCAGAGTCCTGAGCTTTGGACATATAGCTGTCATGGGTATTTCTTTTCTTAACACCACAGAGTTCTTTGTGTCTGGAAATCTTTTAAGATTATCATTTAAGAACTATTTCTGAGTGATGAAGGAATGCCAGTGACTGCCCAGCCAGCTGTTAAGCTGACAGAAAACATAGAATTCAGTGTCTCCATATTATTACAGTGTTATAGCTGTGATAATCTAACCTAAAGGTGTAAGCAAGGCAAATGGTGTAGCTACATGTGCTCCATTTTATTAGGTCAGATGGTATTACTGGGAAAAAGAGACATATTTGGGGGAATATAAATCTTTTTCAGGGAAAAGTATTGCAAATACCTGAAGGAACACTTATGTTCCCAAAAACCATATCTGATGTTTCCCAATTTTCTGCTTAACTAATAAAAGATATTTCTTGTTTATGCAGACTATATCTCTGTGGTAGCAGAGTGATTTAAAACAGAGGATCTTTGCATTTTATCCTATTTAGTTCTGCTCATCCTCTGTGATGTGGAGCAGCTGGAGTAGCCCATTGCTGTTCCACCTTTAATCTACCATGGGAGAAATGTCAGGTGAGTTAATGAATTATGGTGAAAGAGAGAGAGGTTTTAGTAGGAACTCATTGTTTTCTGGCTGTTGTTTCCCTTGTGAGTCAACATTGAGCAAGCTGGGGGGTTTCAGTAAAAGCTTAAAGCAGGAGGAGCGTTAAGGTAGTGAAAAGTCACTTTGGTATTATATCTCATTTTCATTTTTTCTTGCCTTTAGATAAGGAGTAAACAAAGTGGAAAGGAAGTGTATGTAAAGGATTTTTTATCTTGCCTCCTTGTATTTTAATGTGTGTTTTCTCTTTACGTGGAATAAGTAAGTTTTATTAGTTGAGTCAGTTGTTAAGAATCTAGAACTTTCAAGGCTAACTTAAGATAATAATCCTTGTGTCTAAAGACAAGCACATCTGGATTCCTAATCTTTCTGGCCACATCACGAAGACAATTTAGAAGTAAAGGTTTTGGAAATATTTCCAAACTTTGCTGAGTCTTTGTTTCACACCAAAACTCCACTTATAGTCTGTGGATGCTTTTCACTTTAGTGTAGTCTGAAATACACAACTTTTATTTTATGTTTTGCTTTCTTCCTCAAAGACTTGTTTCCTTCCTCCTCTGAAATGAAAAACTTAGGATGGAGGAAAAATTCTGTAATTGTATGTAATCGCTGTGATTCTAATTATATGTAGGGTGGGATACTTGTAGTTTGAACTGAAGGCTGGCTGTACAGGTCTCATTAAATTTGAAAATATTTTCCTGACAAATGTTTTTAATTAGATTCAGATGATGATGCTGCTATTTTGGGTATATAATCTTCACACGCTATTTGTCTGTGAATATTCAAAAGAAAAAAAAATCATTTTGAACTTTAAAAGGACTTTTTATCCCTAGAAAAAGCTGTCCTATGAGTGGTCAGTGACACACTTTAAATATGTAGCCTATGGTGTTTATTCTTTTCAGGCATGATAATGCCAAATTCAGAAATGCTTAGAAGTGATCTCTTCCTAGCTCTGAAATCTCAGGCTAATGATTCACGTTTGTATATTTAAAAGTAATGTAGATTTATGGGACTTCAAACACAAAGAGCCATATGCTTCCTCAAGAAGCAGAGCAGAGAGTGAATAAGATGCTTGAAACACTCCCCAAAGTGCCTGACACATGCTTTTTTGCAGAAAAGAAAAAAAAAAAAACAACAACTGTATGTTAAAATACAGTCACAATTTCAGATCCTTACAGGCTGCAGAGTGCAAAGATCTGATCCATAGCTCAGTGAAATCAGTGAGGGTTTTTCTGTTTGTCCAGACATGGTTTGACTGTTTGGCTGTCCTGCTCAGGGTTAGGAGCTGGACTAGATGATCCTTGTGGGTCCCTTCCAGCTCAGAATAGTCTATGATCCTATGAAGAATGCAGAGTGTGTTAAAACAAATCGGCTGAGAAGGCAAATCCTTTGTAATTAAAATCAGTAGAAAATGAAAATTGTCTCATTGCTTCTTGTGAAGAAATATTTTAGAGAAAGGATAAAAGGGCAATTAACTTCCAAATTGCTCTCTCAATAGCTGAGGAATTTGGGAGTGTATGATTCTCCTTGTTCTGTGGATCCTGGGGATCTTTGTCAAGGATTTTGCTACCTGTGCAAATGCCAGCCAGGTTCAGGGCTGATGTTCCTACACACGCCTGCCCTTGGCCCCTCCTTCTCTGGACTTCCCTTGTTGCTGATTACTTTGAGCCATAGCAGGGACTGAGAAAAAGGGAAAGTAAATTGCCTCCCAGCAGGAATTTTGTACTAAAAATCTAGCAGCTACATCCTCGTTCTCCATTACTATAATATTGCAGAAAAGATGGAAGAGGGTTTTGTTGTTTGTTTATTTTTAAATTACAAATCTCTAGTTGCAAAGGAATAAAGCCTCTGAAGAGAGCAATTTGGTGCTGAGGCAACTTCTCTCTGTCCTCTGCTCTATAGCAACCTATTTTTAGATGGTTTGTATAAAATTACATGCAGCCACTTTGGACTTTAACAGAGGACCAGAGTTTGCTTGAAGACCTTCTGTGGAAGACCCATTGCAGCTCAGCAATGAGTGCATTTGCTTGCTGAGCTGAGAAATAAGGCAGTTCTGATGATGGAAGGCTGTGAGTTATTCAATAATCTGCTTTCCCATACACATGGAGTTCAGCCCTGTAAATCTCCTCATGAATCACCTTCTTGTTTATTTTCCACTCACCCTAATTAATTCCCTGAATTCCTCAGTGCCAATGTTCATAACGGGAGCCTGTTCAGAAGTTCAAAATACCTCTCACTGGGCAATTATTATTTCTGTTTTCCCTTTGCCACTATGAAGCAAGAACATGATCAGTGCCAGAAAGGTTTGCTCATGTCTTTAGCTTTTTAAGGTAATGGGTGCAGCTATCCATTTAATGCTTACCTATGACTACAGCTAGAATTAAAACCTATGGATACCTTGCTGTTTTTTTGTTTATTTAAAAGGGCATCTTATTTGGTTGGATATACTTTCCACTGCATTGCTGAGGAATGCAATAATTTGATTATGCCATTCTGAAAACCTTTTTGTTGTTGCTTTTTCTTTTTGTTAGTTGAATGATTTTCAATGACTTGGATTGTACCACCTGTAATAAGAAATAATAAATATTTACAGTAGAGGGAGCAGTAGCATCATTACTGCTCTGTTTCTCTGGCTGTCAGTTTTGTTACAGCTTTATATAGCAGATACATGGAAAACAAAAAATTATCTGGATGAATTGATGTATTTTTTTCTGTAGCAACATTTCCCTTGTGATTCATATTAACAATTAAAATAATACCTTATAAGAAGATGAAAATTGTGTTTAGGCAGTTGTCTTACAATACAGCTGGATGAGCTGTACAGTAATAATGTTTCCACCTGAAAAAGATTTCCTTTTTCAATTGCTACTTTAAAAATAATCAGGAATTTTCAATTATAATCAGCATATTTGGCACCTTCCTTTCAAGGCTTGCAGGATGGTTTAAAACCTTTGTGTTTGTGCTACCTGTGGTTAACGAGACCCTTCTTGCGTTGCTATGGAAATTGTGAGGTTACAGTATGCATATGCTGGATCCTCTGCATGCTCGAGTGGGAAAGGTGATGGTGGTTCAGCATGTCTTTGTTCAACCACTCGACCCTTCAACAGGTCAGAAAAATTAGGAAATTATTTGGGAAAAGGCATCATAATACAGGATGTGTCTTAAGACTTCTATTCAGGGCAATGTGTCTTACAGGTTATTTGTGATACAGACATCAGCCTTCCCAGACTGGACTTAACTGCAGGTCAAATAAAAGTCAGTGCTATTACTGGGCAGCACATTTTTGCTAATCCTTTGGGTGGTCACTCAAGAAAGATTTCTGTATAGTACAATATATTTTCTTACATAAAAGAACCTCTTGAAAAGGAGGAGGAGGAGGAGGATGCATTTGGCACTGATGTGTCAGCTGAAGTTTCTGTGGGTGGCTGCACACCAGTGTAAGGTTCAAGCTGGTACCTCTCCAGGTGCGCAGGTCTGGGTGATGCAGCCAAGAATAGAAATGTACCTAAATGCTGTCTGAATTGCAGCTTCTGCATCATCTTTACTCCAGTGCAATTACAGAAAGGCTAGTTCTCCTATATGGGTTGGAATTTCTGAACAGATTGGCTCCTGCAACATGTGGGGGTTTATTTAGGGCAGAGATGTGACATGTCATGGAAAATAGTTCAGGCTGGAGGACTAATCTCAGCTGAAGATGGAGGGGTGAGGAATTTGGCCTGAAAGACACTAACAAATCTGGATTTTTCCATCATAAAAAGGAAGGGAAAAAAAAAAATCTGCAGTTTTCCTGTGGGGAGATGTTGAAGTTTGGCTACACTTTGTAGTGTGCTCTTTAAAATACAATACTTACATTGAAATTTCAGTGATTTCTGCTGCTCAGGCTGCAAACTTTTCCAAACCAAGGACTGTATGTGCATGCAGTCTAGATAGTACATGACAAAATTACATTCTGATCTTACCTTGGTCTCTAGATATTACACTAAAAATTACATGTAATAAGCAAAAAAAGGTAGGAATAGAGCTTTTCTCTGGTACTCACTGAGAATGAATAAATATTGATCTCCAGAGTGCTGTCTCTATGAAACCATTCTTCCCAGCAATGCACTTTATATCTCTTTGGAAGGTGATAAGAGGAGTTAAAAAAAAAGAAAAGGCTCATGGCTCAGATGAGCCTCTTGCCATTCAAGATGAACTGTCAAAACATTGTCATTTATTGTAACTGACTCATTTAGAAAGCTGAATCACAAATGCATAAATGGCTCTCGTTCATAACATGATTTAAAAGGAATGTCTCTGATTTTGTTTCATTTAAATTGGACATTGTGTCATCTTTGCAGAATTGTGTTGGTGTCACTTCCACTTTCTTGTTGAAGGTTGCTCATCAATGATTCAGAGCACCATCCCTTCATTTCACTATGAAAATCCAGCACTGCCTCCATACGTGCACACTGAGATTGTTTCATTCTGGTATCATAACATCATCTTGACAGAACCATGGAAACACTGTTTTGTCTCCATAATGGTGTTATAATTACATCTTAATGTCTTCAAATAATTAGTATTACAATAATATGTTACAAACAGTATATAGGTGATATGTGCATAGCAGTGTGTGCTGTAGTGTTAGGATTGTACTGAAGCTTGCTTGCAGGTCTCCAAAGAGTGGTAGTTTGTAACAAATATTTATACACTAATTAGTGTTGGGTTTTATTAAAGCAAGAAAACCCCAACTTCCTACCTTGTCATAATTAATTGCCTTTTTCTGTGTTAACTCAAAAAATAGACTTATTAAAGCTATTTTTAACCTAGAGGATGACCGCAAGGTTGACAATTTATGAACCAATTAACTCTCCACTTTTCTTAGCGCTCCTTGAGCATCTCAGGACACTATAAACTGGCTCCTTGCCACTCCTGTGAGACAAGTAAGTATAACTGTAACCATTTTACAGAAGTATAAAAGAAAGGCACAGAACTGTGAACTGCTTGAGGTCATTTTGCAAATCCATAGCAGAATTGTTACAAGACCCAGAGATTCCTCTGTGTCTATAAGAATGTGTGCACACAGAGTCACACATACACGTGCAAATCACCAAAAGGCTTCATATATGAAAATATGTTAGTATTTAAAAGCTTATAAATAACAAAATACCTGTAAGGCAGAAAGAAAATAATCCAAATCTTTGTTTTCATGTGTCAATGCATTCCTCCTAACCAGAGCTATCCTATCTCTCCCTTGTGGACAGTGTAACCAGAAGGCAGAGAAGGGCACAGGACCGGGAGGGAACTTCTGGGTCATCAAGGCCTTCCACCTACTGCTGACAGCTCTGCCACATAGTAATTGAGTTTTATTGATCAACTCGCAAGTTCATTACTTATTTAGATACTTTGTCTTTCATTAAGATAACAGAGGAGATGTGAAAATGAGATTTCCAAAAACATGAGTAGAAGACCCAGGCACATGGTGTGATCCTTGGGGTGTCCTGCATGGGTTAAGGAGCTGGACTTGTTGATCCTAGTGGGTTCCTTCCGGCTCGGTAGATACTGTGAAACTTCCAATTGCAGGGAAACAGAAAGCATTGCCCTAAAGAATTAGAAACTACAAGTAAGAGTCAAACCCTGCAGTTCTTCTGTTTGAAATTTGGAAGAAGGCCAATGGCTATTTTTCTTCAGCTGAGAGTATTTCCAAAATGAATAAGGAAGTGGCATCCCTGGAGCTTAAGCTGTCTTTCTGTTGGCTTCTATGAAAATTATACTAGGCTCTGACGCAGTGGGTGTCTTTGGTTAGGGTGTGGACAGGAAACAAGGTCTGTTGGGTAGACTTACCTGGATGTTTCTAAAAAATTTTTAGTGGATCAATTTCTTCGAGGCTGCAGAAAACACTGTTCCAAAGGGAGACTTTGGAGTTGATTCCTTTTAGTTGAAGGTTCACAATAGATTCTCTGCCTGATTTTAGTGTCCAGAAATGTCCGCCCATACTATTACAAAGCTACAGCATATCAAGGAGCTTGGCAAAGTGTCACAGATATAGCTACTTCTAGGGATTTTTGAAATTATTTTTACTGTCTTTGGCACTTCTGCAGAACTGTAGTGTCTAAATTCAAGTGACATATACCAAGTTATTGGCATAATCCCAGCGTGGTGATGCTTTCCTTTCTTCATCTTTTCCTTCTCACTTGTCTTCCTCTCCCCACATGGGTTTGCTGGAGATGGCAAGAGCTCCTAGAAGGAAGGAGAACATCAATGAGCAGTATATATGAGGCTTATGGTGCTCTTTCCAGGTATAAAGAGGACTAAAGCAAAAGCAGGCACCACTGATGCAGTAGGATATTCAACTCCCTTTCACTGGATGGATTGGAAGCATCAGGCTCTACTTTGTGTATGTTGTTTTGTTAGTGTACCATAAACCACAGAAAGTGTTACTGGGCCTGGAACAACAAACCACTGCGCCCCTGGTGAGGATGGGAAGTCCATCTAACTTTCATTTTCTTTAAAGATGTATGTTGGGGTATTTTTCTAATGCTTTTGTGGTTGTTTCTTGGATTGCTAAATGTATCACAGCAAAATCCAATTCAATCTTAGGAGTAATCACTTTGTAGTGTAGAGAAAATACCTCCCAATACAGTTCATAACGAACTAGAAAATCAGCTCAATAATGAGGTGTTGAAGCCAAGCAAGAAAGTATGGAGGACTGGGAGTCCAGAAGGATTTAATAAAACTGTATAATAGGGCAATATGATGGCAAGGAAAATTCTGTGAAGATAAACACACGCTAAGGCATTGGGGGAAATAACTTAAGCTGCTCCTGTGCACTGATGGGTTCTGCATTAGCTGCAAGTTCTCAAGTGTAAGAACTTGGTCTTATTATGGGTAGTGTAAGGTCTAATAACTGATGCAGAAGAAAGTAGTGGGTGAGATCCTGGAGCACATTAATACAAGGTGGAAGGATAATTTTCTGCACAATACCCTTTACTGAAAATATATAGAATGCAACAGAAGTTGATTTTAATTAAAGGAAATTGCTCCTGACTAAACTTCCTAAAATTAGTTCCAGTTTCCTAGTCTAAATAGATGATGAGTTGTGCTGATAGTAGTATTTGAACCTGGGATTTTCAACAATAAAACATCTCACTCTGATTAGACTGAAAAGCATTTGGGTGAAATCTGGTATCCTTGATGTTAGAGGGACTTTTGCTTTTAATTTCACTAGGCCTGGGATTTTACTTCAATTTATCAGTTAAAATCAATTGTAGACTTATGATACTTACATACTCTACTGACTAAAACTAAATGCTGTTATTGTACCAGTGTTGTAGACATAAGGCATAGAAACCTAAAGAGTCTTAGATGAGACAATAGCGACTGGTAAATAAAGAAAAATATTAGAGAACTTTAATCTTCATTGCCAAAATTAGTTTTAATTTTGTTTTCTCCTTTAAAAAAAAAGGGTGTGTGAATCTCTCCTTTCCATTGACTGAGGGAGAATCAGCCCAAACATGCATGTATATTACATGTATATAGAGGGAACAGGAATGTTGGCCTTGGCAAGACATTAAAAAAAAAAGGATTAAAATGCCATTACATATAAACAAATATGGATTCATGGATTTCAAATGGTATTTGACTGGGTGAATGATAGTGACTGCAGTGTTTACTTCTGTTGCCTAGGAAAACTGCGTATGTTTATAATATTGACATTTGAATCTTAAATTCATTTGTCATGTGGTTCTGTTCTATTTTATAACTGATTAAGAGATTTATCTTTGAGATAAAAGCTTCTCCTGGCAGAGCTTGCAATCGGGTATTATTTAGCACTCGCAGAATATCAGACTTGGAGTAGGGGTGCCTGGTTTTTGGGTGTCACTCCTGTGAGCAAATGGGGACCAATGTGGCTGTGGCTGTGCCTGCAGTGCCAGCTGGGAGGAGTAAACAGAAGCTGGAAGTGGAATGTGTATCTTTTGGGCACCAAAATATCCTGCTATACCTCTTTACCACCCACCATAAACGGGAATGTTGAATTCACCTCTGCAAAGGATCTGCCGAGGTTTCTTATAGGTGTAGAATTCAGTCTGAAGTGGTGTGTCATTCAGTTGTAAAACTACGAATATTTCACTGAGCAATAATGAATTTAGCCTTTCCCTAAAGCTAAGAATATGCTATAGGTCTGTTGCAGATAGGTTAATTATTATTTAGGGGTGATTGTTCTCTGGAAGGTCACAGTTGACGAAGAAACCTTGGATTTGAATCTAAGAATCCTTACGCCCAGTATTTGTTTTTACCAAATATGTATTTGTTGTTCTGGCCTTGGTACTGGAGCAACATATTTTTTCTTTGGCTACATACCAGACTGAATATCGCTGATCATGTGCTGTGCATGTACACAGGTTCAGAGTTTTTCCAGTACTCATAACTGCACAGGCACCCTGTATTTGTTTCACTTTCAGGATACTTGGCTTGTCTTTAACATTTAAACAAAAGTCTCTGAAGGAGGAAAAAAAAAATCAGAGTTAAAATGTCAAATTTTGAAAGAAAAACATTCTGAATTCTTTCTTGCTATTTCTAGTAGAATTGTTTTGGTCAGTTTTGCCAAAACTCTGTGTTACAGCAAATTTATGAGATGTTAAAAACTGATATTAGCCCAACTCTGCCTTGCACTGAAAGAATAAAGGTTGCTCAGCCTTCTTTTTCTGGGTATTTATTTGGTATCCTGAGCTCCCTGCTGCTCCTCATACAGCTCTATCCAAGAAATGAAATCCTGATGAAATGAGTTATGCTTTCTCTAATCACTGACAAGATAGTATATGAAGGCCTTTGTAAACTTCTGTCTGTGTTATACAACAGGCCTTCTGGTTAAGAAAACCCTATTCTACCAGAACCAAAGAGGCTTGGTCCAAAGTCACTGAATCTTGGTTGCCAGATGGTCTGTGGCCTACAGTTTGGAGTTCTTGCAGCTCTGGAGCGTGAGCTGTCTGATGCTGTCTGTGAAATAAAATGTGCTAACATAGCATAGTATGGCTTTGGTCTATTCCAGATGTTCAACAGAGTACAGGGAAGAGCTGACATGACATAGTCAAAGAAAGGAAGACAGTTGGTACTTGCGTACAGTTTCTAGATTCACTATATCAGTCATAATGATTCAGAGAACTTCCTCTTAGCAGATATCAGTGTTTCTAAACAGATCCAGATGACCACTGAAGGTTTACCCTTTGAAGGAAGTGAGTATTTCAGCTCAACCAGCTGTAAGGCATTATGTTTTCAAAGATACTTAGAATCATGTGTGGTCCTTAAGAATTTATAGCAGAGCTTTTCTGGAGGGCAATTTTGATACCAGTCTCTATCAGTTTGACAGACAGGGCTGTAAAAATACCTACCTCAAAGGCAGCTCTTCTATTGCAGAACGTATGTCAGCCTTACCTGCTGTCATACAAATGACCCCTCTCTCACAGCGAGTGTCGCAGTGGCTAGGAACAATATTGTTTTGAAAATAACATCTTCAGATACTGTCTTGCCACTTCGGTAGAGCAGTGCCATCTGTGACTTCCCATCTGGTTCCTAATTTTATTGCCTTCCAAGCTCTCAGCACACCAGATCTTGGTCCCATCAGCAATGGAACAAAAAAAAGAAATATCAAAGTGGCAATTTGTACTGAAAACCTCATTTATATAGAGGCTTTTGGGCTTCTCTGTATTACTGAAGTTTTTCCTTGACAGTTCTGCTACAGAAGCATCTCTTGTAGGGTGAAAAAATTTCATATCTGCAATTGTCAGAACTGGCACAAACCTCCTTGGGAATCTCCAATATACTATATGCACATTAGCATCCTTGTCTGTCTAGGTCTTCTTGTAAACCATGGGAATCCATCCCTGGCCTTTCAGTGCATGGAAAGTGTAAGATACCCTGAGCAAGATGCGGTGGCAGTAGAGACCTACTTTTAAAGTTCAGAGCTAAGCTCGCCTTTGAGCGGTGTGAAATCTGAAGTACCACTGCAAGCAGCTAAGCACCGGGTTCATATTGTTGTGGGCTGGTGTGGAAGGCTGGCCCTCAGCCCAAGGGGCCAGGGAGCACAAGGATGTGCTGGTTGGAGACATCATCTTGCTTATTTACTAGTGTTTGGCTGCAGTTGTGTGCTTCTCTTGTACCCCCAAGTATCCCAACACATTCCCTCCTTCATACTTACCTACAGCCATCAATCCTAATCTCCATCCTTGTGAACCTCTGTTTATAGGCAGCTGAGAAGGGACAATAAATGAAGGGGAACTTCTGGAAACTCTGCAGCCATAGCTGTAAGCTAGGCTGAAAAGGTATGTGGGAAAGGTGACAGAAGGGGAGATCTGCTCAGCAAAACTCTTAAAGCTCTCTGGAGAGAAGTAGATACTGGAAAGCAAGAAGACACTGAATAATCGATCCCTGCTGCTGGTGTCAGGAAGAGTTATGACCGCCCCTGAGATCTAGTGGAAAGAATGGCTGTGTGCGCTTGCAGAAGTCTGGGTGAAAAATGAAAGTCACTGAATGACTCTGGTGCACCAGATTTGGCCTCAATAATCTACTGACTGCTGCCTTCAGTAACACTGATTCTGTTTTCAAAAAAAAAAAGCAAAATCCACAAAAAAAATCCCCAAACAACTGAGGGACATCTTTTGACAGTTCTTCATGTGAGGCTCTTCAGATAAGACTTATCCAGATTTGTTTCAAAAGTGATACTGTGATGTTCTCTTAGAAAACAAAATTTATTTGATTAGCCTTATTCATTTGTGTAAGTTGGGAAAAGACATTCCATTTACTGGGTGAAGTCTGGTGTGAACATTACAATGCACATTTTCAGTGTTACAGGTATTGTAAAGCACTAAGGATAAACAGCTGCCAGGGGCAGGGCCTGTAAAGATTGCTGGCAGGAAATATAAGGACTGTATAGAGTAGTTTGGAGTAAGAAGGTCTAGGGGATTTTGAAACGTTGTCAAAGATGATACCACATGACTCAGTAAGAATGCATGAATCATTTGATGTCCTAAGGATACTTTTAATGTGTCAGCTGATTAATTTTAGGTTTACTAGGGCTTCTTAGGAGAATCCAAAGCCTAAATACTTTCACAAATTTCAAGATACAATCATCTAGTTTTATAACTTTCTTTAAAAGGAAAACAACCAAACCAACAGTAACAAAAAACCCCAAACCACAAAACTCAAAACTGAGCTCACATTGGTTTTGTTGTTGCATATACCACCTCTACTTTCCCTTTATCCCAGGAAGAAACTTCTCTCTCACACTAATTTATACTGGTGAAATAGAAAACAGGTTAGTATTTATGTCCAACCATGTGTGAAATAAGTATCCTATGAGTGCACTGAAACGAATTCTTGTGGTAATAAAGTAGTATTCACTGTTTAATTTTAATGCATGCTTTACCTTAAAATTGTTTTTTGGAATAGCTACTATGTACGTTTACATTTCCCCCAAACCCTTCAATATTTAATACTTTCTTTTTCTGGCTTAGTTCTGTAACTCTTTCTGCACTGGGTGGAACTTGTCTGGGAGGTTGTATGGCATTTAGAAACTCCTGGTAAATAAATATTGCTTAGCATTGCTGGCAATATTGCAGAATCAGGATTAAATGTTTGCAGGAAACTTAGTTAGAATAAAATGTTCCAGCTTAACAGTGGTTGAGACTTGATATTCTTTGTACTTAAAAGTACAGCATAGACTTGGCCCACACAAGCTACTCACTTCTACCCTGCTGCAAGAAATGGTGCCTGGCTGAGGGATATTGCTTTAGTGATTAGATCTTTTTTATTAGTTAACAGAATTTGTGATCCATTAGCACTAGCAACTTATTTAACAAATGTATCCAGATAATTACTGTGTAGAAAAAGATTTTCAGTCACTCCTGACTCCAGATTTGTATCTATAAACTTAGAGAAAGACCTGTATCATCATCTTGGACGCATCAGCTATTCTGCTTGCTGCTGTCAGTTTAATCTTCTGCGGCCAGAGTGGCAAATGCAGTTCTGTATTTTACGGAAAGGGCACATTTGCCTGTTTGCTGATGCTAGAAAATCTCTGCATTGCCACAGTGTTTACTTTTTTTTAAAATTGTTATAACTTTCTTTTGGATGGAGTGTTTCTGGAGAAGAGTGATTATTGTTCAGCCTTCTAGTCCAAGTTTGGGAAAGTTGGAACTCATGTTAATTCTAGAAGCAGAAGACTAGGTAGCAAGTGAGTAGGTATTTCTACTTCAGCTTTCAGCCGGATGGAGAGGATAACAATAGCAGGGATGATGCTGGGACAAGGGTTTTGGCATGTGATTAGAGCTTGCTCTATGCCTGCCCATACAAATGTTCCACATGTGAGCAAAGGGTAGAGCTAACCTATGTGTTTAAATGTATATGTGGGTGCTACAAACCCAACCTTGATGTGTGTGTGCTGTCTACTGAATGCAGAAATAATCTTTGGCATATATATGGGCACTTGAGTCTAAGCATACGAAACATGCCTTCTGCCTCTTCCATCCTGCCCCAGAGGCTTCTCTTCTCACTGTGTTTCTGGGGATTTGCGGATCTTCCCTCACAGCATTCCTGCTAGACTACAAAAGAGATGGAAAATTCCACCCCCTGCACCTGGTCCCATTTAAGAACACAGTAATTTCAACTCTAATACCTAGACATAGGTCTGAACAGGTCTCTAGGTGTGAGAAATTCTTCTCACATAACCCAGAATGTAGCTGCAAATAACTTATTAAGAAGGCAGCCTTAGGTGTTTTTAAGACTTAGGTTTCCTGCTCTGCCATTCAGGTTTTCTCTTTGATCCTACCTATTAACATTCTGCATTTAGATGTTGCTGTGACACTGAAAGGGAAGGACTTTCTGTACAAATAATGGTCTCTGCAGCACCTTGCAGATGGAAGCTCAGCTGCTGAGCCTGGTAGGATGGCTTTTCTCCCTGTATCTTTATGAATGAGAACCCTTGGTGCATGTACTGTTTACTCGGCGCTGGTAAGGCCACACCTTGAGTACTGTGTGCAGTTTTGGGCACCACAGTATAGGAAGGACATTGAGCTACTAGAGAGGGTGCAGAGAAGGCCAACTAAGCTAGTCAGGGGTCTGGAAAACAGGCCTTATGAGGAGAGGCTTAGGGAGCTGGGGTTGTTTAGGCTGGAGAAGAGGAAGCTGAGGGGAGACCCTATCACTCTCTTCAGCTACTTGAAAGGTCATTCTAGGGAGGTGGGTGTTGGCCTCTTCTCCCTTGTGACTAGTGACAGGACTAGAGGGAATGGGCTTAAGTTGTGCCAGGGTAGGTTTAGATTAGATATTAGGAAGAATTTCTTTACTGAAAGAGTGGTTAGATATTGGAATAGGCTGCCCAGGGAGGTGGTGGAGTCACCATTCCTGGAGGTTTTTAAGAAGAGGATAGATGTGTTTCTTCCGGGAATGATTTAGGGATAAGAGTAGTGTAGGGCTATCAGTTGGACTAGATGATCTTGAGGGTCCTTTCCAACTGTAATGATTCTGTGACTCCTGATCCTCCTGATCGCAGGACACCCATGTGGCATGTGCTTTCTTGAAGTGCTGTACCATTTCCAGCAATGCAACTGTCCTAAAGCCTTTAAATACATTTCTCCTGTCTTGAATCTGCTGTCTTGGAAAGATGAATTTCACAGAATTGTTAAAGTTGGAAGAGACCCCTATGATCATCAAGCCCAATCGTCATCCTATCATCACCATGTCAATAAACCATGTCCTGAAGTACCACATCTGTACATTTTTAAATCACTTCCAGGGACAATGACTCCACCACTTCCCTGGGCAGCTTGTTCCAATGCCTAACAACTCTTTCTGCCAAGAAATTATTCCTAATATCTAGTCTAAACCTTCCTGGTGCAGCTTGGGGCCATTTCCTCTTGTCTTATCACTGGTGACCTAGGGGAAGAGACTGATCCCCATCTTGATCAAATTCTTCTCCCTCCTCCCACCCTTTAGTTTGCAAGCCCCTGAGACTTAGCTAAAAATGTTTCATCTCAGATGACACCTATTGACATCCCACTGGAAAACTTGACTATGGCAGAGACCTTAAATCAAAAGCCTGTGTGACAGTTTCTGATCTTTGAGCAGCTTTAGGGGCTGTCACAAAAACATTCATACCTAGTTAAACTAAGTTGTTTGGTATGGATTGAGCTACTTGTCAAGTAGAGCCAGGTAAAAGATAAAAACAGGGTCTGTCAGTGAAACTAGTGTGCTTTGGCTTACATAGTTCTATTCTTTTTTTTCAAGGAAACTATGGGTGCCTTCAGTGTTATATCTAAAGAGTGAATTATACATTGCAGAAAGTATTTCATGCCTTGCACAGCAGAGATGGACAACAAAATGCATGGCTAATTCTTGGTATACTTCAACAAGACTTGATAAAAAAACCCCTCCAAACACCATTATTTTTTAAAAAGTGGAAAATTCCTATTGTTTCAATGCACGAGGAATCTGGGAGCATTCTTGTTCTAATGAAGTTGTTCTGTGAAGAAAAAAAAATCATTTGTTTTCAGAAGATTTCAGTATTTTATGTGATTAAATATGAGTGGCTTAACAAGTTTAATTAACTAGGAATCTATGTAGGTATCAGGATGACAGGCCAGATAACATGTTTGGTTACAGGTTATACAGACAAATGTTTTCTGTGGCCTGTATAATTTCTACAACTAAAGCTATATAGGTAGGCCATTCCTGCAGGGTTTGCAATGAAAGGGGAACATAAATTTCTGTCATTGACAACATTAATTCCCTTTGGATGATGCTAAACCTTCCCTGCTTATGGGTCTCTAACTTAGACTCCTGTCTGACTTCTAAGGATGCTCCTGGAAGGGAAATGTTTTGACACTCAAACCCATCAGATTGTATCAAATCCTGAGTGGATTTGAAGAATGTGGATTCACAAGGAAGCCACATTATTCTCAGCTACCAAGGCTTTAGCTCACACTCACAAATCAACCTGTCTGCAAAATCTGAGGGCCAACGAGGTTTAAGGGGGGAATCTGGGTTGTGGGTAGTGAATATTCAAAAGTGAGATCTTGAGATGGGATTTGAAATAGTACAGCTTGCTTAAGCCTGGAAGATGGAAAGTTTTTCTGCATCGTGGTGTGATGTGAAAGGGGATGTGAATGGTCACTGAAGAAAGTCTGGTGCTTGAAAGACTGATTATAATCAGGTGCTTGTACTGTGGTAATGCCTTACTGCAGGCGTTCTTGATATGGAGGTGATCCTGGCAACCTGGTTATCATAAAATGGTGAGCTCAGAGGGCAGCACAAAGATCTGCAATGAGCTTCAGCATCCTGAACATAGATCTATTTTGATATTTTGTGCACATAGGTGTAAAATGACCCTTTTTATCCATGAATATAAAAAGGTAAATGGATTCAGTTAAAACCACCTGGTGCTTGGGAAAATGGGCAGTAGATCAGAGATCTGAAGGGTGGGAATAAGGCAATGAGAGAGAAACTAAATGCTAGATAGAAATCTACAGGATGTTTGCTCTTATATCTGCTGTCCCCAGGTGTCTTAATTCTGTTTCAATTCCAGTAATAAACAGTAAGGTCAATGAAGATGTGATTGGGATCTCTGTGCTCTATGTTTCTGCAGGGGAATTTTTAGAATTTTAGTGCAGTGCTACTCAGTGAACATACATCCAAATCCGACCTTCCTCTATGCTCTCTTGAGATGAGATGGAGGAAACCTATGTTCCTCTGTTATCTAACATATTCTGGTTTGAAATAGGAAAGGTTCTGCAAGCCTCAGCTACTAACCTGCCTGACAGATTGAGATCTAATCTAAGTGTCTCTTACAACAAGTTGGCTCTGAGATTTCTGCTGTTCGGAGTATTTTCTTTATTGAGATGCACTAAACAGGTACTTAGCCCTTTTGAAGGGCTCCAGTGAGTCCATCTGTGGTGACCAGATTCCTGGAGATTTTTGTCCTCCTCTTCTACTGCTAGCTTCCTCCTGTGGACCTATAGAGTCCCTGAAACATCAGAGTTTTTTAGTGGCAAGGGAGTGATGATTAGGCTTTTCCCCTACAGGATAATGACATTGAAGGCACAGGGAACTGCTAACTAGAAGGCACTTCTTGAGAGTGAGAGATGTGGTTTTGCAGCAAGACATAACCACCAGAGGGGTGATTACTCCAACAGTTGCTTTTTCCTTCTAATGGTAGAGGTAGAAGAGATGAACAATTGTGAGGTGTGAGAATAACACTCCTGGTTTACAGTGGTTTTCTGAATAGGTGGGAGAACAGTGTTTCTCCTTAAGCAGGCTGCTAGTTTTAGAGCTGTTATGTGATTAGAGAAGAACGAGGAGCTGGTGAGACTTGAAATAGGTGAACAGGAGACGAAAGGTAAGTACCCAAATGGCAAACATCTGTCTTTCTATCTCTGCTTGTCTGTGCTTGAAATCGTTCTGGGCTCGGGGAATAATATTTAACACAAGTGCTAACAAAGTGCAGAGAAGTATTCCTCACAGCACTCCTTTTGAAACAACAGTTATTGTCCTAAATCACAAATATTTGAGCTACAGAAGAGAAATAAAAATCGTTTAGCTAGCTAAATCAATGTCTGAGCTGGGATCAGGGTCTTAGCTTTTCAAACTCCTTTTTGTCTCTCTCATCACCTAGGACTGTAAAGAGTGAACCAGGAAGGTATACCTGCAACAACCTGCTGTTTCACTGATCGTTCCCAAAGCAGTCGTGCCCCACAGCCCGTGAACACAAAACCCCAAATCAAAGACAAGACATTTTCTCCCGTGTAAACCATACCGGCTTTAACATTCACTTTCTCTCCCCGGGTATCTGCCCAGCTGACAGCCGAGCGCGGCGCCGTGCCCCCGCCGTTATTCACCAGCGAGGAGGCATGGCAGCGGTGTACAGCAATAGGGCTTGCGGCGCGCACCGGACAACGAAATAGGAAAATCCTTCCCCCCCAGCTAGGGCGCCCATGCTCGCACCTGTGCCTGTCCCGCCCCACCGGCAGCAGCTGGGCCCCAGCCCCCGCCTGGAGCGCGCTGCTGCAAGGAGCGGCCGCGCCCCGTGGAGGGGCTGCCCCGGCGGCGGGGGGCGCCGCAGCCGCCCCGGCCTGGCTCAGGAAGTGCCGGTAGGGAAGCGGCGGGGGTGGGGGCCGGGCCGGGCTAGGCTGGGCTGGGCTGTCAGCGTGGCGAGGGGGCAGTGGTGGCGACGGGGGGGAGAGGAGCGGGTCGGAACAATAGCGGGTGNCAGCCCAGGGACAGCGCAGCCCAGCCCCGGGGCAGCCGCCCCGCAGGCACCGTGGAAGGGATGATCCGGGCGGTGCTCGACTGGGCTCGCTGCTAAACGCGCCTCCATCCATCCCTCCCTCTTTTCTCCTCCCTCCCTCTTTCTCTCTCTCTCAATCTCGGCTCCCCTCCACAACTCACTGGATATTACCAGCCGCTGGGTTCGCCGCCTCCTCTCTCCCAGCCATGAATCCCGCCGAAGGGACGGCAGAGGAAGGCGCTGTCCCCGACTCTGAGGTGGATGCTTTCTTCCGAACAGGTAGGGGAGCTGCGGGGAAGAGCTGAGGCAGTGCCAGGCCCTGCCTTCGCCGCGGGATGCGGGGGGCTAGCGGCGGTGCGGGCACCGCCGGCAGCGGAGCCGCGGGGAGGGGAGAGGAGGAGAAATGAGAGGGGTCCCTGCCTTGCCTCGTCGCTTTGTCTGCCGCAGCTTTCTTCGGCTCGTCCGTGCTCCGATCTCCCTTACCGTCCCCCTCCCGCCGCCCCCGGGAGGATGCTACCGTGGGGCTGCGCTTCCGCCGCCGCCCGCCTCGGGAGGGTACCGTCCGGGCCCTTGCTCCGGACAGTCACAAATACCCCGCGGGGATGCTCGGGCAGAGCTACCGCGTTGTCGCCCCCACGGGAAGCTGTACCGGCTGGGCCCCCGCCCCGGGTGCCGGCCGGTATTGGAAGCCGAGCCGGCTGCCTGCCCTGCCCACCCCTCTCCGCCCCGGCGAAGAGCCGGGCCCTCCTCCTGCCGCCCTCCGTAGGGCAGTGAGGGCAGAGGCTCCCCGGGCAGCGCTCGCTGCAGCCCCGCTACCGGCTGGGGATTCTGAGCTCGGGGGGACGGGCTCCTAAAGTCTCAGGGCTGGGTGAGAGCAGGGTGTTTCGCTCGCCTGTTTTCGGAGGATGCTGAAGTGGAGCAGAAGTGTTCCTGGGCTATAGCAGACCGTGATTTGGGGCCTTCGCTAATAATGCGGTTAATGAAATTCTCCGGGCGGTGGGTACGTGCCGGGGTCTCCACTGCATCATCCGTTTGTGAGGTGGGGTTTGTGTGGGAGCCCCTGGCTCTGAACCATGGCTTTGCACAGCAACCACATCTCAACTGAACAACTTGTCGTCTGCCTCCTCCCTACTTCCCCTTAGCCCCGACAAAATCTTAAAAAAGTATTGTAGGCTACTTGGTAGATTTTTAATTAAAAATTGTAAAGGATTAAATGCTTGTTTTGTAAGGGGATTAACCTTTTTAGGCTAGGACTGACACTTACTGCCACAGCTGTTTGTCAAGACTTTGCTTTTCAGCTGTTTTCCTCCTTCTACCTGCTTGCTAGCTACACACAGTGCTTTCGGCTCCAATTACAAAAAAACAATTATGTAATCACCAAAACTTTAAAGTAGTAAAATCCTGAAGTCCTGCAGCAGCTCTCTGCTATGGTAGACTGCACCCCATTTACGGGAGAGCTCTTTGATCTGGAGGATAACTATAATAAGGTCTGGCTGTGTGCATCTTGTGATCCACAAACCATTAAGCCATACAGTATTTGCCTGTTGATAGCCTAGCTGGTTACAAGCTAATTTCCCAAGTCTCAACAATGATAGATTTGTTAAAAAAAAAACAAACAAACCCTACCAGTTTTCCTTTTAAAAGGAACCTGTTAATTAAGGTTCCTCCATCTTTTCTCTCTCCCCAACTTGACCCAAAGCTGTATTGTTTCTCTGTGATGTTGCCTTCTCAACATGAGTGTGTTAGCAGAATTGAATTTGGAGAGTCAAGTCTGTCTAGCATATATTTTAAAAGGTATTCTTAAATGAGGAAAAAGTAGAGGGAACTGTGTAACTAGATATTTCTCCCAGTGCCTCTTTCACCTGAAATTTCACCTGTAGATCCGTGGATATGCTTGTCACCTGCCTTGTAAATTTAACCTGCAGATTTCAGAAATTCTCCTAACACCTCTGCTTTTTCTGGAGACAAAAGTCATAGGAACCTGGGCCTAGAATGGTTTCCTAGGCCACGTCCTTGCACTGAAGCATTATGTATAGGCCATGCCTGATTGTTGTCTTGTCTATCTTAAGCTTCGTCAAAAGACATAGCAAAAATCTTGTTTCTGCACCATTGTGTAGCATCTTGTGTCCAAAAGATGACATGAAAAGAAAAATCAACTTATTAGTAATTTACTTCATTTGTCAGCTCTTACAATGGCCAGGCAAGATCACCAGAAAATGGGGAAAAAGCAAGAGAGCAGTCGCAACTGGTGTGAAATTGCACCTATGGCTTCTTGCGTGGTTTGGGCCCTGCTGCCCAACCCCCCCCACTGCTCACTTCTGGGATTTGTGTGCTGCTGTTGTGCTTGTCTGAAGTTGGGTTTAATGGATGACAGACAGAACAGCTGATGTGGATCTTAGGAGAACAATTGTAGACAGGACACAACTGACTCCCTCCTCTTTTTGGCTGTCAGTGGCAAACCTACCTGAGTAAGGACTGTGAGTTAGGATCTGATTTGTAATAGCTGCAGGGACCTGCATTGATTTAGCATCCTTTTTCACATGATATGAGCTTTTATTTTATTCTTTCTGTCCTGACTTGTATTCTGGATTTGTAAAGCATAAGTATTGTGGTTTACATGCCACCATACATTCACATCAGATAAAAAATGAGTGTGTCATTTGAAGATTAGCTGCTCCAATAGCACAAGTGCATGCTGAACTGCCTAAACTCTTCCCAAATTTATAGCTACTGGATGGAAAAGAATGAACTCATTATTCTCAGTGAAAAAAAAAATGGAGTCCAAACAACTAATATCTCTCTCTGAGGCTTTTAGGAGCAGCTGGGTTTTGCAGTGAGCTGGGAGGATCGATAGGCTGCTCCCTGGTACCAGCAGAGGAGGCTGATGCTGGGGATGGCGCCACACGCACAGCAGCTCCCACAGCAACACCCAAACACTTGGAGGTAGCAGCATCCCTTATCAGAGGTGACAACTGAGATAGCAGCTCTCTGAGCTGTACCTGGAAAGTAGAACTGAAGGGATTAACGCAAGGTAGTAAAGGAGAGTCTGTTCTGGTGCTTACACTGATGAGAACTGGGAATGACTTTTAAGAAAAGGGTGGATTGAACACCTGTGTGGTTGATGCTGGCAGTATTTAAACCTTCCTGGAGATAGGCAGAGCAGGGACTGTTCTAATTTTCACCATCAGATATATGCAGAGAGTGATTCAGTCTCCTTTTAGAGAATCACACCCATGTAATTGGGATAAAAATTAACAGGCAGAGGGACTCAAAGGGCAGAAATTACTATTGCAGTCTCCAGCTCTGATTTCTGGGATAACACTGGCTGCTGAATTGAGGCAGTAATTTCAGCACAACGTCTATCGCTTCTGTTTGATCTTATGTTTAGGTAAGAAACCAAATCTATGCTTAGGTATGCCCTATTGAGTTTCTTATGTCTATTTTGGTGACAGATAAAATATGAGCAAGTTCTCTGGAACTCTGTCTACCTTAAATGTGTACCAAGCTTTTATATTGCAGGGAACTGAATCCAAATACTTGTTTCAAACATAAAGTAAGTGACTTTGTAAAAGGTACAAATGATAGATATCCTTTGGATACAGACACAGAGAGAAAGCTTTACCTTTGTGCCTAAGCTGCAAGGATTTCTGCAATGTGTTTTGGAAGCAGAGATGAAACATATATATAAGGAAATACTTTACCAAAATTAAAAATATTTATAGAGATGCATGATGGAACAATTTAGCAAACTACCAATTACTGGAAAAGGTAATCATTGATAGTTCTTATCCACTAGTAGGTACAGTTTTATTTTCTAATTTATTTTTCTGGCACTTAAGTACAGCATTGATTATGTCTGATACAAAGATGCTGACTTTGTCATTGATACTTCCTGTGAGTGAGTTGAAAATTGATATTGTTCGATCTCCTTTGACTGCAATGAATTATTCTGTTTGCTTTTGGCTTCCCACGAGCCATTACGTTTCCAGCATTGTTCATTTGTGCACAAGTGACTGGCAGCTCTGCTACTAAATAACTTTAACATGATTGGCAGCGGCCAGGATGTTTGATCAATAGATGTGCTTGAAATGATGTCTATGGAGAAGTGCTCCTCGAGGTTGATGGAATCAAGTGTATCCTCATAAAGCAGATAAATTGATTCAATCGAGATGTCACTGGCGGTGAGGTGTTTGCGTGATTCCTGATTTCCTTATCTAGAGACTTTATAAGACCTGTTCTGGTAATGTGTACTGATAAAAGAGGCTCTGTTGTAGAAAAGGCTGTAAGGTTGTACCTACCACTTGGAAAGCTACTGTGTTCTCTAAGGGGATGCTGTTAATTAAAATCTGTACCACTCTCTGGAGACTTTGACCTCTGACCTTGTCAGGAATATAAGTTTTGTTCCTTTCTCTCCTTACTGTCTGATGTTAGTGTTTTTTCATTTGATTGACAGGTGGGAGGAAGATGGTTATCTCACTACAGGTGGGGATTCAGGTCCTTCCAAGCCTCTGTCCCCAGGTACTCCAGTGCACAGGGAGGGCTGTGTCTCTTCCCTGCTATTGTTCCATCTCCTCCTCAAGACTCAAAAAGGTAGTTCTTGTAGGATAGGAATTGACATGTAGACATAGCAAAGGATGTGTAGGTGAATCAAGAGGTCTTGGTGGGAATGGCTGTCCTTGTCTCCCTCTCACCATACAGATGCTGCTTCTTGATTTACGTTCAGAAAAGCATTTCTTTCCCATATTTCTTCCTTCCTTCTCACTCAGAAGTACATACAGGGTTGGTGTCCAATAGCTGTTTACAATTTGTTTCTTCTGGATGAGATTCCATTGTATTACAGGCCAGTAGGAAGATACTTATTCTATATGATATTAATTCAATTAATGCTGAACAGAATTACTTCCAGAGAAAGGGGCCTTTGACACCCAGCTTCTGTTCAGAGCTTTTATGTACTAAAGTTCACAATCCTTGATTTCCAGGACAGGGTGCAATAGCGAACATAAGCTTATAGCATAGATGTTAGTAAAGCACACAGGCAATGCAGTAAGGCTTGATACGGCACCTATAGAAGATATTGGGGAGGGGACACACCAGTTGCCTACTCTGTGTTTTAGGATTGAAAGAAGAAAAGTGTTATACCAAAGTCATCAAAGAGGAGCTCTCTATGACTGTCCTATTAGTTGTGTAGATGATTTTGCATGGGGCCTTAGATGGCCATGCATGTCTTATGATGATGAGCTGCACAGACACAAATGAGCATCTGATAATGTCCAGGCAAATAATAACTATTGCTGTTTCCCACCACCTGCCTCCCATAGTGTCTTTTATCAAGTCTTGTAATAATAATCTGCTGGGGAGACAGAAGGGTTTAAAAATAGGAGCAACTTTGCTGCATTTGGTGGTGGGTTGTGTGGTTTGTTGTTTTTTTTTTTTTAAATTTCCAAGCACACCCTCATGCTAAGAGCCTGCTGGGGAGTCCTTGGACTGGTCAAATGCTTTGGGCCTCTTTAAGGCTGGGGGATGAAGTATTCTGTTGTTTCAGCTGCTGTGACCTTACAGTCCCTAGGAGGGTTGATTGTGGATGTATAGCAGCTTTATTGCTCCATGGCGACATGTACCATACAGTACCCAGTGGTATTTTAAGTACTTTCATAGTTATATCAAAGAAAATACTTATGGACTATTAGGTCTTATAAACCCACAGTGTTGTGCATTTTATGGCTGGAACTTAAAGTAAGTCATGAAACAACTTAGAGGTATTTTTGCTTTTGTTTGATTTGGACTGGTGTCCTGCTTTTAATATTCCTTTGGATAAACAACTCCTGTTTTACAGCCTTGCATGGCACACGCACCCTGTGTTTAACTGAAAGGACTCTGCCACTTGGGGAATTTTGCCTAGCAAATCTGGAAGGAATAATAGCAAATATTACAGTATACATGTTGCAAAAGAAAGCTGGATGTGAAAAGAGAAGTCAGGTTTGATTGTCTGAATGGAAAACTCTAAACTGTGGAAGGTTGTAAAAGAAAAAAAGCGTAATATTTTGAATTAATTTTTTTCCACTCAGTTCTGGGACAGATTGTGTTACTGTTGTAGAGATCCAGAGGACTTCAGAGGAATTGTTTAGGAGTTTTCACAGATGTAATGGAGAACAGAACTTTGCCTGGGCACCAGAATGACAATCATAAATCTGGGTTTGAGTCAGTCACCTGTGTGATATGTGGGCTGCAGTGTGTTGAAATGAGGTTTAGAGGATTTTGTGCTAAGGATGGAGTAATATTTCAGCAAAATATTTAAGTTTTCATGTCATATTTCAGATTTAGTTCAGGACGAGCCCAGTATTTGAATCCAGCGTAAAGACTTTCTTCTGTTGTTAGTTGTTGTCATTACATATATGATTACTGTGGAGTAACAGTAGTTTCTGTTGCTTTTCACTTATTTTATTTTGAACTATTCAGTGAAGACTCAAAGGGCTATATATTAAAATTATGTATGTTCAATGCTGGTGCGTGAAATACCACATAAAACATCTGTTGAAGTTGCATAATTTCTGTTTCCTAATCAGGGGCTTAGGAGACACTTCTGTTTCTACGTGCAAATATAAATATTCCTTTTGTTTGCTCATTTTCATTAACTAGTGCCTAGAATAAATTGTGCTTTATTGGGATTCTTTCTCCATTATCAATATGTATGTCTTTATTACTAAAATCTAGGAATATTTTCTGTTTCTTCCAAGTTACACAGTATAATGACTGAGAACATATAGGTACATAGGACCGATTTGTCACACTCTCACTTCAAGGCAACGAATTGCCTTTAAAACTAAAAATGAAATTCCTTTTTTTGTAACCTTAATTATATGAAGCAGCATTTCAGTTTCATTGATGGAACAAAACTACCATAATTAGGCTGACTGTAGTTTTTAGCGTAAGGTCACATTATGCTTTGCTGAGAATAATAAGAGGAAATGATCTTCAATTTAACATCTCAGTGACTGGCAGACCAGCTGCTCTGGTCATTTCTGTTAGTGAAATTGCCTTGGGAAGAAGGGTGAGTGTGTTGTGTTTGTGACAGGAATTAAATTAACCTCATAACATAATTGGTACCCATGTAAACCCTGTAGTTTTCAGGGGGTTTTGTAAACTACTTTTTTTTTTTTTTTGTATGTGTGTATGTAATAAGCTGTGCTGAAGTGGCAAAAGACATACCTTCTCTTTAAAATCAACAAACAATTACAACGAAGGATTTGACTCCAAGATGCTGCTCTCCTCTGGGGATTGTGAGCCCTTGCAAGGTAAGCGCCTGGTAAAACAGTAAAGGCAGGTCAGGCTTGCTCTGGTGCAGCCAGGGTATGAAGAACCAGGCCCAGGTTGGTTTGTTACCTGGAATTAGAATATATATAGCGAAAAGAGCTTTGTAAAGGTTCCCTGGTAATCTCAGTGTTGTTGGCATGGTTCCCGACTCCTGGAGGGTACCCTGGCACTCCTGCTGTTTTAATGGCAACTGGCAGCCTACACTGGGAGCGGCATAGTCAGCTGGAAACAATAGTGCCTGATTCTTGTTTGTCAGCCAGGACAATGGCCCTGCTGATGAGCTTCGGTGGAGAAGAGAGGGCATCCTTTGTATGGCAGTGCAGGCATGGCAGATGGCTAATTGGACATGATAAACCACGGGGGCAATGGGGGAGAAAAAGGAGATCTGCAGGGATTATTGGCTTGTATCCCCCACGTTGGGGTGTGGGGGGGAAGTATTTTGAAGATGTTATCAACTTTAGCTCTTTACCATGAATAAATCATTCAGTAACAAAGAAGGGGGGCATTCTAACTGAAGTCTTTCCTTAGCTGATGTGAAGTCCACTTTATTAGCTGGGAATAAATCATATTACTGTATGGGAAGGTAGGCAAATGCATGGCCCCCAGAGATGCTGGCATGGTACTTAGGTAAATTAGCAGTGCATATTTTTCACAGATCGTGTAAGTGAATGTCAAACTGTTGTGCCAAACAGCATCCAAGCTGAAAACAAAGAGATTTACAGCAATGCTTTTCAGGAGGGGAAAGTTAGGCTGTACCGTATTTTGTCATGATACGAGTAGACATCCATCGGTGTTGGAGCACTGAAAAGCTAAGCTGATTAAAGAAGACAGGATTTATTTATTTAAATGTATTTTAGTAGACTTAATATACCCTATGAAGCCAAAACCCGAGGCCCTTGCAGAAACAAACTTTTGCTTACTTAAAACAGCTTGGTGAAGAATGGAATGAAAGCCTCAAGGTTAGGACCACAAAAATCATCAGAGGGGTGGAACACCTCCCCTATGAAGAAAGGCTGAGAGAATTGGGCCTGGAGAAGAGAGGGCTTCAGAGAGACCTTGTTATGGCCTGTCAATACTTAAAGAGAGCCCTATGAGAAAGGTGGGAACAGTTTTAGCAAGGCCTGTTGCAGTAGGACAAGGGGTAATGGTTTTAAACTAAAAGAGGGGAGATTCAGACTAGAGATAAAGAAGAAATTTCTAACATTGAGAGTGGTGAAGCACTGGCACAGGTTGGGCAGAGAGGTGGTGGATGTCTCGTACTTGGAAACATTCAAGGTCAGGTTGAACAGGTCTTTAAGCAACTGATCTAGTTAAAGATGTCCCTGCTCACTGCAGAGGTGTTGGACTAGATGACCTTTAAAGGTCCCTTCCAACCCAAACCACTGTATGATTTAAAGGTATGAGTCAATTCCAGAAAGTTTTTGGTATGAAATGTGTAGGCTTAACTGTTAGCTGTGGGCCCACAGCCTGCTAGCAGCAGTCAGAGTTTCATTCCACTGGACTCATTCTAATACTTTTGTCTTGTTTTGTTTTCCTCCCTAGTTAAACAGCAAAAGAAAACACACCACAACTTTGAGAGTAGTTCCACAATGTCTGTTCATATTCCCTCTGTCCATGGGGGAGGTATAAGAAGTAAGGCTGAAAGGGGGCACGTACATCAGTGGCTGCTGCAGTGATCTGCAGTCATCACCGGCTTTACTTCCCTGTTTCATAGAATGGTATCAAATGCCTAGAATACTTTGCTATTTTAGTGTCTTGCATAATAATAATAATAATGTTATGGCATATAACAGATATGTTGAAAGTGCAGTAAAAATAAATCTGCAAGAGGTTAAAAATAATAGCCAACAAGAAATATGCAGTACTCTGTGGAAGCAGATTTACTTTCTGTGGAAATGTCTAGACAGTGTTTCTCTTCCACTGTTTACTACTATCTTTTCCCATGGGACAAGTATAGTGGAAACTCCAGATGAAAAGTTTCATCAGGTTGCCATTGGTTTCAGCAGGCCCTTCAAGTGCTCAGATCTGTCAGTCCGTGTAGCTTTTGAAGCTATAGGCACATTTGAAGGATTGTGAGTGAGTGCAGTAAAACTTCCAATAGGGCTATCCTCTAGTAGGACCTACAATATTGTCATTGTGTTATGATGGTTTTCTACTGGAGTTTGTGTTATTGTCTCAGTCACTGATTAGTTCCTTCTGAAGCAGATGCTGCTTGAACACTAAACAAAAAGATGATCCCGGCCATCAAGTGCTTGTGATAAAAGCTGTCAAGTGGATTGTGAATTCATTTGACCAAAGACTTGTCCTTCACTTTGCTTTGCTTTCAAACACATCTGAAGGACAAGCCAAAAGAGATATGGAATCTAGCACTGGGTGTAGAGCAGAGGGAATGGCTGAGAATAAGTTACAAGTAGGAACATAGGGAAAAAATGAGAAAACTATAGGGAAACCCCAAAAAACCCCACACCACCACAAAAAAAAATCCCCATAGAAGAATGCAACAGTGTTATCCAATAGCGCACTTCAGAGCTGGAGGGCACTTTGCTGAGAAAGGGATTGCATCCTGTATCCTCTGTGAAGGGGAAATGGGACATGTCAGTTTGGGGAAGGTCAGAAGCCAAAGGAAATCACCAAAATGAGACAATAAGAGGCTTGAATGGAGTTGTAGCTTTTGGGATGGAAAGCTAAAGGTAGATTTTCTAACACATTAGAGAAAAAAATGGCAAACTTTGGCTGGGTGCTTCGTGAAAGGAGGGAGCAGGCAAAGCATGTGCATGTACCATGTTCAGAATGGGGAAGGCAGCCACCGGAAAAATAACGAGGTTTTCTCTTTTCCTCTCACCATCAAATTCTGTTACTTTCACGCTGCAGTCTTTTAATGGTGACTGCACCAAATGCCTGTCTTGCTTTGATGCTGCAGAGAGAAGGCATTCCCCTATGAGATGAAGACAGAGCCAAAATCCTTGGGTGTTCTGCTTCACGTTTAATGCCTCTTTTTCACAGAAATATGTCATGAAGAGCCAGCCTCCTTGGATCCGACTGCCACTGTGTTTCCAGCAATTTAACTTTCCTGCTCTGCTTTCCTGTGCTGAGGCAGAGTTCAGGAGTGATGCTAATAGAGTCAGTCTGAAGCATTGAGATAAATTTAGTCTGAAGGAGCAAGTTAGTTCTAACGGGTAAATAGTAATGATCCTGTGAGCTTCCAGCACTTAGATCTGCAGTGTGCAATTCTCCCATGAACAGCTTGCTGCTATTCAACTCAGTCCTGTTCGAAAGTTAGGTGAAGTGTTTAATAGGTCAACTATCTGTTACAGATTCCTGTTAGGCTATAATCTATCTGCTGCTTCAAGTTATTTATCAAATTCCTGATGAGATGGTCTTGAACTATTTGAGGCCAGGAGAAAGTTAACGTGGGCTCAGTTTAGAACACGTCGTGTTAAAACTGAACAGAGAGAAAAGTGTTGGTTAGATGAGTTCAGATCAGCTAAAACTGATCTGTGTGGTAATGGGAGTTTGAAATGTGTTTGAAATGTTTGAAAATGACAGTTCCCAGCATGTAAGTCCTTATCATGGGAAAATATGTATTTATTAAAGTTGCTTGTCTTCGTTAGTGAGTTGTGAGTAAGGTGTAACTGGCAGCTTCGATCTGGTTGCTGTGTTTGGAATTGATTTCCATGCTTGATCCAGCTTCATCTCTGCTGTGATGTTTATGCCTCGGAGCCTTACAATGCTCATGTGCAGTAGTCCAAAACCAAAGGCTGATGGATTCTTACTTGGGTAGTCGAAGGACAGGCTTCTACAGCATCCACCTCAGAAGTCAAGCAGTGTTTGAGCCATGCAGGATGAACAATAATTGCTTTGCTTGGCTCAACCATTCTCAGCTCCCCTTGCTGTGCAGTAGTAATGGAGGTAATAGTAATGAGAAAAAATACACAGAATTAGCACAGTATTTCAGAATACTTAAATAGTCACAGTCTTTGTGTGGAATAGGGAAGTCTGACCAAACCCATCTATAAAAAGGGGATAATTGGGCACAAAGCTCTTGTAAGTGGTTTTCTTGAGGTTGTATGGACTTTGTGCACATGTTCATGAAAAACCCACATCCTGCTGGTAGAAGAAACTGACAAAATGCTGCATGGCTTTACGGTCTGGTGGCAGGGCATGGGCCAGGAAAAGCACACCAGTCCCCTTTTGCTGTAGGACTGTAAAAAGTCATGGCCAAAGTGACAGGTGAAATCAGAGATTTGCAAACACTCAGCTCTTCTTAAACCACTTGCTATGTGTGCCTATATGTGGATGCAGGTGACCTACTTCAGACAGGTAGTACTTCATCTTGGCCATAGTCCTGGAAATGGGATTAATACACCTTGCTTATGTCCACACCAACCAGTCAGACAGTCTTAAGTTTTTTGTTACGCTGACCCTATTTTTAAATATACGTAGGTCAGAGCCACATCTGGCATTAAAAATGGCCAGAAGCCAGCTGCAGCAGAGGAGCTACAGTAATTTACACAAGCGGAAATTTTGGCCTGTGTTCAGCTGACAGACTCATGTGGGGATGGGGCCAAAGAGAACTGGTAGCAGAATAAGGATATTTTTAATTTAATGTGTTAAGACATCCAGATGATTTTGCTCATCACTGTGGTGCCTGAATACTTGCAAAATGAGGCACTTGGGCCCTGGGTCCATTCTGCTCACTGTTTGGTAGGGTCCCCTGTGCCTGTTTTGGAATGAGTGTGCCACTGTGAAAGTTACATCTATTAAGTGCTAAATGTAAGAGAGATTTAATGACATGCTATTAAAAGTTCCACCTACTTAAAAATGCTTTGCCTTCCAGCCCAGGTTTGCTAGTATATTCCATATTTCACAGAGGTGTCTTCATGAAGAGATGCTGTCAGGAGACATTTACAGCTCTGATCCTGCTTTTCCTGTGTCTTTCATTAGTGCCAGATTCCCTTTTACTGCAGAGCCAACCACTTTGCCACAGAGTTTATGGTGTGGATGTCCCCCATGGATGCTTTAGTTACTTGGTGCATGGGAAGGTACCTCCAGACTAGGGTTGCATACAGCAGCATTTAATGGAGCTATAACCGTAGGATATGATTTCCTTTTCTTGGTCTTGTTTTTACTCGTACTTTTTCCTCTTGGAATGTAAGTGTAAAATCTGTGTGTTGCTGTTCCAAATGGGGCCATTTGCTTAACGTGGCATTGTCCAGGGTAGAGTAAATACCCATGACCTTCTGAAGAGCACTGAATTGATTGCATATACTGCCAGCATTTACCAGTAACATTCCCCAAATAAAACGTGAATGAGAGAACTGCAAAGAGTTGTAATTAAGTGCTACTCTGAAGACTAATTTTCACATTGATAAGAAACAGAAAGTCATGTTACATCTTATGGGAATATATAGACAAAGAAAAGTTTCCTTTTTGGAATCTATCTTTATATATCTTTTCTTTAGAGATGGAGGGTTTGGGAGGTATAGCACAGGCATTGATCACAAGTCTGTGGACTCCAGGGATTGGTGTGGGAGCGCTCTGCCCCTGTAAATATAACTGCCTCTCCACTGCTCTCCAGTACAAAGCACAGCACTTACTTTTTGCTGGCTGCAGCTCCTTAGCAAAGGCTTCCTTTGCCTTACGTATACCTGGAAGATTTCAGAAGAAGAAAAGCTGGTCCCAGGCTCTGTTTTCTACATGACTCCAAACCAAATGGGCATCTGTCTTGTTGAAGTGAACAGGAGAGAGTACGCCTAAGCGTGCAGGGACCTCAGGGCATAAAGTAGCTGAGTGTCAAATGGACAAGACAGAAACTTTATACAGATTACATGGAAAATTTTAAAACTAATAGGGTAATGTGGATGGCAGACTCTAGGTGCCTAACTAGCAGGCATGCAAAGTGCACAGGCAAATAAAGCAGGACTAAGTTCCTTTTTTTTTCTTTTTTTTTTTCTTTTTTTCCCTCCCGTCTAACACAAACAGCTACATTAACAGCTGCAGCAAATGACTTCTGAAGGGGTCTGCTCTCCTGGCTCCCTTTTTTCTCTTCCAATCTATGTATGTGTTTTCCTTGAGAGCTGTTCCAGAAACTGACTTAGAACCTCCCTAGTCATTATTTTTCCTTTTGGTGTGTGGACACCCTTCAAACAGTGGCTCGGGCAGCAGCCTGAAGCAGTTAAGTTTCAGAGGAAGCCAACTGTACCAATCTATTTTTAAAAGGTTATTTTGATGAATTGGATTTTATGACCTGATTTGAACTGGTCTTGGTCACCCACGTGTTGTGCTGCCTCAGCCTGAGCCCACAGGAGTGCCACTGTTTGCTTTTTTGGCATTGCAATCCTATCTGCTTTCTATATGAGATAATAAATTATTCTCTCTATCCTGTATGCTACTTAATAGGATAGAGACATGATAGTGGAGAGTTGATCGTGGAGAGCTGCAGATCTTTTGCTGGGGAAAGCAAAACTATGTTTGTCATATTGTAGTTTCTTGGCTGTCCCGTTTCCCTTCAAACAGTGGGAGTCTGGAGATAGGGCTGTCATCTTTTATGAAATGCTATTACATTTTTTATTTTGACTTTCATCTGTAAAAAATTATTTAAAAGTTCTCCATGACCAAAGTGTTTATTCAGGAGTTTAAATAAGTTTTATCCTTAATGTTGGTGTATATTTACAGAAATAGGTACGATGTAAGACCCTAAAACACCAGAGTTAAACACCCATACACCTCTCAGCTACAGTAAATGGAAATTGAACAGTCTTGATCCAGAAAGCCATGGGCTGTTGCAGCATCAGTCCCTGGTGTCTCATGTGGAGCCCCTCTTAACATCAGTGATGAAGGAGCTTTACAGTGGGACTTTGGCAGACACTGGCCTGGGCTTGTGCCCCCTTATAGGAGGCGATCAGCATTTAGGAGTGAATATAAATCTTGTATTCTCCTGAAAGTGTCTTAGTATTTCTAGTGTGTAATTCTACAGAATATTTCTATTGTACTGAAGTAACTTCAATTTATTCTCAATCCAGAAAAAAATGGAAAAGCTGTAATGGATTGTTTTGGATGCTAAAGAAAGCTGTTTCAGTGTCTAGACATGGATAAATAATGAATATGATAGTTTAGTGGTTTAGGACTTGTCATGGAGGTGTTTAATCATATCGTAGTCCTGATGGGACTGCTGTTAAATGGGAATTTTAGATAGAAAGCTTCTATGGATGGGTAGGTGCTGATGGGTCTGTTGTTGGCACCCATCCATTTGAGCCCCTAAGAGGCACTTAGATATTAAAAGTGCACTTTTCTTTTTTTTAAGACTTGGGGTTCACAGTTTTGAAGCTGTTGGTGCAACTAAGGAACCTCTTAAGCAGTTTCTGGAAAGGTAGGTTGCATTTGTAATATCCTGGCCAGATTCCTCTTGGGGATAGCTGTATTCTCTTGCTTTTCTACATTTCTGCTCTGAGGTTATGCTTTGCAATGCTGGTGTGCATGAATTGTTGCTGAATTTGACTGTATGTGTAGCTGTGTTTTAGTGTTGAGAGGTAATTTGTATCTGGGACTCTTCCATAGAACTTCAGGGTGAAGACCCTGTTAATTCTTACACCTTCACTATCTTTGCATAAACTCTCTCTGTAGGCAAGGTAAAACAAACACAGTCTTTGGCAGCTTTGTGTCAGGAACAGCACATGCAGACACCATGTCCAGGCACTCCATCCTTCCCGGCTCCTAGTGAAGCCATCTGGGAACCCACGGGCTTCCCCTGCGTCATGCTCCAGCCTGGATGCCTGAAGGAAACCTTCTCGTATCTGCGGCTCTTCCTGTCCAGCCGCACACAGGTCCAACACATCACAGCTCATTGTTTAAGGTGACAAAGTGCACTGCAGTCCTGCAGCACGAGAGGGGCTGTAAAATGATGTTATTGTTGTTAAAGAAGTTTATAAGCTGTTAAAGACCACGTGTTGGTCAGGCAGAGTTTTCCTGTTTCCACTGCCTGATAAGAGGCTTGTGGGTCAACACCTGCTGTGCACAGAGAAGGGGAAAGGCAGGCTCTGGTTGCCTCCAGCGCCCCAAATCAATGAATGCTTTTTCTAGTGCTGGCTGGAGCTGAGTTCCCAATGTCTCAGCCCTTTTCTGCTTTTTGGTGTGTGGTGTTCATATAGGGTTAAATTAGGGTGCAGCAGTGGAACTGCAAGCTTTTTTTTGACAGAAGCTATTGAGCTTCTGCACTACAACTTTACTAAAGCTCCCTTAGGTAAAGCCTGGGATGCTTTATCTGATAGACAGCTCAATTGATAATTCTAACAACTTCCTCTACTGGTGTTGGGAGTTTCGAAGTGCAGACAGAAACTTTCATCCTACAGTCGTAGGTATCCCCAGGTTGTATTTACAAGTGGCAATATTGCAGTAGAAATGCCTCAGCAGCAAGGCTGTGATACTGGATGCATCTCATCTATGTCAGACCAGAAGGTTTCTCAATTATTCTTGTTCATCTTAAATATCAGTTAGCCCCTTGCTGTGAAAACTGATCAGTTGCAGAACAAGGATTTTTCTGCACTTGAGTAATCCTAAGAGAAAAGATTGCTGCTGTGAAAAGCAAAGCCCTCGGTCATCTTGTCCTGTGTTCCTCTTGTCATTGTTAAAGCTCTTCGTCTGTGAGCAGCCCACATCATCACTGGCTTTCCCTGCTGCTGGAGCCTGCAGTGAGACCATAATCCTGCATTTACCATCACAGTGTCTTCCCATATAGTGTGATTTTACAAATCTAATATTGTGCTTTCTCTGCAGGAACAACAGCAGCAACAAGATAGGTTGCAAATAATGTTAGCAGAAGTAAGCAAGTATCCCATTGTCTGACAGTGCTGGGCAAACAAAAAACTAACTTTCGTCTTACAGTACCAAGGTTGTAGATAAACTTAGTGAATCATGTAAAATTCTGGAGATGAGGGGCCTAATTGTGCTGTGGCCTACTGAATAACATTAAGAAATTAGTGGTGCTCTATGCCTCAGTTTCCCTCTGGCAAATGGGTAGTTGGCTGTGGATGAAAAGCCCTATCAAATAATAATACTTAAAGCAGTGCATACAACAGTTATTAACACGGAACGCTGTCATCATCTCCACTTTATAAATATGAGGAACTGAGGCAGAAAATGGTTTGCCAAAAGCTACTGATGTAGCTGGGGCAGGAGTCCTCATTAGACCTCTGGAGGTGGCTCCTGCCTGGCCAGCCTCTAGGCTTTGTGCTGCTCATCCCCATCCTGCCTCTGCCTTTTAGTACTACGGTGCTGGTTAAATGTGGAGGACTTTTGTGTTGTGGGACTCATTCAGGCTCATTCCTTTCACTGTTCCTGCTGAGTGAATTGGAAAAATAATAAACAAAATGTTTTTTATCTAGGAAAAAGGTTTTAGAGCCCTTCATTTATAACAAGTCTATGTTAATAGTACAGAGTATATAGGGCAGCATTGTCCTAATTAGTTTTCTGTTGAAATTAACAGCTCTTGAGTTCAATAGGAACAGATTTAGGCCAATACAGTGTCTTTGAAAAATTCACAGGACTTTTTGCCCTGTGGCTTTGAATACGAGCTGAAGCTTCAACATGATGGAACCTTCTCTAAGAGACCTTTACTCTTCTTTTAAAATGTTCTCCCTCTTTAAAAGCCTGCTTCTTAGTTTAGGATGTATATTTAGTAGCCAGCTGATTTTTTTTGGCCCCCCCCAAGTTCCTGGATAGCAAGTCCATTAAGAAATCTCAGTGTTGCCAAACTAGTTGAAGACATTTGGAACTTCAATTACCTGCTGAACTCTTAAAAAGTAACTAGGTAATGAAAGCAGTGAATGTATTCTGCAGTGTTTAGGAATTGCTTACAGAGATAAAATGGTTTTGGCTGGATGTCAGATAAATACTTTTATGCTGAAATGTATGTGCAAACAGTTCTTCTGCCTTTTTTGAATGAATCTAAAGAATCTAATCCTTCAGAATATCCCCAAACAAATTCTGGATTACTAGATCCTGTGTCTTAAATGACAACAATCATTCAGTATTTTGCATCTGAGGAACATCTTTCATCTCTGGATCTTGATGTATTTTACTAAGCCAAGTATGTTCAGTCTACCAAAATTCTGTGAAACAAGAAAATATAATTTCCTGTTTTACAACTATGTTAGCCAGCAGGAGGACGTGATCTTCTTACGTCAGGTTGGTTAGCAGAGATTACTGGAAGATGGCATGGTATAGCATGCCCAGGCAAGAAGCTTGGGGAACAGATTCTTGTTGTCTTGCTATTTCTGACACTGACTCAAATGTGATCCTGGACACAGGTTTGATGCCTCTTGCAGGTGAACAAAAGAAAGTTGCAAATCTGTTTCCTTCCCACTTTGAATTGCAGATTGTGTTTGCATGGTGAGTTCTGCCCATGCCTGGAAAGCCAAGCAAGGGTGGTGGTGTGTGAGACACTGGCCAGGACAGGCGATGAGAAAGCTCAACTACTTTGCTACTGTACAAGTAACAGATGTCATTTTGCTCATGGGAGAGGAGCTTCCCAGCAATTCCAGTGTCTTTCCATTTTAAAATTCATCTTTCTGGAGTTGGGTTGGCTGAAACAAATACACGCTTAACTCTGGTTCAAGGGGTGTTTGAAGCTGTGCCCTGTACTGTGAGATACCATACTGTGTGGCTATGTAGTATTAATAAGACAATCCTAGTTACACTAAAATAAAGAATTTAGTTGAAAAATGAGGACCATTAGCAGCAACATTTTTTTTTTTTTGTGATAATAGGTTCTGAAGCTGAGTGGTGTTTCCCATGAATCATATCCTAACTTTTTACACTCCATAGTTCATCTGTGACACTGAATGCAGTCTCGTATGCCATTTTTTTCCTGAACAGTATCTACAGCTGTGGCCAGATGTTCTGCTTGGCTTGCAGCTGAGCTGGGTTCAAAGGCTTTGAACCTGATCCAGGCTCAAAGTGGCTCAGCACTGTCTCCACTGCTGTGGGGTTGGTACCTGTAAGCGTAGCTGCACATGCAGTCCTTCTCTAACCCAAATCAGTCAAAAAGATCCGGGTTAAAGAAAATCCTCCATGTTTTTAAATAGTAAGCCAACCTGGATCATTTTGACACAACCGGGTTAGGGAGTGACTGTATACAGATATAGCGACAGATTGGAGGGGGTGGTAACCCGGCTCTGCTGCAGCCGAGCCGTGGAGTAAGGCTAATTGTGGGTAAGCTCAGTAAGTTGCCCTGACTATTGTCCTCTACAATAGCCTTGTTTCATAGGAAATAATGAAATACGCTGCATTTTTAGCCTTTAGACTGTTTTCTAGGTTTAGCCTCTGATAATCAGTTTGCAGTCTGATGCATATACTAGATATATGTTCCTGGCCAAGCGCTTGGTAGTGGCTGTTTTTTTCCCCTATAGGTAATTTATAGCAACTTCAGGCTTCTAAACTGCACTTACTTTAGCATGAGCTCTAAGGAGGCTACTACCCAGGCAATATGTTCTGGATAGCAGCAGTGATTTTCATATGTCTGTTTATGCATATGGCTGACACTTGTATTCTTGACATGTGAGATGCTCTGTGGGTTTTCACAGCCTTCTAAGTATGCTGATAAAGGGCACATATAGTAAGGCTTTCTGAAGAAAAAGATGAATGGAAACATCTAAGCTTTTAGTTCAAAGAGGATAGTATAAAAATTCCTACAACACTGTCTTGGGCAAGTTTGTAAGTGTGTGTGTTTGACACAGGACTTGACAGTGATCTCATTGATTTCTGTTGTGCTGAGACTCAATTACTCTGCTTTAACAACAGTGTGCATAAGAACAGAGTTAGGCCCGTTGAAGGGATGCATAGTTTTTCTTTTCCCTCGAGGAGACTGTTGGCAGTGGTTATGCGAGTCATGTCCACATGTTGGGAACTGTCAGCACAAGCCACCACTTTGTGTCACTTGCCAGCAGACATTTCCAAGATACTCTCAGCTATAAAAAAGCATCTTCTCACCACATCTCCTCTCCCCAGGAAATGCAATCCCCTTGTTCCCACAGCACAAACAGCGGATGCTGTGATCCAGCTTCTCACCAGGACAATACGCTCTTGCAGACGTGGGACCTCTTTTGCCTCCTGGTGGAGGCAGTAGTAGGGCAATCCTAGTTTGGTGTGTAGGCTCATTTAGGAGAGTTGAGCACCCATATAAATAAATGGAGGAAGCCCTTCTGCAGTTAGGCACATGGTGCATGGTGGTGAGGAGAGATGCCTGGACCATTGGATGGGGTGCCCCCAAACACCAGAGACCATCTCATTTCCTTCAATAGTCTCATTTGGTGCATGTTGCAGGCGTGTTGATGGTGTGAGAGCTTCATGTCTTGTAGCCCAGAAGCTGATGGCAATCAAAGAGAAATGACTTCTCCCTGTCGGTGTTTATTTCCAAATGTATTCACAGCATGACTTGGTGCTTCATATGGCTGTCTGAAGCAAAAGTTTGAGCTCTCCTTCTTTCAGCTCTGTTGACATTTATATGTAACGGACAGACCTAGATGTTGCAGTATTTTTTTCTGGGTCATGGAATGCATTATACGCTCGCCCTTCACAGAAGAAACACAGTATCTTTCATCATAGCCCATCAGCTTGTTTTTGTTGGTTTTAATTTTGTTGTAGTCGTTTAAACCCAGTTATTTTGTAAACAGGCATTATGTATATGGGGAGAAATAAATGGATCTATACTTGAAGCACAGCTCTCTCCTGCACACACTCACAGAGGACTACAGCATGAGGCACCAGCCGCAATTCCAACCCAAAGGGCTGACTGCCGCTGTGCAGTCTCTGTGGGGATGTTTACACCTGTGAGGATGGGATGCAAAAACACACAGCAGTGTTCACGCACCAGTGGGGCTGAGCAGTCCCAGAGCAGAGCCTGGCTCAGCTGGTTGCATTTGGCAAATCTAGAATTTTTCCTGTGTTATGAGCATTTGCTCCCACTCCAGGTCCTCCTGCTTGCTGTGTGATATGCAGAGACAGGTGTATATGCAGCCTACAGACTATCATCAACGTTTTGGAAACCTCTGTGCCTGAGTGATTTCTGGAAATCAACTCTATTGACACAAAAAACACAGGAAAAGCTACATCCCAGATTCTTTATCTATGATTTGTTTGTGTTTTCTGGGAATACTTGGCACTTGTAGCACTATCTGGTCTCTTTCAAAGCATATACATGCCCAGAGGCCAGGACTCTGTGAGCTCATGGCTTGGGCCGGAATTGGCTGTCTTCAACCTTAAACACTACTTTTCTGCAGCAACTGTCTTTATTTGTAGAATTTCTGTACAATTTCATGGTATTCAGCCTGTTTCACTTACTATTTCTCATGCTTTTTCATGCTTTTTCCATGCTATCTCTGCATCCCAGTAGGGCAGTGGTCTTCACGTTGTCCTGAAAATTTTGGTGATAAGAATAAAAATTTCCATGTTTATTGATAGTTTCAGGAGAAAACTCTTCAGCTTTCATTTGAAAAAAGATAAATGGATAATTTGACAAGTTTGGACAAAAACACTGATAACTGAAAAATTTTTCCATGAAAACTTCCCAGAAAATTAGACTAGAACTTGTTAATTCACGAGTGGGTTACATTTTCCAACAAAAACATTAAGGATTTTTGAGAACAAGTGGCATTTTCCTTTGATTATTTTGCTGAGTCAAAGCCATATTTCCTAGTGAAGAGAAAGATTTGATGGCAACTCCTTGTTAAGCCCCACTCCTCCAAGTAGTTGGATAAGCATCTCCTGAAAAACCTTTCTATTTGCATCACCAGTAAATAACCTTGCTTTATTATTTATATTCAAAATGAGGCTGGTAGTATATTAAAAAAACCCAAACAAGCAAGCAAGCAAGACTGTGACCTGCATGTGCTAGAGCTAATGGAGCTGTTGGCTCTGCTGGTGCCATAGTGATTGATGGGGACTCTGATGGAGTGGCCTCTTTCCTCTCTCTCTGTCTTGTCAGCATGTTAATGCCTCCACTCGTTGAATAATGATGCACTTTAATACAGATTTGTCTTATTTTTGTTTCTGAGTGTTGGCAGGGCAAGGGTTATGTCTGTGTTTCTTTGAAGCACCCAACAAGCTTCTGGTCAGTTGGAATAATTCAGCAGGAAGAATTTTACCTGGAAATTAATATGTCCCTGCCTTATGGGAGCACCAATCAGTGAAAGCGGTTGCTATGTTGTATTTCAGTGAATCTGTAGATTTTGTACTAGGGGTAGATGGGTTCCGTGTCACAGAGCAAACTGCATGGATGTGCATGGGTATGTCTGGCATTTTGGCATGGTTTTGGTGTGATGGAGATTGTGGGCTAGAAGGTAAGAGGAGCATGTAACAGGCTGTTGGTGGACTCCTTGCAGAAATTTCCCTAGGCAGCTTCTGGGGAGAGCCCATGTGTAGAGAGCAGAGAGGCGGATCTACGCCTATGTTGTATTCATGGCCCAATTTGTGAGGACCAATGTGGACACAACCAGTGGAATTGTATGTGATTCTCTTGTGGATACACTTGGCTGAGTTACACCTTATATGATAGAAGTATTTGCCTTTTACACTTCATTTGCAGGTAGTCAAAGCTCATGTAATCGTTCAGATGCGAAATATCTCTCTGTGGACATGATTCCTTTAGGAAAGATGTTTGTAATGCCTTCAAAAGAGCCCAGAGCTTTTCCTTGTCACAAAGATGCTCCAGATCACTATTTATTCACTGCTCTGTGGGATGAGGGCAGATAGCCTTCCTGAGTCAATGTGCCTTGTTTGTCCTACTTGATATTACTGGCTCTAATATAGTTATTTATGGTGGGGCCAGCTCTGCATGTTATTAAAATTACAAGCTTGTGATTACAGCATTACTGAGAATAAACATTTCAAGAGACAAGGGCAATTTAAAGATCCTGGGTTAGGTGTAGCAATTAAAGCAGCAAAAGCAACTGATACTCTGAGTAGCACATACAAAGAGTAGAGATTTAACAGCATGGGAGGAAGGGGGCTTCAGGGACCTATGCCACCAGTGAATATGGGGCAGTTTCAGAGACTGCAGAAAAACCTTAAGATATTTGAAACAACTACTGCCTGTATGATTACAATGTGTGAGGAGCGTATATGAGATGTAGAAGGAAAAGCAGGATTCTCACTACCAAAATGTAGTTACACTTTTTGTTTTGTTTTATTTTATTTTGGGAGTCTGGTGGGTCAAAGAGGTCCTGGGGCTACTGTCTGTGTAGCATACTTGGAAACCGGTAGACCTAAGATAAGTAATTCTTTCAAGATGGAAATTCTCTCTTCCTTCACTTATTTATGTCAAAGATAAGCCTTGAAATAAAAGAATCCCCAGCTTCCACTGACAAATATTGAGGAATATAACAAATGTATAATTAGGGTGGGGGGACGGAAAGCAGCAATTTACTGTGTAGCTGAGGTTAATATACTAGGTGTTTGGAAGTCATAAAGTATCATGGTTCCAGAAGGACAATAAAAGGCTGCAGTTTGCAAAGTCTGCTCCCTCCTCCACTCCTGCAGTATTTATTCACCAAACCGTGCAAAATGCTGTTAGCCACCAAGGCACTGTGGGATTTATCTCCCTTGCTTGCTTTGTTTGACTAAGGAGTATGGAGCTTTCATCCCTTCATCAAACTACTTTGGAGAGGTTTAGTATTGCGAATATGCCAGTCCATGGTACAGCTGTCATATTCCTGCTGCTCAAGCAGAAATTTATGGCAAGGAAAGACAGATACATGTGGTGTTGGGTTATGAGACTGACAGATTTGCTGTCATGTCTCATAGCAGTTTTGGTGAGATAAAGCTGTTTTTTATTTCATTTTGTTATGGAGTGGAAAACTTGAACAGAAATAAGGGATGTTGAACAAGTAAATGGAGCCTAATTTTCCTATTGGTGTGAATTTGGGTTTTTCCCACTGATTATAGATGATCTAGAAAGTTAAAACTCGCCCAAGTGACTCCAAGGAAGGTGACAAGGTACAAGGCAGTGATAAGCACGCCCTCCAGCATGCTGGGGGTAACATCCCATCCCTCACTTTGGATAGCATGAGCAGTGCTCATCTGCAATGGGGTTATCGCAGCCCTTATTGAAATAGTTTTCACATGTGAATGGTTGTCCTTCCTCCAGCAGCTGTCAAAATCCTGCTTTGTGTATTGTCTCAGAGTGGCCTGATTCTGCTGTAGGAGGCCACACAAGCCTAGTCCCAAGGAGAGTTTGTTACATGCAACTAATCACATGGAAAGATGGGCTACACCACATTAAAATGAAGCAATTTGGGAAAAACCTGAAAATTGGACTTGAAGCCAAGACTTCAAAAAGTTGCTACCCATGTAAATTTTCTGGGGTCCCATGGTGTTTAGAAACTGGGGCTAGTCCATGCTGTGGCATCTTTTATGGTGGTTTTTGGTTGCTATTTACATTCTGAGGCCATGTTGGTGTCATAAGCTCCAACCTGAGTAGTGAAGTAAAGATCAAAGTTTTCTTCTCCTCTTCTGTACCTCCACAGTGGGTTTGTATGCCCATAATCTGTCCACTGAATGTGATTTAGGATGTCTAAGAGGAAAAGGATATTTTCCTGTACACATGAGTGAATTTTTGTCTCTGAATTAAAATGTGAAGAACTAAAAGGAAAAAATCCATTCATTATGTAATTTCCTCTCCCACTTATTGTATTTCCTTTGAAAAATGTAGCCCATGTGACACTTGGATGTTACAGTGAATTTACTTCAAGAATCTTACAGGTGATTCCAAATACTTATTACTTCCTTAGTGGAAAATAAGTTTCTAGAGACTTCTTGAGAAATGTCTTTTTTTTTTTCTTTTTCTTTCTTCCCCCACTCCCCCACCATGGTCACGCTTTCTTTTCAAATTTATTGTCCAAGTCTTTAGAAAAATAAATTAATCTAGGAAAGCTGAGTTTATTTGGTCTGTGCCTGGTTTGGGTATCATTTAGCCTTGCTTCTGTTTGGATAGTTCCAGCTTCTTTAACTTGTCTTCACGTCGTCTTTGTTTCTCTGAGGTGGATTGTGTTACACTTCTCAGTTCTTCTTCATGTGTTTCAGTACTCGCACAGCAGGGCTGGTCTGGATAGCACTGGGTAAAAGCATAAGCAATTACTGGCTTTGCCCTGGGAGGATGAACAGAAAGAATGAAAAGTACTGGATGTTGCGCTCAGGAAGAGCAACATCCTGAAATAGGAGAACACTAATATCCATATTTGCATGGCTTGCAGAAAACAAGAAATATAAATGTTATAATTATAGGAGTTTTAGTTTCACATAAAAAAAATCAACTCACACATACTTTTTTTTTTTGACTTGTCATGCTGACATGTTCAGAGCCATTGAGAGAACATTGAACTGGTTGTGGCTTAAAGTAGGGTAAAATGTGCTCCATCCTTCAGGATAGGGGACTCCTTTGGGATTACTTAGAAGAGCTGGCAATAATTACAGCCCCATCTACCCTGGACAAAACTTCCATGTGCGTGTCGGAGTGCCTTGGCATTAGTGCAGGTTCTGCACTCTATCACATTGCCAGGGTGGCACAATGTATTGCTACAAGCTTGTAACACTTAACTTCATTCTGTAGGACTTCTGCCAAATGTATTTTTTCCCCTTTGTCTTGTATATCTGTCTGTGCCCTAGCAGAAAAGCTGTTCTGTGTATAGATCTTTAATAGTGCTTTTCTGATACAGATACTTGGCCCTCTGAAAAGGAGACCACTCTATTTTGGTCCAGGATAAATGTCCTAAAAAGGAAAAAGTATAAGCTTCATGATTTCCCTGAAAATCCTGACATTCACTGCCATTTTTTAGGGAATGAATTTCTTAGATGCCTTTTCCCATAGAGAAACCAGAAATTGAAAGTCTTCAATATTTGCTTTTTATTATGTGTATATTTTTGATACTTCAGGAAGGAATTCAAATATGGGGAAAAGAAGCCTGAGATGTTTTTTCCTGCTCACTGCTGAAGTTGTCAAGTTATTTAAAACCTGGTATTAGAATGTGTTGAACATCTTCTGGTGCCTTTGGTTGCAAATCAACATCAATTCATATATTGCCTTGGATGAAGCATTTTGTTCTTAGCTTTCTGAATGTTAATTTCTGGTTTACCTAGACTATTCCCTCAGCTACTGTAGCACTTTATGGTTATCTGTCCATTTTCCTGTAGACCAACAGGAATTGTTGACATCTGAACCCCTTTAAGTAAAATATCAGACCTCATTGCTTCACTCTCTAGGCTGCTGAAGTGTATGTAGGGTGACAAATTTGCTAGATTGCTGTGAACCTTTAGTAACTGATATACACCAGTTCATTAAGCAAAACGACAAACAAGCAAATAAAAGCCCCAAACTAGCCCTACTGAGTACCTAAAGTAACCCAATTGTTAAAAGCACCAAATACTGCATTTTTTAAGCAACACATACAGGTCTCTTCTTCTCCACCATTATAAAAATAAGTTTTGATACCCAGAGCCTTATGGATAACTAGGCTAAAAGATGTAGATTGCAGTTCCTGATATTGAACTCCTATACGAGTTGAGACTGTGTATTGGAAAAAAGCAATAATGCCACTCTCTGTGGCTTCTTCTAATGAAGTCACTTGAAGAAGGTGAACGAGATGTCTAGTGTTAAGTACCCAGATGTTGGCCATAGCTTTCAGAGTGCATGAGATGCAGAATAATTGATACTGGTGGTTAACTGGAGCATCCCTATGCCCACTGTGGGGGCAAGACTTGTGGAGAGCAGCATGTGGCCATGTGCTGAACGCTCACACAGCACAAACGATGAGGTAGTTTTGTCTGTTCTGAACAAGCTGAGAGACAGAAATACTTCTGGTCTGATTCATTAATAATGGTGTGTTTGAGCTTCCACACCAAATAAGGCTATGGTAGCAACAAAAGGTCAAATTTCTGTGACTTTTGCTATCCGTGGTTGCTGTTATTGCTTAGTTTGGTGATCAGGTGCTATCATACAGGAGTTCACTTAATGTCTTGCACACACAGCCTAGAGCTTAGTGGAGAGAATTTAAGAAGGAAAAACATTTTTCCTCTAAACAGTGCAGTTAGGGGTTTAAAATGACAAAGGCAGCTCTGGCAACTATTAAACAGTGTATCTCAGACCCTTTTCTGCCCTGGTTTCCTCTTCATTCGGTGAACTAATAACTAGCTAAAATGTCAATGTTGTAAAAGGTTGGCACCTTTTGAAGAAGCAAGGCTTTTGTAGATTATTAAAATGTTAGTCAGAATCTGAGTTCCTGACACCTCTAGTGTAGCTGTTTTCAGTAATCCTCCTTACAGTGAAGCCAGAGAAAGCTTTGCCACCGCCTTCAGTAAGGTTAGATCATCCTGCAGCAAAGAGGAACTGAAAGAGCAGTGATTTACTAAGCCAGCCAAGTCTGCTCCAACCACCAAAATTTTGCTTTCTGTAGTTGCCTGATCCTTTCTTTCATTGCTGTTCTGGCAGAGATTAAATGCAGTAGTGTAGCAGCAGTATTGGAGGCTTCTTCAAATTCACATCTGTTTGCTGATGTATCAAAGCTCTGTGCCCTGGTATCTGCAAGTTTTACCCAAATTACATGCACATGCAGAGAAGTTTCCCTCTGTTTCTCCCCAGTGCCATCTGAACTTTGTTTATCTGTATGTGAAGTGGGGGATTTTATGTGGCATTCTTGTGGGTAGCCTGGTGGAAGAAGTGGCTTTTGTATCCTGTGATGGAGGCACATCATGATCTTGATTTTATTTATTTTATATTTTATTTTCCTCCTGAGTTTCCATTGCCTGTGTCTGAGGGGGCATTGCCTCCTGGAGAAGCAAGAACCTCATTTGCAGTGGTGCAGTGGGTCAGGGTGTAATCGGGGATGAAACCCAATTCTGCAGGCCCAGTGTCTCTTCTCGCTGTGCCATCCTAGTGTGTGTGGACTCAGCTAACTTGCTTTCACCAGGAAAGTGAGGGCTCAGCCTCTGACTGCGGGACTCGACTCTATTCAGCACCAGTACCAGCTGCAGCTGGTGTTGAGCTGCCCTCCAGAACTGGATCTTCCCAGTCGTGAGGGTGTGGTATGGACAGTTGGGAAGCTGTTGGGAAGGCAGCTGGAACATTTGAGCTTTCACTTGTTTTTTTCTGCTCTGGTGAGCCTAGATCTACTTCATTGTTCTTCTAGTTCCATCCGTTGCAATTTTTTCACAGTTGTCCCTCTATAAAATACCCTATGACAGTTTATACAAGCTGAAGAATTGCTCCTGTCTGTAGTTTTGCCTTCCTACCAAGTCACGCGGTGCTTTTGAAACTAACCGAGGACTGAAAAATAGAACCAGCTGTTACAAAAAGCCATCTTCTGTGTGTGAAAAGGGGCTGCTGATCTCCCCCTGTCATAGTATCTGCAGCGTTGCCTGTCCTTCTGAGTGCCAGGGCTGAAAAAGTGTGCTCTTGCTCTGTGGTGGTTTCTGTCTCTGCTGCTCTGTGCTGGCCTGGGAGGCTGCAGTATGAAAGTTAGAATTTAAACTTTCAAATGGCATTCCTACAAGGTGACGATATGGAAATATGGAAAGTGAACTAGTTAGATTTATTTAGTGGTTGTTATTTGTTGGTTATGGCCTTTCTATATTTTGTTTTGTGGTTTGTTTTTAGTACAATAAAATCCAATTCCAATTTTTCCAAGTTCTTGAACCTCCAGTCACACTTTCTATGAAGCAGAATATGATCCAAACTGGACTGCAGAGGCTGAACTTGCACAAGTTGCAAGGAAACCACATGGTCACAAACCTCTTTTTACCTGAGATCATTACCCCGCACTATCCTGAGCTGTCAGATTTACATTAAAGCTGATAAGAGAATTTGATTTCACTGAATTTCCTGCTTTGAAAAGAGTTGTATATTTTGCCAGCGTGGTTTGATTTTGCTGAAATTGTGACAGAAGTTGGACCTTTCTCAGGGTCCCCAGTGCAGAGCCAGCCAGCTGTGCCAGCTGCTGTGGGATTGGCAGTGCCCTCTTGGGAGGGTATGTAGTGCCAGGGCAGCGAGGCATGCAAACCGCCATGGGGCTGAGTATCTTTGTGTCGCAGGATCGGTGGCTCAGGAGCAGGCTGCCAAGCCACTGGGGTCTCATTTTTATTTTGGAAGAAACACAGGTTTTTAGATACTAAAATACTGCAATAGGCAACAGCCTTTCACTTCCCAGCTAACCCAGAAGGAAGAGGACAATCCCAAATCTCCTCTCAACAGTTACTTATACCTTGGATATTTCCTATTTACGTATTTGTTTAATGTACTCCTGAAATCCAAACAGAAGGAGATATAGCCTGGACAGTGTGGGAGAAATCTGTTTAGTTAAACAAACTGTATGAAAACTTCCTTGGTTATTCCATGAACAACTTCTTCAAAAGCTACTATGACTGCTTTTTGATTTTTAGAATCTGCTGTGGTTAGAAAAGTGTTGCTGTCTCCTGTTTAGGAAGCTGAGTGAAATATGTAATATAAACATCCACTTTATGTGTGCAGTCTTATCAGGTACAACTGAAGGATGAATGCTTTGGGCTGGCATCATCTCCCATTACATACCTATTTAATACCAGTCCAACAGGAGGCATAACCACAATCAGCAGCAGGTAGCAATACAGCAACACTCATTAAAACAGAGTGAAAAATATATATTGATTAGAAGTTTTGTCATATCCAAGAATGCGACAGATGGTTGATTTGTAGGCAAGGAAGGAGTATTTGCTTTCACTTATTTATTTCAGTCATTAAAACACACTTACTTGCAAGACCTGGAGAATATGTGCTGTAATTAATAAGCTGACAAAGAAAAGAGGTGATGTTGTCTATGTCCTGTTAGCTTCTGTCACCAGCACTGAAACATCGCTGAGCCTTGGTGAGTTAATTCATAGAACAGCTGTGAGACGTGGGGGATTATTAGCATCTCTGTTTTACAGATGGCACCCAAGCGTGGAGAGGAGGATGAAATGCTAGGATTTGACAGTGGTGGGGGAACAGAGATAGATCCAGTTTTCTCATGCTTAGCTGCAGGACCTCCTCTCTCCCACCACAGCCTCTTGTAATAAAAACTAGAGCCTGGCTCTAACATGGTCCAAATTTTGCTTGAGAATTTTGTCTGACACTCTTTGAGTTAGTAGTAAAGGAGAACAGGGAAAGGTTTTCACAGAGCTGGAGCCTCAAAGGGATTGCTGGCCTGTTAATGGGTTGGATTACAACCAAGAAACCAGTGAGAAGCTGGTCGACCTGGCTCCCTTAAGCTTCCTCCTCCTGCTGCCCCAAGCAAGTAGAAAGCTGCTGCCTGTGTTAGGTAAAATAACCCCTCTGTCACCCACGTAGTAACCTCAGGCTCTTGGAGAGTAATGGTCAGAAAAGCTGTCTGTTTGATGCAATATATCTGCCTATTTTGGCAGCTTTACATGCATGTTTCCAGCAGAAAGATGGTCTCATATGTGATATACTGGTGCAGGTCATAACAGCCTGAGTCATCTTTGTTGGATTTCAAAGAAAAGAGCGGAAACACTACAGTAATAACTGCTACCCTTGTGAGCTTCTGCCAGGTGGTCAAGAAAACCAGGTTTTCATCACCAAGCCCTCACACTGCCTCATTAATGTAAATGCACTGCCCAGACTTTTCCATAAGCTTACTTGCCTCTTTTTCCTCTAAAAGGAGGCAGAACTTTTTGAGGTGTTCACTGATGGTGAAAACATTGCTCTTGTGGTTTGGTGGCAAGGAGAGGTATTTGTTTGTTTATGACAAAGTGACAGCGTACACAAGCAAGCGTTGAGCTCTCTACATTCATGAGATGGGACAGATGAAGGTAAAAAGTTCAGATGAGTATGAAGGGAGGAGAAGTTGGGGATAACAGGGGGGTTGGACTCGATGATTTTTCAAGGTTCCTTCCAACTCCTAATATTCTGTGATTCTGTGATAACAAGGATAGATCCATGGAATGGTGTACACAGGGGTTATATAAATGAATGACAATTTGTGAATGATAGTAATTTAAAAATCTCCTAATCTCCGGGAGTGCATGGTTTGCTCCATGAGTTTATGTGGCTGCCTGGCATCACTGTGATAAGCTATGCTCTGTCCTTGTGGGTTTTGTTTGTTGGTATTTTTTTTTTGTTTCAATATAAAGAACCCAAACTCTTTGGGTACTGTCTGTGTTTCTTGAGAGCTGGTATTAGCAATGCATGGTTCTAAACAGTCATTGTATATATAGGAGGCAATGATCTCCAGAAAGCTATGTACTAGTCTTAAGAAATAACAATTCAGCTTCTAGGGAATAACATGTTGGAAAAAGCTTGTCTCACGGGAGCATTCGGCACATATGAGTGGAGTTCTGAGACTCCACTTAAAGCCATTGTCTTCATCCATCCCTCAACTATGGGACCACTGGGATTCCCCTCTCCTTTCTTCCTTTGTCTTGTAGTGAGATTCTCTGTATGCTGGTCACATCTGTCCTTTCTACTACTGACAGTTTCGGAGGTTGATTTTTAAGAGCTGAAGATCATCTTCATGTTTGAAGAGGTGGTGGATTAAGAGTTTTTCAAAGTCTTTTAAAAGGGCTGAAATTCTCCAAGTTCTAGTCTCAGATTTCTCTTTTAGACAAACAGTGATGGATGAGATTTCTTGTTCACCATTGCACTGGTGCATAATTCTAAAAACAAGGTGAGGAATGTACCCACTTTGAAGTTTTTCTATGTATATAATAAATTTAATGCCTAGTTCATCAGCTCCCAGCTTTAGTTTTATAATTGGAGTTACTCAAAGTACCGTTTGTTCAGCACCCTCATTAGGTATTTACACTTACAACTGCTGATTTAAACATAGTCAGCTTGCAGAGGGCCTCAGAAATCTTCAAAGAGTACTTACAAAAGGGCCAAGACTACAAAGGTTTTCTAATTGTACCCTGCATTCAGTAGGGACATTATGCTGCTGGGTTCATACTAAAAATATTATTTGAATTCAACAAGAGACACTTCCAATTTGCACATCTATCGCTTCTTACAGAGCACAGTTGCTTTCTCAAGCTATTTCTTACCTGCACAACAATAAATAAACACACTCACCTTGTAAAATGGGCTGAGAAACAGAGCTTCTTTAAAAATACATGCAATGCCAAGCCAGCTTGTGTGGAGGCTACATGGTGATACTGGAGGGTTTAGAGAACTAAACAGTAGTGTATCAGATCCTCTAAAATAACATACAATAAAGCCACTCTTCTGATCATAGTTTGGGAGAGATTGTGTTGCCCAGAGTGTAAGTTTTCTAGTGTTTTAGTGATTGCTTTTGTCTGTGACATAGTTTAGGAAGCTGTAGCTAAAGTAAGAGAGATATAAAAACTGAAAGCAAATCTTAATATTCTGATCTAATTTTAGGTAAGGGGACACATTTTGGTGAATTTAGAGATTCCTTGCAGAGTAAATCCAAGTTCTCTAGCATCACATTTTATTCTGGTACAGCTCTGCTCATCTACAGTGAATACATTTTTATCAGTTAAGGTACTGAGTGACATGTAGAGCCAAATTTCTTGCTCAGAGGATTGAAATGACATAACGGTGCAAAGCTGAAAGGAGTATTTGCCTGGTGTACTTTCAATGAGTGTGTACCCAAGTAGGGAAAACCAGCTTTTTGTCATCCTAGAATTCATATAAAACAGCTTAGTCTCATTGAGGCATCGCTACAAGAAGTAAAAAACCGGTTTTGAATGTTCTTCTTTTGTTTGCTCTGTTGGAGAGAATGAAATTGAAGTTAATCAAAGATTGACTAATCAAAGATGATACAGAAAAGATACAGTAGGAGAAAATACTTGAAAACAAATACCCAAGTACTTGTTCCCATCTGCTTCCTAAGTGGTAAGAGAGGAATGAAGTAATGTCATTAGTGCAGTCACTGGAGCTGTGACTGAGATCCTTCCATGCATTGTCCTGTCGAAGGACACAGGTTAAAATCCAAATCAAATCAACAACAAAAAACCCCCACAACTTTGCAGCTGGTTAAAGCAGGTTCATTTGTATTGTTTGTGAATTACAGTTCTTAGCAACAGAAAGTCTTTACTGTGCTGACTTTTCCTTCTTTTGGTGTTACAAGTGAAAATAAAGACTTTATGTAGCCCACAAGAAGGACATGACAGAATACTCTGGCTGATTTGCAAATGTAGAGCTGCCTATCGGGTCTATCCTGAGCTGAATTGCAATGGCTTTGTCACATCCCAGTGAACTTCTCAAAGATGTGGTGTTAACCCAGTAATGATTTAAACCAGGCAGTGGATACTATGAGGAATTATCTTGAATGTGAGAATTTGTCCTTTTGCTGGGAACACTCAACAAGCTCTTATTGAGTCACTGCTGACATTTGAAGGCAACTATCAAGGTGGTATCTGCCCTGGGAAAAAAACAAGGGACGTTTCAGGGGCGTGGCATGCATCTCAGGGAAAGCAGAGCAGCACCTGAAGCACATTGCTTCATGATGTCTTTGGCACACTGAATACTCAACAGGTCCCAATAGGCATCTTCTGAAAATTGTTCCTTTCAGTAGTTATTGTGTGTAAAGGTATAAACAAGGTTTGCTTGTCAGGATTTTACATGTGTTTCTCATAAACTCTATGTCCAGGTATCTAAGGAACAGTTTACAACTTAGCAACATGTGAGAATGGAAAATATTATTATTTTTTGTAAGTATTATTGGCTGAGTGGCTGAAGTTTCTCATAAAGCATTCAGCTCTTCTGAGGTGCTTGGGTCCCTGAGGAACCTCCATGCTCGGAAATGGATGTAACTCGTGGCTCAGGACTTACTGCATCACACATTCAATAGGAATTTGAAATTTCCATAGGAACTGAAATGCTATATGTCATTCAAGATAGACATTTTTTTGCCTTTTGAAAGTTTTCAATGTGCACTGGCTGAGTCTGATCCAGGTCTCATTAAGGCTAATTGGGGCTTTGCCATCAACTTAATGGGAGTAGGAAAGAATCTATCACAAGCTCTGCCTATCTAAGCCATGGATTGTTTTATACAAGCCAAGGTGTTTGCTTTAGTTTTTCTTTTTCTCATTGCTAGTATTTTCGTTATTATTTGTATTCCAGGTATACCTAGAGACCCTGACTGAGCTTTACTATGCTGTGCACTGTACAAACAGATACTTGAAGGGGAAACGTGCCCCAAAAAGTTTGTAATCTAAGTTGGAAGGTAAGGGAACTCTGGCAGGTGAAGGAAGAAGGGTGCACAGCAGGGACGCACACAGCTGGCTACGAGTGGCAGGCAAGGATTAGGACTGCAGCCAAGTCTCGGGTTCAGTGTTCCCAAGCATGCTACTCTGTTCTGTGCTTGACTAATTTTGAGCCTATTCTGATGGAATTGAGGAAGCTTTAAAACTGATTTCACCTGGAGCACTACCTGCCCTTTCCTGTCTGAGGGCAGCAGGAGAAGGAACAGACTAAAGGACAACTGCAGTGCCTGTTATCACAGGGAATAGAAGCCAATTAGGCCACCTCTCTTTGGCTTATCTAGTCCTGTGAGTAACCATTTGCTTTCTCAGGGAAGTTGTCCTAATGCTGAATGGTTCAATGTGGTGTGTGGTAGAGACCTAATAAGATAAACACAAATAAGCTGAAGTTTTTCTATTGATTTTTCAGAAATGCTGAAGATCCTTGTTGAAACAGGAGAAAAGTAAGGCTCCTGGAAACTAAATGTGCTATTATAATTAATCTTGGAGGCTTTCAAGGTGGCTGTCATTTGGTTTTCTTTATTCATTAGCTTGTATTGCAGAAGAGGAAATGTATATTTTCACTTGGTTCATTATTAGTGAAAGTACCTTAATTTTGTCAGTTACTGTGAGGTTTCAGTTTTATTCCTGTATTTATTGTATTTATCTTCTCTACAGCTCTGTGGCTTTACATGTCCACAGCTCCATCAGAAAAGAGGATTTCTGTTTTGTTGTTTCACCAAGGGCTGGTTTATTTCCTGGAGCAGTCTTCACTTGTTCATTGAAATGAATTAGCAAAGCTTAACAAGTTCTGGATTTGCCTCAACTAATTAATCTAGTCTCTTCAGGGCAATATCCCAGTTTTTTTCTGACAATAGGGTAAACATGGCATGTGTTCAGCACAGGAGAACGTGAATTTCAGCTGTGAGGAAAGACTACGTTGCCCACACAGTATACTTATTTTAAATATGTTGGTACTGGACTTCATGCCAGGATGAAAATCACTTTCTGCTTTCCAAGGTTTAGAAATAGCTGAAAGCTTACTTCCGAAGATGATGTTGGGGGACATTTTTCTGCTAAATTTTGAGTTAAATTAATTTACTTCTGCAATATGAAAAGTTACAAACCAGTCTGCTTCCTCCGTGTAGCAGAAGTCACTAACAAGTACAACATGACAAGTCAGTTATTGCTGTTAGGAGCTTTCTTCTGTATGTGATACTATTTGAGAAATGGAATGCTATGGTATATTTAAAGGCTGTGTTGTAAAATGCATATGCACAGGAGGTAAAATTAAGGTTGCCTGGGCAACCTTAATTCTGGCATTTCCTGATTTTTGAATGCTATTTTGTGCAACCTTCTCTTTGCTTCAGAGTGGTGCTTGCACTGTATTCTATTTATATGCACATGGGATACACCAAAATAAATGTTTTGTAGTGTTAGTATTGGATTTCAGCTAGTTATTTGTTCTTCATTTCATGATGGAATTCTTTGGTCTTTTAGGTTTGTTTTAGAATATTCCCAACAGCTTAATATTAAAAGGAAAATGTTACTGATTTTGTGCTTCCCATACTGAAGCTCTTTTCAGTTGAACCTGGTTGTGCAGGAGTAAATTGGGAAAGAGTTAGGCTCAAGTGATTTCTATTTCCTTTGGTATTTTTCTCCCTGTTTTGCAGTAGTTCTGTATGCAGCTTTTCAGTGAGCATTATGTTTCTCCTAGAGTTTCACTTTGCTGGAGAGATCAAGATGGAAAACATAACATCCAATCAAAGTGATGTAATCTCCAAGGGAAAAGTTTCTTCAGCTTACTATAAGTAGAAATTACGTTTCTTTTTAGCAGGTCTCTTGGATCAAGCTATTTAGGGCCTCTAGAAGAGAGCGAGTGCATCCAAATGGTTTTTCTCCAAAGTAAAATGTTCTCTGTTTTTGGCTGTGCTTTTAATAGAAAAAGTTATTTTAACCCTCATCAATTTCTGATAAGTCAGAACAGTGTAGCTGATAAGTAATTTTAAAAATTGAACTGAGGAAACATGGCCTGCAGCATAGCCTATGATGTATGGGGAACTCATGGAAGCAAAGATGAATGAAATTAGTTTGATTGGAGGTGGGAGCAGGAAGAAAGCAGGTGAGTACAGCTGGCTCTAAATCAGATACTTGTAATGTACTTTAGTTATCCATGTTATATTTAATATTATGCCACTGTTTCTTATAGTATTGGGGAAAGTATTTTGGTTTCCTGAGGCCCAATAATTAAACAGTGAAAGAAATGTTGTTTGCAGCCAGGACTGATGGTGAAATCAGACTTGCAAAATAACTAAGGGAAGAACCAGGTCAGTAATTCACCTTGACTATCAAGCTCAGTAAATTTTATTACTCCTTTGAACATGAGGGATGAGGGTGAGTAAAAACCATCCCAAACATGCAAAGGGGAGCACTGCTCAAGTAGCATCTCTGTGGTTCATGGTTTTCAGCAGCCCTGTGTCCAACTCACTAGACATGACCTCTTTCTAAAAATGTTTGCTTGTACTGTGATTTAAAATTAGCATTCCACCACGGCACATCATATGATTTTCTAGCAGGGTTAGAGTGAATGAGAGTGTCCAGGACACTCCCAATATCAGCTGTTTTAATCTAAGTAGGACTAAGGAGGGGTTCAGTGTCCTTCAAACCTGCTTTCTAGGCTGGAACATGCTGTTCCTTTCTCCCATCCTGAGTTCTACTACATGCTTTAGGCCAAATTGTCTGCTGAAGGAAACAGGCAGAGTACCATGTGAGTTTATGCAATCCCAGGCAGGTCTTCCTCCCCATGGGGACTGAGCGAGGGTGGGGAGTATTGTATCGTAACTTCCCCATATGTAAGCACTGCAAGCATAGAGAGTTTGGAGTTAAGGAAACATTTAAAATAAATCATTATGATATTATAAGAAAGGCACGATTAAGTCAATCAAACAATCTACTTTATACTAATGTCCCACAATAATGCTAAATAGGTGATTAAGGCATTTTAGTGGTTGTGGTCCTGGAATAGATGCAATTGATTATAAGGTACATTTGAGTTATTTCTTCTCCTTGTGGTATCTTGTTAGGCAGAGACATTTCCTGCAAGACAGAGGAATTTAATCCTTGATTTAATTTGCAAAATGAAATTCAGCCTAAGTATTGATTTGCTCAGAGTACTGCCATAGTAAGACTGTGCAATGACTTGCAGCATTTTGTGCCAGCTTCTGTTTCCATCAAGATCCCTGGGAACTTTGTCACTGACTTCTTTGGGAGCAGCTCTGAGCTGTTCATGTGTAGTTGAACTGCTAGACCTCCTACTTACCAGGGCCTGAGGACAAAGTGATCTTGGAGGTGATGGTTCATTGCTCAGAAAGCCAGTGGAGAGAGATGTGGATTTTTTGATGTGAGGTTTTCAATCAATTCCTAGATCACTTGCCTCAATGCTGATCTCCTGTACCCATCACAGCTTTCTGGCCAAAGGCCCTTGCACAGTTGCACCTCTACCAGCACAGCTGTGCTCATCCTCCTCTGGAAAAGAGTAGAATAAACCTGACAAGCAATTTTACTTTTTACTTTGAATGCTGCATCCACAGCCCCAACAGCACAGTTGTCCTGGTTTAATTACGCTGACATGAAACTTGCATTGGCATAGCTCTTTGAGCTGGAGGGAAGACCTTGATGCATCCCTGATGGACACTGCGCAGGCATTTCAACACCTCCTTTGTGCTGCTTTTACCCTTCACTTTCCTGTTTCCTTTTTCCAGTCCGTGACATCTCCAGTAATTAAAATACACTTCTTTGTAAAGAAATGACATAAACAGGTCTTGCTCCAGGTTCCTGCCCATTACATGCTGTGGAAGTCAGGTCATGGTGTTTGTTACTTTGCTCTACAGACCCCTCACAACTCTGATCAAGAAATCTGAAACTTTTCCTACTTTATACACTATCAGAACTACTGTTACCTGCTTTTATCTTGCAAAGCCACCTGTATGAGCTCATTGTCTTTAAATTTACAAACTTATTGTCTTTAAATTATGCTCCCAGTGACATGTGTACAACCCCAAAGAAGAAAATAGGATTTGCCAGATGACACAGGCGTGGATTGGCACAGCACTAGACCTGAAAGAGTTTGTATTATTAATGATTATGCATAAGCCAAAAAAAAATGAACTTGACTTCCAACTCAAGGTGAAGTTTGCAGCAGTGTTCTTTTACTTTTAATGTCAGCATCTTGCTGTTGTGACTCTTAATAGCTGTTCAAGCCATGTAGGCCCATTGTAGAGAGTCATTACTTGAGGCTGAATGACACTGCACAGGAAGACAGCAATCCTGAACAAAAGGAAAGCTCTTCCTAAACAGTCTTCTGATGAGGAAAAAAGTATTTTTACCACGAAAATATGTGATAGAATTTGAAAGTCAAGAATTCTCTCCGTCTTCTAATTCACAGCTTTCAGATCAACATCAGGGTATGTCATTGTTTGGAAATTTAATAGCTTCAAGCTGAGTTTTGTCACAACAACCACAAGTTCTCCTTTATAGCCCAGCACAAGCACAGACAGCGGTGGTGAAGTTGCTGTCTTAGTCAAGTCTTCTATTTTGTTTACTTCAGCATTGTTTAGTTACTAAATGTAATTTTAGGGCCTAGATTTTCACTGTTAACAATTGGATTTACTCTATTATAATTAATTTGAAGGCTGTGATGCTACATTTTCATAGGAATGAAGTAGAAATCTCTTACTTCAATCTAAAGAGTTATTGAGTGCTAACAGTTACGAGGAGAAAGGGCCAATATTTTCAATGCAGCATCCTGAAAACTTTTTAAATCTATATATGGACATGTCGTTAATAGATGCCTACTTTCAGACAGTCTGAATCTCTGCAGGCCTTGTTGACATAAATGGAAATTGAGATGTTTGCTGCTTATGCTCATGTAAGGCTTTGGATCTGCTTTACATGTGTGCATGCCCAGTACTGGAGCTTCCAGCACTTTGAGCCAGATGCTGAGCTCCCCGCTCTTTGGGCTGGGTGGGTTTGCCAATCTCCCTTCCTCTTTGATGGGCTTCCTGTGCCAGTTCTCAAAATTTGTGAGCAAATGAACCAGCTTGAAAGCACAGAAGACCATGACAAGGCTTTCTTCAAATCTCATCAGTGCTTTTCCTTATCATCTAGTTTCTGTTTCCCAGCCTGTAAGATCAAGGCCAAAGTCGGCTATTGCTGAACAAGATGAGATGTGCCCTTTTCTGAAATAAGTGTCTTCTGTTGCCTTTCGAGTGCTTTCAGCCTCAAGAGCAGCAGACAAGGACCATTATTCAGACTTGGCATAGAGACACAGTCACTCAGCTTCCAGGCTGTCTACAATTTGGTTTAGTTGAGCAATTTTATGCAAGACCAGTGCAATTTCTTTTTTTCTCTTTTGCTTGTAAGAGAAGAAAAAATTCAGATTATTTGAGATTGATTGGAAGGAAAATGATCCTCTACTACTGGTCATTCCAAACTGCCATGTAATCCAAAGAAGTCTGCATTTGACTGAATTCCCCTAAGAGGCTTAGTGATATCTAAGCCATTGTTTTAACTTAATGCTCTCTGATGGGTTGATTATACCTAGTGCTGCAGTGCTTAGAGGTTTGTTTTGTTTGTTAAATTGTGGATAAAGAAGTTCATTTGAAGATGAAGTCCCTTTCATCTCCTTTAGAAATAAACAAGTGCAGCAATTGTTCTTTAATGAGTAACAGGTCAAGACATGGCTCACTGCACAGGCTTTTCAGGTGGCTTTCCAAATTTGCATTTCTGATCACAGATCTGTGGGGTTAAGTGATTAAGGCATGATGATCTTTCGGAAGTTTCAGTTCCTTCATGCAAGTGCCTCTCTCAGTGGGAGTCAAATTCCTCACTTTCACTGCTGCAAATTCATTGTAAAAACTATCTGGTATAGCACATCCTGGCTTCATTCCTGTGATGGATGAGTTTCACTGCTGTAATGTTTCTTGTTTGTTCTTGGCTCGTGATATGATTTGCTGAATGATTACCTGTAGCTGCCAGATCTGAATTATATGTCATCTTATACCTTGTGAGGATAAAAACATGACAAAGTATCAATCAAAATGTTGACTCTGAAGCTATCGTTAGTAAACTGACACTGTCAAAGGGCATATTACCAAAAGGCAGAAGAATAACTCTGTGCAGATCTTTTATCAAAGAATTTTCTTCCCCAAAACTTGACCATCAGCTATTGGTGTCAGCAGAATAATTTAAATTGGCATCGTTATGACTTCAGTGCCCAAATTGTGCTCCCACTCATGTTAGATGCAAACAACCAAAGTAAATCCACAGCACAGTGATGGAGTTATTAAACACTGAACCAGATTGTGTCCTGGTTATTACCATCGTGAATGTGTTCTGATGAAGCGAGTATTTTGGGAGGAGACATGCACCCGTGCAGTCATGTATGCTGAGCTCCCAGCATCAGCCATGTGTCTTGCCCTGATGCCAGGCCTGTCCTTGAGATGCTGGATGGGAGGGAGAGAGAGTTTTGCATCATGAGGGCTCTGGGAATCACAGGGTGATCAGTTATAACATCACCTGGCCAGGAAAGAGTTGATATCTGTGTGACACCTGAAACTGAAAACAAAAGAGAGTGTGGAGAAAGTGGTAAAATAAATTCTCCCTTTCTTGTGCAGGTATCTTGTCTGATATTTCAGTGACATTTACAGTTATTAAATAGAGATCACTGTAAACCTGTGATTTTTATTTTTAAAAAAGTCATTGGGGATTTGGAAGAAAGCCCTTTATGATCTCTTTAGTTATTAGTAGAGGAAGACTTGGCACACCAGCTCATGAGAGACTGGCCTCATGGCATCTCTTTTCCTGAAGAAATAACTATTAGCTATCTCAGCTGTAGCTTGAACTAACAAAAAAAGTATTGCTCACTGGGGAACTGCTCTTTCCAGCCTCACTTCTTTCTGTCATTGGTATGAATAATGCCGTGTCATGTGTTAGCATAATATACTCCCCATGTTCTTGCCATATTTTGAAGTATTGACTTGATCTTTCTTTCCCTCCTTCTTGATTGTTTCAGTGTTGTTGCATTCTTGGTGTTTCAAATTGATCCCATATGAGCTAGTGACAGTGGGCAAAGTTATAATTCCGATAATTTAATTTATTTATCATTTGGTGACACCAAGAGCCTCAAGAAGGCTCTGAGCTCTCTCCAGGTCCTATACAGGTGCCTGATGCTTGGAATTCAGGTTTGAGAAAGTATTTAAGTGCCTAACTTTTATTTTAGGCTCCTAGGTCCCTACCAAAATGAGTTAGACTTTAGTGTCCAGATTCATCAGAATATTTAGACTTTTCCATTGATTAACTAGGGTCTTTATGTATAAAGACTTATTAATCAGGTAGTGAACATGAATTAGGTTGTATGGATGCAGCTTCCAGAGTGAGTGCTGTAGCCTCATAAGTATTTTCATAACAGTCCATGAGTAAACTCTTAAATTAGTAAGTCAAAATGCTTTTTGAAATCTGTGCTTTGCATCATTACCTGCTGCAGGTGAGGCACACAATCCTCTCGATGTGGCTTGGCAGCAGAGGGGACAGCAGACCGAGTGATGCTCGTGTTGATTAGGTACCTCCAGAAATGATAGGTCTTTCCTTGCCAAAATTATAACCTCTACACCTGGACACTAGTGCTGTTGTAACAGACACATATGGAGCTAATTTTCCAATTGGCAACAGCAGCTTATTTTTATTTGATGGCACTTGAGTTCCTAACTGGGGAATATGCTATTATTAATAACTTACTGAAAATCTTTTGTAGCAAATTTGTCACTACTACAAAATGGTTTTGTTTGGTTGGTTTGGGTTTTTGGGTTTTTTTTGGAATAGCTTCTCTGATTGCTTGTTACATGCTGATAGATATGGGGGCAGTGGCCTATGTAGAGACTTGGATTCATAGTAACAATTTCTTCTCTGCCAACTTTAAAGAGGTTACATTAGAAACTTATTGGCTTCATTTTGTCATTATTATTAATGTTAATCTGAACTGTAATTTATAGTTATTCACCAAATGTTTCTCACAGGTACTCTAACCAATAGCTATCTTTGGCAGGGAAGGGAAGGTCCTATCCAAAACCCACAGACAGCAGTGAGATCACATTGTCACATGCAGTTGTGTTTCTGGTGTTATGGTAAACATGAACAGCCACATTGAGCATCCTGTACATTTGTGGCTGCTCATATGGCTATAATAAGATACATAAACCTCAACTACCAGGAGAAACTTCATGTCTTAATATACAAATCGTACAAATTGTGAGGAAGAGAGATTGGATTATAAAGACCCAAGAGCTGGCAGGTGACCCTCCTACTGCTTGTACCTCTCTGAAGCACTTTGTTTGAGACCCAGGGGCACTTCAAGGCAAGATTAGGAGATTTTGGTCACTAGCTAATGTTTGAGGGGAGAAAATAACCCTTGAAGGAAAAAGTGCTTATTTACTCACTGTGCTGTACATCTACATGCTGCTTCTCAGCAGATTTTTATTTAAGAGGGAGCATATGCCCCTGTCTGAATGTATTCTTTAAATTTGTCTTGCCAAAGTCTTGGAATTGCTGCCGCAGTTTCTGTGACAGCAGAGTCAGGGCAGTGTAGCACATTGTGTGGATGGGTACCAATGCCCCCTGTCAGCAGTGGCTGCCCTTGATTTGGCTTTGTGTGAGCCCCCTGACTCATGTTACATGGCACAGATCCTCACTGGCATTTGCAAGGCACTGGTTATCCATCTTCCTTTATTTTCAGTAAGATCTCAGTGCTATTTTACTTTCTTCTGTCTCTCTTGAAAATTTCAGTCCAACTCCTTCCTGAGCTGGGTAGAGGACCTGTGGCCTGCATGCAAAACTAGTATTTCATACCAACAGGGAGAGCTGCGGTGCAAACTGAGTTAAGAAACCTTAGCAAATCTCCATGGGTGTTTTTCGGTCCTAACAAGGACTTTGACTATAATCTCTCAGACTGCTGGAGAAAGGCAGTGAGGTGGAGCCAGTGTAGTCTTACAACTTTGAAGAGAAATAATAAGTAACTGTGCCCAGTGAAGTAAGCCGTTACCCAAATGCAGTTGGTTCAGTGGATAAGCAGCAGTGTTTAGTTACATACTGAATCTCTTCTGTGCTCTGAGATGCATATCCATCTGAGTTAGCTCTCAGTTAACGTGCCATCAAGTATCTCTCAGAGCCTAGTGCTAGTTCTAATGCCACCGCAGCAGGGCAGTGGTACTCATACCAGCAGTTAGTGTCTGGGGCAGCCTCTTCAAACAGAGCCTTAAAACATGCAGCTCATTCATATTAGCAGGAGAAGAAAACCTCCAAGGTCATGCTTCTCTCCTGCAAGCACTAAATTTAGAGGGTCCCATGTCATTAGGGATAGGTTTCTTGTTTGTAGGCAAAAGAATTAATTCTGGAGACCTCTGCTTTCCACAGATGCTAGTTTTTCATTAATACCAAAGAGACTCTTTGTGCTTCTCAACCTGAACATGGGGGCAAAGTGATAACTGCTCTTACTCTTGCAAATACTTCAACCAGAAAGAGGAAATGTCTGAATTTGTATAGTCCACCTTTGAAAAAACATTGGCTTTCCCTTTATAAGAAGAAGGATTTTGTGTTGAAGGAGAAATGAAACACATTCCCAGACCTGGGTAAAGGCTCTTATATAATCTGTCCTTTCTTTTCAGATGCCCAGCAGTAAATGGTGCAAATGAAAAAGATACAGTGTAGGGAGTACTATTTCAGTGTAATCTTCCACCTCATGACTGATGCCTGAATGATTTTATTATAAGAACAACATGGTTTGGGGCACAGTGTCAGAAAGTCATCTGTTGCCTGAAGCAGATATCTGAATGTTAGTAACCCCTCTGTTGCCAATTGTCCAGAGAAATCCTGTTTTGTTATCTTTTTAACTTTTTCTTTCTCTTTCTGGGCTGAATTCTACCACTGAATTTGAAACACAAACCCACTGAAAAGGGAAATGTCCTCACGTGGACTTGCTTTTCAGTGGCATTACTAAATTGCCTGTTACATATGTGGGTTGTTTCTTATGGTGTAAGTTAATACTGGGGATCATTGTTTGTCGTGTGATTAGGTCTCAGCAGGTGATGACAGACTGTCACTTCCTTCAGGAGAAGCCTGCTGATGCTCTTGGGAGGATGCTGTATTAAGAAGAAGCACATGAGGTGTGCTATGGCAGTGCTTTTTGGCAGTGCAGGCATGGGGAGGTGAAAAGGTATTGCAAGAGTGACTTTGGGTTTCAATCTTCCCCCAGGAAGAGATTTTAGTTCAGAGAAGTGTGTGTTGTGTTGGTACTGCAGGAACAGTTTGCCCATGTCATGCAGAAAATACAGTTGCAGAGACTATGTGGAGAGATTAAGCACGAGCAAGGTTTGCCTTATGTAAATATAGACAAAGTGTCATTGCTCTGTAGTTTGTGCTGTCCTTCAGGGGCTCTGCCAAATCCTGATTATTTGGGGGAAGGACTTACTGTCTTTACCCATGTGTGTTAGCTATATTGAGGGATAGAATTAATTTTTACTATGTGGTTAGTCCATAACATATCTTACCTTCAGGCCACTGTAGAGTTACGGCCTCCTACAAGGAGTGACAAATGGGTGTAACTCATAGAAATAATAATCTTTCTATGGATAACATGGAGCCCATCCACCTGCAGCAGCTTGGGTTGTCCCATAGTGCTTTCTCCTTGGGACATGATGCTGACTTGAATTCTCTCAGTCATTGTCTTCTTTCAGATGTTAAGCTGTCTGGAGTGGATGTTGTCCATGCAGTGGCCAGCTCAATTTTGGTTGAAAGCTTTAGCTGCTACTGTAACAGAAACAATAGTGGAAAGGCAAATAGCCAATGCTGGGAGGAACACAGACTGTGCTGCTGACCTGGAGCAGCAGGGATGGGGAAGCTGAACAGGTCGTGTGAACCCTCAGAGGAGAGCAGCCTTCCTCACCCAACACCATAGCACTGGCCCTTGTTTCTTGGGAACCAAATAAATCCTGAGGTGGCTGGGTTGAGAGAAGCAGCAGCAGGACCATGAGGAGGAGCAGGAAATGTCTGGCTGGTGTACAAGAATGGGAGAGAGGGTTTACTCTGCCTCAATGGTGCATGAGGGAGGTTGCAGTAGAGCAACTGCTGCAAAATGGAGGGCTTCAGGTCCTGGTGAGCTGATGAGTTAAATGACTCAGTGACTGGTTTCTGCTTATCTACCTGCTCTAGGTAATATGAAATTTGATGTTTTCTTGGGTGTGATTTTTAACTGAAGCATATTTTCTCCAAAAACATGCTTCCTTTTCCTTTCTACCCTCCACTTCTGTTTAGTGCCCAGCCCTGTGCAGTCGATTCTCAGACCCATAGAGATGGAGCTCTCAGAACTTTTTAGCTTCTGTGCTTCTGCACCTCACATTAAAATCTTTACTTTTGGCTGGCTGTGTAGGGTACAGCACCATTTTACAAGTCTGAGGGCACCTGCCACAACAGGGAAGTATTAAGCTTTTCTGCCCAGCATGTAGTTAAACTAGAAAATTCATTGTCACATGAGGTTGTAGGGATCAAAATTATAAAGGGATTAAAAGAATTAAAGAATGAGAATTCTAGCAAAAAAGCTTACAAATCAGTTCAATTAGAATTGTTTCAGAGAAAACTCTTAAACAGTTTTCTGGAAGAACATCCTGGAGAGGGATCAAACTTGTCAGGTGTCTGCATCATAAAGCCCCCCTCTCTGAGGTTCCTCTAGTTATATCAGTCCTTCCTTGGATCAGGCTTAGGGCTGAACAGGTTTAGCCTTCAGCCCCCATGTTCTCCAGCGTGATGCCTGCTTCTTGGTGACTTATTTGCTGTGGGAAGCATGAGGATAAAAAGAAAAGAGTCAGTAGGATAAATAAAGGTGAGATGTGTGCTTGTATTTTCTATCTGGTCTGAAGACACCAGCACATTGAGGCCTCTCCTGAAAAAAAAAACAGCTTATTGGGGACCATGAGTCTTGTAGATTTGGATGCTCTGTTCCATCTCATGGCTCTGTGTGTGTCCTGTGCAAACTGAGCTTTAAAGACAGTGTAGAAGTACTTTTTTTCTGCCTTAACTCACCATAGAGTTATTATATGGCAAAGTATTTTAAGCAGCAACACATTTAAGAAAATCTGCAAGGTTTTGTTTATCTGTAGCAAAATTAAATGCTTAATTTGGCAAAGGAATTAGTTACTCTGAAGTTTTTGCTGATCTCTTAGGCCAGGCCATATTATTTTTGTAGCTGATATTGCTTATGTACTTATTTAAATGCCATTATGCCTCATTGAACTCTAATATATCACCTGTAGTCGTGTTTAAGGAGTTACACTTTTTTTTTTAATCAAGCATGGGAAAATACTGATGTATAAACATCTTGCAATCTTGATTTCCTTTACAACTTCTTTAAACACTTAACAACTGCAAAAACCCAACTTCAAACACTTCCTGCAACTACTTAGGGATTAATTTGAATTAAGATAATTCAAGCATTGGCATATAACTACAAGTCAGACTCTAAAAAAAAAAAAATCTTTGCAAAATGAAACGATTCATTTTTTTTTCCTGATAAAAACAAACAGCTGTGTCTCCCATATGGTATTCTCTTGTAAAATATTTACATTTGAAAGGCGCCCAGACTCCTTGCAGTAGAATACAATTTAAACAATGAGCGTAAGTGAACAAAAATCTATTGTTGTCAGCTCTGATCACAAAGGTTTTTAGCATGCACCTTCCCCCTTCCGACCCCTTGCACTCAGCATTAGACTATTGTTTTGGTGTTGGAAGATTTTTCCTTTTTGAGTAGCTCAGTGTTTCCCTTTCTGAAGAAATAATAATTTTCAGTGAGGCTCAAGCTGGTGCAAGTCAAAGGGTGTGTGTGAGGAGGCTATTATGAAGGGATTTGGAAGAAAAAAAATGAAAGAGGGGAACAAACTATTAGTACATGAAATTTTGTAATGGTTCACTACTCTGAACTGCAGAAAAGTTGGCTGTAGGAGAGTCTCCCTGGAAGCACTGTTGCTCCTTGGTTGGTGGAAGCAGTTTCCTTGGCTGCACGACTGCCAGAGTCTGTCTTTTTTAGCCTACTGCAAGGATAAATGTTAATTTTCCAGCTGGAATTGGTCTGTTTGCTTTCACAGTGAAAACAGAACTGACAATTCTGGTAATGTTATTAAAAAATATTTGTCATGTCAAAAAGTCTTGCTGCCTGTAATTGCATTTAAACATCCCAAACTGAATAGCATCATTCAAACTCAGCTAGAGTATTTGATTAGGCTCAGTTAATAGTTACTAATGGGTGTGCAGCTTTTATGTGTGACTCGAGGGAGAGAATGGGGGAATGAATGGCAAGCTTATTTGGAAAGCTGTGAATGACTGAAGAGCTACAAGGTCTTGAACCTCGTCCTGTCCTATGCATAGGAGAGTACAGGGAAGGATAGTGCCAGGCCTGTTTCATAAAGCAAAGAGTCTGATTTTACCAGATTAAGGCAAGATATTAATAGAAAACAAAACAGTTTTTGTCTGATGAATGCAAGGGTGATGGAAGGGGTTTTTTTTTTAGGAAAATAAAAGTTTCTGTTTTTTCTCGAGCCCATAGCAGAGCCCACAGCAATCTCTTTGCTGGCTGTGTTTTCTGTTGACATTATGCTTCCCAGAGCAAAGGAGACCACAGTCTGTAGTGTTTCAGCAACAAACTATGATTACAGGCTCTGATGATGCAGGTGCAGGACTCATCGACTCCTGAGTTTGCCGGTTACCCACAGTAGTTTACTAAGCCCTTGTCTCTCGGACAGTTGTATTACTAATAACACTACCAGTGCTACTAAAGCAATATGTCATAGTTTGGATAATTAACAATACTTTTCACAGAACTGGCAGTTCCCTAGGGCAAGGTCTACCTACATGGACTGACATCCATCTGATGATGGCCACAACAGGGCTTACCCAAGGACAGTGTATTTATAGTTGTATTAGTATAAAATCACATCCCTACCTAGAAGTTACGTGTGGAGAAACAGTGCAGACCTGGCTTTGATAATTAGAGAAATCCATACAGTTTTACTTTCTATTTTATGTGACTCCTGTTTACCAAGGCCCATTAGTGAAAGCCTTACTAAGCTCCCCTGCAGTCCATGAAGATGTAGAAGTGTATTATGAAGGAAGTTGTTTTACCCCATGCAAAGACATCATAACATCCCGAAGAAGTATTTTCCAGCAAAACTTCATCCTTTCCTCTGATTTTACTGTTCTTTCCATTCTGAGTGAGCACTTTCCTAGTCATAGTAAAAGAGTATTTCCCTTTTGAATTGTTTATCAGCTCCATCCAGTGCATTCTGCTCCTCAGAAATAAATATGAATTCCTGGTAGCAAGATTTATGCGTTTTGGCAGTAATCCACAAGATGGTCCAAAAAAGATGCACTTTTTCATTATATGCAATTTTGGACTTTGGGAATAGTTTATAATCAGAAATTATATATATTGCCAGTGCCAAGAGAAAAGCCATGATACTAAAGAATGGTTGGTTTTGTTGCTTAAGAAAGATTGTAAGGATAATGTTTATGACACATTTGGTGTTTGAGATAAACTTGTTTTGGGGTGTGAAGCAGCATGCTGGTTTACTTGCTGTTTTGAATGGAGGAATTCAAAGTTCTGAGTTTGCAAATGCAGTTTTTCTTAATTGAAAACAAGAATCTCAAGAAGTCAGAATACAGGAGCAGACAATCTGTGTGTTAAACTGATGATGTCTTTGAATAAGTCCAAATAATGGATTTCTGACCCAAGGGCTAGCAACTAGTGACCATTTAAAAGAAAACACAGGAAAGGCACAGCTGTTTTATACTGCAAAGGAAAGCACCTGGCATATTTACATTTATTTCAGAGACCTACATCACCCGTCTGTGTTTTTGGACAGGTCTGGAGGAGATGGCAGGAAGATAATAGCAAGTTCAAGGGGTGCTGCTTACAGCAAAAAACCCCCCAAAGCAAGGGTTTTAACCCCTTGCTGGCTGCTGCTTTTCTTTTTCGCCATGTGTTGCCCTGGAACAGCTGTCAGCAGCTCTGAACTCACCAGGCTCAACGCTCACAAAGGCTCAGCAACACGGAGGTTATGACCTAATGTTAATAGTGCTGCCATTTATTGTGTGGCTGCCATGGGACTTCCCCTGCTTTGTCTAGGATCCTGCCTAAACTAATAGTCTCTTTAAAAGGCTTCCTTGCACAAGGAAAAATTATGAAATCAAACTTTCTCTTCTATTGTCATAGCTTGTGTTTACTTTTAATGTGCTTGCTCAGAAAAGCTATTTTTGTCATCGCTGGGGAAAAGAGAGTAGGTTCCTGTACATCCCATTTAATCAGAGTTTCAAATGGTTGTTTTCTAGGGGGCAAAAAAAATAAATCAGGTCAGCAGTCAAGGGATCTTTTTATGTTGATGGTGACAGTTTTTATTCTGGAGGAGTTACAGTCTAGATGAGAGGCAAAAATACTTGGGGATATCTGGCTCTGAAGAGTAAAAACGTTAAGTGTTGCTGCAAGGCTGAATTTAAGTATTTTCACTTGAGCGCTTTACTGTGTTCAGTCATATAGTGATGTAATTTTTCACCATAGATTTTTTACTTCATATTTGTCTGTTAGGATGAGTGTATAAAGTCTGTGCACACCTGTTTTAAAAATAGCTGTAGTTTGTGGCTTCCAACCAATCAAATGGTGGGAGGCATGTATTTATTACATGCTTGGGGGTGTCTATTATGTTCCTGCAATGATAATGTAAATAAATGTAACAGATAATATATGATTAATAATGATAATATTTTTTTAAAGATCAGTCCTTAGATATCTAGAAGATATCTATCTCATATCTATCTAGGTGGAAGATCTGTCTTATCTGCAGCAGCAGATAAGTCTAATTCCAAAATGGCAGAGAGGATGGAACATTGTCCTTTAGTTCCAAAAGCAGAAGCTCTTTGTTAGGAACATCTGTTCAGATTTCTCTGTGGGTATAAACTTGTAGCTGACCTGTAGTACATATTTTGAGCAGTCCTTTTCAATACAGTGAAGGGCAGTAGTTCATACACATGCTGGCCAATTTATTATAATTAGTCTTGCAAACTGGGAAATCTAGAAAAGCAAAGGTTGATTAATCACAGGATAATCAGAGCTCCAAAGTTCTGTAAAATACTATTAGGTTTTTACTGTACCCAAGGGATACCTAGGGGAAAAGGAGATTATAGATACATCATGGTAGAGACAATGGGATACAGTTCTGTCGAGAATTATTCCTGATGTTTTTTATTCAGGTATGCATTAAACGTGCCCTTTCATTAGATTTAATTAGAGATTCAAGTGGTAGAATGAGTAAAGTGTATTTCAGGTTCTTGTATCTGTTGTCTCTAGCTGGTGTCTGAAACTGAGGTGCCTGAAGTAACTATGAGCTTGTTAAAATCTTTGTCAGATTTTCATTCAGAAAATGATAAATGGATGGGCAGGAACAGGAAGCATTTAAATCTGATTGAGCATAAAAGTCTCATGTGGCAGTAGAAACAGAATAGTGGCTTTTTGCCAAATGCTGGGACAGACATAGGGCCCTGAGCACCCCACATACTTGTGATGCCAGCACTCAGCCACATGGTGAAATTCTAGCTTGCCAACTTCGTTTCATTACTTGAAGAATCTGTTTCAAATTTCCTTCTTTGAAAAAAACCCCAACCTATTAAATATGGCTTATTACCAAGTTTAAAGGATATCTGTAATGGATATTTCTCAAACTTACAGGTAATAGAGGCTACCTTTTGGGCTAGTTACCTAAAATGACCCTTTCCATATTTAAACCATTTGCTGTGATCACTGTAAAATCAATTATAAGGGTATTTTAAAGGAATGTGTATTTGTTAAAAGATTCCGGAGATCCTTTAGCTGTGGTTCAGGTTTGTCACAACGATGATGCTATCACGTGTCTGATGTTTCACAATTGGATATTGCATAGGGGGATACTCATGTTTTATGTCAGCAGATGCATATGAAAGCGTAGCATCTTGGACAGGGGACACTCCTGTGGCCTATTGTTCAGCATCATCCTATCACCTTTTGAAAAGTTTCTTACAAAAGTTGGTGGCAGGTTATTTGGAAAGCAAATCACAGAATATGTGAACCTCAAGAGGCTATTTAGTCTATCCTTGACATTATGGTGGAACAATCTTGTGTTGTATCTGGCAGCTCCAGCAAGGAGATGGCCACAGCCCTTGCAGTGGGATCTATTCCAGCACTTCACTATGCCCTCTTTTCAAATGTTTTTCCTAAAATTTTATCTCATTTGCAGAAATTTAAACAGGAATCTGCAAATTTGAAGCTGTCCTTTCATGAATTTGTTTAAAAACCCTTAGTGTGCCTTTCAGTCTTTCCCAGGAGCTCATGTGCTCTGGACTTCTGCACATTTGCACTCATCTCTTCTGGCCTCTCTCCAGTATGTCTGTATCTTTTTTCTTTTTTTTTTTTTTGGTGAGTGAGGAAGTTAGTGTGTTTGCAAGCAGCTGATTGGGTGAAATGAAAGGCAAAACTGAAGAATTAACATTCTATTATTCATCTAATTCAGCATGTTCCAGGTGGCCCAATGCCAATTTAATTAATTTCTTGTAATTCTGATGCAAGTTATGGAGATGCCTTTATTTCCTGCATGTTGTAATTCACTTATTGTCTCTTTATTCTCTCCTGCTACATTCCGTAGTATTTACTTGCTGCTGGTTTTCAGATGGGATTTTTGAGTAACAAAATGGAACGAAGAGATCCAGCACAAGAAAGTGGAAATTTACTGACTGCTCTGTTCTATCCCATCCACATGGTGATTTATCTCTATCTTCATCTGCAAACCAGCTGCCCTCTTTACTGTCTAACTCTGATTCAGTCTTCCTTGCTATTGTTGCAGTAATATGGGACATGGGAAAACTCTTGTGTTTCCTTGCTACCCTAAGACAGTTGAGGTTGTAGCATAGATTTTCTTTTGTGTCCAGGAACAAAAGTTTCACCCACAGAAATAACCTGAGCATATTTTTTTCTGTGTTTTGTGAACATAAATCTTGGATAGCGGTTTGCTGAGACCAGCGATGGTTATGGCTATAAATGAGAACAGAATGTTGTCCTGCTTGTTTATAGAAAAAAAGAAAACCCACATGGTTTGGGCTCTCAGTGATGTTATCTTTTGGTTGCTGATCTGTCCAATGGTTTTCAAATTATGATTTCTAAAAGGTTACTCATAAGGCATCTGCTGAAGGATTTTTGGCCAAAGCAGTTTGGCAGAGTGCTGGTTTTATTGGATCTATATCTGAATTTCTTGACTGTTATTGCTTCTACTGGCTTATCATTTCTCTGCTGATTTGGAGATCTGAGTTGTGGTTACCTGCATTAATAACTTTGACTCTTTCCGCTGAACAAATGGACCAGACTCAGAAGTGGAGCTGTAGAGAGATTGCAAAATCAGGGCCATGTGTATGCACTTAATATTTGCAGGAGTGTGGACTGAAGGTGCATTTATGTGGGGGGAAACATTCCAAACAGGACAGAGTCTTGTGGAAGCCAAGAGTTTGGGTTCTGTAGTGAAAATGCTCCAGTTGCAGTGATGCTGAGATGACTTGGAGGAGCAGCCCTTACCTAAGCTGGTAACAAGACCATGGAGAAAAATCTCAAAGAGCACAGCCCTTTATAAGGGAGAGGCAGCAACCCCTGTGGTTGTGCAAGCCGCTGAATGAAGCAACCTCCTGCAATGGCTCTTCTTCAGTGTTATTGGTTTTACCGCAAATTGTGAGAGAAATTCTCATTAATCCTAATATTGTAGAATAAATTTCTGCTGTATCAGTGTGCAGAAAATAAAAACGGAAAAAAAATAAGAGAGAGAGAAAGAAGAAAAAGGCACTGAACTTTCCCAAACTTTAGAGTTGTGCATTGGAATGATGGAATGGTTGACAGAGACCTGTGCGTGACTGTTCCCTCTTCTGCATGTTTAGTAGCCACAGGGTGCAATGTGGTGACAACAGGCATTTCCTGGCTGGGCCTGTAATTCTTACAGTAGAATATTTTCCATGCCTAGAATATGATAAGATCCGAATGTCCTCTTTATAAAAAGCTGAAGAAGACCATCTATCTGACTAAACATTTTGTTCACTTACCAGCTCTGCTCAGCACTTTCCAATCTGCAGTTGACTGAGTGGTAAAGAACAGTTAGATTGGACTTTCACTCATGAAAGATGTTCTTGTGGAAGGGACTACGTGCTGTTTCTGCTTTTGGAGCCTGGGACACACAGAAATGGTGAGGAATCCCCAACTGGTAGATGCTGCTATATGTACAGTAGCAAACAGTACGCAAAAGTGAGTAAATCTGCACCGAGAGATGATTGGTGTGGAGGAGCTGATGTTTGTGTGTTGTGCGTTTCAGCTGTTGTACTTTGGACTGGCCCCATGGATGCCCAGATCAGCCATGTGTGGTATGTGTGCATCAGCCATTTCAGCATAACCTGAAAGGATGTGCTTTGGCTGCCCATAAGACACCTCAGCAGCACAAAGCTCAGAGAGATGAATGCATCTCCAGAACTTTCTTTTTTCACATTCCCTTTCCTCAGCATAACACATTTGCCTCTGGCACCATCTGTAAAGCTCCACCTTGCAGTGCAGCCCCTACCCATCCACTGCGTGGGCTGGGCTCTGCCCCCTCTGTCATCTGAAGAGCAGTCATAGAGCTTCCTCTTCTCAGCCCTTCCACCTCCATCTCTCCCAGGGACATCTGTGCACACATCAGAATGTCTCCCACTCAAGTGGTTGCTATTTTGGAAAAGAGCAGAGAGGATATCAGTCTCTGTGTAAAGTGCTTACTGGAAGTGCCTCACTGACTCACAGCAATTACTGGGGTATCTGAGGTTAAGGGAGTGATGAGTAATTGAGGTATTTTTCACTTCAGGGATGCCAGATCCTGTCTGCTTGTGCACCCTATGGAGAGAAGTAATTTGCAAGCCTTAAGGAAAGAATTTATAGTCGGTAGATTTTTTCCCCCCAATAAGACTAGTAGTGACTCTAACATGTCCCTTTCCATTGACTGGAAGTGTTAGCAAGGGCAGAGAGGGTTGCATACTGCATCTTCCATAAGAAAAGTGCAGGACTGTGCTCTCTACTAGACCAGCAAAAATTGTCCTGAGACCTGACCTTTTCCTGCATAACACCTGCGAAAGGTAATTTTTGTGTCACATACAACATAGGATCATGCCTAAAATTTACATCTGGGTTAGCATTTATGGAGCAAGAACCTAGTGAAACCAGAGATGATCAGATTCTTGCTGAAAATCCTCCAGGAATGCCATTTGCCTCTTCTTTATCAACTGGCATGCTGCATCCTCAACAGGATAACAATTGATGCCTGATAGCAGAAGTTCCTGGGAATACAAATCCCTACGCTGCTATGTTATGCATTCATAAGGCAGTTATCAAAATGGAGGTGATCTTGCTGAGTGTATAATTTGGATGCTGAATAATCTCAATCAAATGTAATAATCAGTGCAGAGTGAAAGAGGTGGTTTTCATGCCTGAATGTGTCAGAGAATATAGCCCAGCAGATCTGGTAGCTAAAGCTTTTTAGTACTGTGTACCCACAGTCAGAGGCTACTTACTGCAGTTGCCTCACCCGTTCTTCCTGAAGCAGATTCTGTTGCAGAAATGCTTAGCAATTTATCTGATACTATATATTCCTATGGATTATTGACTCCTGTATGCAATTCTGTTAGACGTATGAGATGGTTTCTCCTTTTCTCTTAGACTCAACATGGTTTTACTTTGGGCTTTTCCATGTGTCTATAAAATTTGAGTGAGTTTGGCTGTCGTTAGTCTCTTGCCTGCCTTCCATCACTACCTTTCCTTTCTTTTCCTTTCCTTTGTCGTGATGCTTGCTATGCCATGTCCTCCTGGAGGATGCCTGCCACGAGGGACTCGAGTGACAGCCCATACACATTTAATTTTCAAACTAAAAATACAGAGGTGTCATTCCAGTCACTTCTACCCTCAGGCCAGACAGGCTTGTGGGGACTTTTGTGATGTAACGAAATACTTCCAGTGACACAGTCTAAATGAAGAATAATATTTTATGCATCTTGTGGAAATAAATTCAAAACTTAAACATAACAAAGAAGACAAATCATGCTGAATTAAAATATATGGAGATTTCATTTTAAATCCTCTTTTTTTCTGAAGAATATTGGATTTGGTTCCGATTCATTGAAGTAATGAGAGGATTTCAGAGACCAATGTTTATCTGAAAAATATTGGCCTTCAGACTGCATGCAACTTGAGTGGATGAGAGCTTTCAGTGGTGAAAAAGTCTTCATGTCACTATTTAAAAACAAGTCAAGCAAAGAAAGCTTTGCTTAAATAAAAACCTTCATTCTAAGCTCTCAGCAGAGTAGGCCTGTGACTGAGGAGTGTCTCAGAGTCACTGCTTCATCTTTTCTTTTTCTTAGGATCAAGGCAAAGTGAATTGTGGCAGTTCCTGTTTTTTGTTGCTTTATGGGGCTGTGTGTAGTGTTGGGTTCACAAGGCAACCTTCTTCTAGTGTCACACTTTCCAAAACTTTCTGAACTAGAAGGGTGTCTTCTATTACACTTAAAAATCTTGAAATCTAACCCCAGAAGTGAGCCAAATCAAAGCATTATTTCCTCAGTGGTAATCAGCCCTAGTTACACAAAGTAGTTTTCTGACTCTATTTTTTGGGACTTAAACCAGGAGCCCTTGGGATTTCCCTGTCCCAAGCAAGGCACAAGAGCACTGACCCTAGGCAGACCCACCTTTCTGCACTAGGACTTATTCAGCCGTGGCCGCTAATTGTGCAGCCAATTAATCTTTCTTGCAAGCATCTGTGACAAAATACACTTTGTTTTAATACCAATCATTATTTGAAAAGCTGCTAAAAATTAAACCAGATGCAGCCATTCTGTAACTGCTTACATTTGCATGGCTCTACCTGCTTTCTTCAGTCATGAGTGAAATTGCAGCTTGTTGAGGCAATATGACAGACCCCTGAATATGGCGATCAGGCAAAATATTTTCACCCAGCTGCCTTCACACAGAGGAGCTTACACATGCCTGTGCTCCCAGTGGCTTGGGGTGAGAGAGTGAGCTGACAGACTTCTGAATTCAAAATAAATTAAAGTCAGCCTCAAAGGCAGTGATGAGAGGGAAGCCTCCTAATCGTCCTCCCCCCTTCCCTTGTGTGAGTGTTAGGTCTTGGTAAAGCTCCAAATTATAATATAATGTGCAGGTTATAGTTGTGTGAGCATTTTTGTGCTTTTGAAAACTGTTCTCCTAGGAACTTAATTTAAAACCAAAATCTTTCTTCCACCCTTAATGGTGGGAATGTGTTTTCTGACAATAACAGTGCCAGCAGTTATTGTTCTTACACTCTTCAGAAACAATCCACTATTTTGAAGGGAAAAATACATAAGAAAAAGAAGCATCAGCTGAATTCTCATACAGCAGTATAAAAAGTACTATTTGAAAATGTATAAGTTGTGGTTAAGAAGGGAGCAATGGCTTGTTTCAAGGCCTGTGATTATAATCTTCCGTTTTCTTAACATACTTATTATCAGATAACGTCATATAAGTAATGCTTATATCTCCTATGCAAAGTAATGGGGAATGGTTGAATAATTTCAGTGCACTGTCCAGAAAATATGAGAGACCAGGAAAGGACTTCAATGAGAGATAACTTAGTTTAGCACTAGCCACCCTTGAGTTTTCCATGTTGGCCCTTATTTGCCCAAAGTTCCCCTTCCTTTTGGTGCACAGTCTGTGCCATGAGCTCCTATGAACAGCAAGGTCTCTATTCTTCATTTGCTGAGGATAAAAACAATAGTATTCTTCTCTTTTTCTGACTTTCATCCTTCATGTCAGATCCTTCTTAAGAAATGTCTTCTTCATCTATTGTGATTGCCTCCCTGTTCCTGACTCTTCCCTAAAGTTACTGTTCTCAGTAATGGCCACTAGTTACAGACATACTGCATCGCAGGGAGCATCAGGATATGTAAAATCATAGAAATCCGTGTCATGATCTTTGGTTATTCCTCTTTATTCTTCTTGGTTATTTCTCACTGTGCCATGTGTCCAGTAGCATCCAGTTAAGCCAGTAACGTGAGTATTTCCATTAAAGTCACTGGGATGGGTAGCATCAGCAAGAACTACTTAGCCAAGGAAGATCCAACACAGTACATACACTAGAATTGCAGTTTGGATCTCCTTAGGGACCTGTTGGCTTTTACTTTGGTCTTCTTAATTTTGCACGACATAATAAATGCTGGTGATATCAGGGAGATGAAGTGAGGAGATCACTCTCCTGAGCAAACGGAGTGCTGAATTTGTGGTGTCAAGCAGCAGAACATAAATGATGCAATGGAGTTGGTACCAGATGTGTGCCAAGGTCTGCCTGAAAGGGCTGTCAGCCATGAGCCTGTATCTCCTGGCGGTGCTCAGGATCTCATCAACCTGTTTGTGTAGGACCTTTGCAGTGCACAAGAAGCCTCTCCATTTTTGTTCCTTTGGATATCAGTGCTAAAAATATTCTTAAATGACATTTATTCATTAAAAAAACCCCCACCAAACAACAAAACCCAGAACAAAAAACCTAAAAATCCAATACAGGAAGAGATGTATACAAAGAGTTCATAGCTTTGGAAAGCTGATTAGGGAGTGTAAAAAATCTGTTATAACTCTGTTAGAAGACTTTAGAAGTGAATCACCCAGACAGTTAAAAAAATAATTGATCCTAACTGTAGTTTTGTAGAGGAAGTTGCTGAGTAGGAACTTTTTTCACATTATTCAAATGATAATCTGAGATGCAGTCATATTAGTGTATTCATCCAAAACACAGACAGTTTCAGGAGGAGATCAAGAGAGCAGGAATTCCTGGCTCTTGGCCCTGCCTTCAGACTGTTTGCCCTAACAGAGAAAAGGAAACCACAACACACCAGGCACTTGAAGTACACTCCATTAAAGAGAACATGAGATTTTTAAATTGGACCCTGTTTCAGCAAGGTGCTTTCAGTGTGCACTTAATGGTGTGTGATTTATGCAATGACTTCACATGTTCACAGCCTTACAGTTAATGTTGTTTGCTGAACCAGGGCCTAAATCAGATCTTCTTTTAAAACTTCCTAGTTAATTAACAATCTCCTATTATCTTCTGCCCAGAGCAGTTTCCAAACTGGCATTTTAGAGCTTGTGGGTACAGTTAACTTAAAGTAATCAAGATAAATGTTAGATCTTGAATGCAAGTCCTATCCAAATTGCATGTTAACTAAAAAGACCGTTTGGATAAACATAATCGAATACAAGTAATACTAAAGAACTGGCCTGGCCTGGGCGTAATTTTGGAGATGTTAAAGATCAGGAAGAAGTGGGAATAAACAAGAAAGCTGTTGACATATTAAAAAATAAACCACTTATTTTTGTCAGATTTATGACACAAGTTTTTGTAGTAACTAGAGAGCAGTATTTTTCTCCAGCTGTTGTAACTTGGCTTAAACTTAAGGTTCATTTGTCAGTTAAAGTAGAGGCAGAAGATGATGGAGGAAGAGTGGTAATGTGTTTATACTACGTGACAGAAAATCTGTGTTCAGTTCTTGTCCTTGCTATAAATGTCCTGTTGGAGCGTGGGCAAGTCTCTTAAGCTTTGTGTGCCTTAGCTCTCTCACTTCTGCTTCATGTTTCCTTTATCCTTTTGTTGCATATCCAGAGTTGGGGCTTTCCAGAGCAGAGCCCATCATCACACCTGATTTTTAATGGTAGGTGTTTTGGAAATACAAATAGTGGCATGTAAGCATAAAATAATATAAACTGGCTTCATCTCTTTTGTGATAGTGTTGCCCTACAAGCAGTTATATGAGAGATGTTGAAGTTCTCTCAGCTCCAACCTGTTAAGACTAAGATGACCCGCACTATCAGTGCTGTGGTCTCAGACATAGTGCTCCATTGTCTTACGTCACCATGAGCCCAATCTTGACCACAGGTGCTATTATTTAAGGCGAATATATTGCATGGTAGAAGTAATTACTATTGTGTGGAGCTGGGAAACAGATGATTTTTCTTTTGTGTATACATTGAACAGTATCTACTTTTCTAGAATTTCTGCCTTTAGGGAAGATTTGATCTTAGGCCTCATGACTGTACGTTGCCATGCTTCTTTATCTCTACAATAAGCTTGTTTAGATGGAAAATATGTGTTTAGATCGTGGGATATGGAAACACCAGAAGACAAGTACTGAAACTTTTTCAGCCTCAAGAAAACTTGCTTCTGGAAGAACCAAAGGCACTGAGTTTCTGTAGGATATTAGACTTACACATCTTCTCCCCAGTCCCTGTGTAGCAGCATTGAATCAATGTACTGTTGTTTGGTCTTACCTTGAAATGGAAAGAAAAATGTCCCCTTGTAAGATTGCCCATCTCCATTTTCTTTCAAATTGATTGCTTGAAGGGGACCTAGCCTATGAAACAAAATAATCCTACATATCCTTTAAGTACCACAGAATAAGTTCAGTTGCAATAGTTAAAAGAATGAATGCCATCTTGTCATCATTTTAATATTTTTTTGATATGGTAGAATAATTATGTCTGTTTGCTTTGCATTGGTGCTGACACAATACTGTTATCCATTAACTATGAAAGCATGAGGATGTATTTAAAGTTCATCTTTATCACATAGGGTTTTAATTTCAGTGTGATATATCTTCCAAATCAGTTAGGAAGTATGGAAAAATTTACTCACTGTGTAGAATTCATCCATTAATTTGAACTGCTCTAGAAGTCTGTGTAGATGATTTTAATCTCCATGTTACCAGTAGTTCTTTGTGGTAGAGTAAGATGACATTTTATTATCTGCCAAAGTTGTTTGCATTTCTGACACAGACACATGCCATTATTAAGGTTAAGTGAAAGGAACCTGAGTGAATTAAACACAAAAAATTTATTCAGGGCAGAGAGAAAATTGTTATTAGCATATGTAAAATGGCAACCACACATCACTTACAGACAGAATAGTCAGAATCTGCAATAGATAGATTTTTAATTTTTTTTTTGTCCTAGCTCCTTGGAAAACAGTTCTGGAACTGTTCCAGCCTATTCAGGAAATCTCTTTATGGTAAAAAGTATCAAAAAGTCTTGCAAATCTTGCACAACTTTTCAAGCTGTCATATTAAGCATTGCTAAGATATAGAGAAGGAATTTCCAAATATCCTCTTTGTCGGCCTGCCTCAGTCTCTCTGATTGTTGAAGTTTTACCAATGAAGTTTTACGTGGAGGGAAGCCTAACCAACAAAGAGCTCTGAATGCTTCCTTTTCATCTTATACAGCCAACCTAAAGATGATCCCAGTACTATTGGTTCATGAATATATATTCTGCCCCAGGAATACACACAAAAAAAGCATTGCATAATGCATAAGGCTCCACATGAGTAGAACTCTTGAATGCCAGTTTAAGCACAAGATATTTTTTTTTTTCTAGTACATGAATAAACATATGCAGAGGTTACAGTATTGGTGCTGTAGTTGTTTGGCCAGCAGTAGGTACTTGCAATAATGCTGAACCTAAAGCATGATTTGCAGCTAGAACTGGAAAAATTAGCCTCTGGCTTTTATACCTGTATGTTAACCTAAGGCACATACCTCATTTGTAAATTAATTCGGATACAAAGGCAGCTAAATAATCTCTCCAGAAAATGTTGCAGGTGTAAAAAGATACTTAGTAGTATTCCATGGAAATATAGGAATGAAACAAACACCTAGCTAACGCAGCATGAATTGTGGGTCTTCAAGGTTTGCCTGAAAGTCTTATTACATGCCCTGTGCAGGAATACTAATTTAAATCCTTAGGAATGTAAGAATGCAGTATTGATTTGATGTATAGCCTATTTGATTTGAAGATGGAGACCCATGTTAGCCCCTGGTCTTCTTCCTGATTTCCTGTGGGCAGCACATGGTATGTCCCATCCATGAAGTAGCCACTGAAATCAGCAAAGTTTCATGGGCAGAACAAGTGCAGAGTCCACGGTGCTACTCCCCAAGGGTCTTCCTGGCTTTCAGCAGACCAGTGCTCTGTTTTGCCATTTGAATAAAGACATTACCAATGGGGAAAAAAATTCCCATTCTCAGTTAAACTTCTGTAAATCAATTGACATCACTCAGGCTAAAGTGGATTTAACAGCATGGGGGGGATAACTGCAGGCAGAGCTCAGCAAAAATGGGGAAATTATATGGGAAATAGTAAGTTTTGAGCGTGGGAATAGCTCCTCAGGCCTTGTGAGAATTTGATGGATAATTTTCATTCATCAAGCCCCTTTTTTTTCCTTCTAAGGATTGGCTATGATGACTTGTGGGTTATTTTTTGGGGGGAGAGGCTCAAAAGATTTCTTCCCTCAACTGTTTTTGTCTGTTTGAATGATTGGGATTTTGTAATCAAACCGTGTTGCAAAGGTTCTTTGCATCCATATACACTCACTGCTCAGAATAGGTTTTGGACAGTACTTTGCTGAACTGTATGTAGCAGGGATGCTTCCTCTTGCAGATAATATTCAGATACCAGTGCAGTTGTACAGGTGTGAAAAATATCTCCATGGTATGGAAGTGGCTCCAGCCTGCTGGTCTTTGAAAAGGTGTTTACATATCCTGCTTTTTACATTTAACACTGTATAGTATCACCAGGGAGGTGCGAAAGGTTGTTGCCTGAAGTTACAATGGCACTAATACTCACAGGGCTGAGGTGATGACTACTGACTGAAGTGACTAAATGGACTGGATAGTGAAGGGGACTTCTCTGTATTTCTGTGTGAGGGGTATAAAATAATAATTTGCATGTTATTTTTACTTTGTGGGAAACCTCCAGTTCTGGAGGAAGTGTCATTACTGGCATGGGTCTTTTAATGAGCTGCTTCTATCAGTAGGGTGGGTTTTTCAGCATTTCCATTAATGAAGAAGGGATTTGAAACCTGTAGATCTTTGCAAGCAGTGTTTCCTGCTGCCTTGCAGGGTGCATACGAACGCTCAAAAACTATAGCAAGTCAACAGGTTTACTGTGGAATTTTGCATGATTTACTTGAAATAAGATACAGGAGGTCTTGAGCAAAGAGTCAGTGTTGAATAACAGAAAAATCTGTGGGAAATGCAGCCAAATAGCTTTAAGGTGCTTTTGGAGAATGAAGGAGGTTGTCAACAATTGAAGGAGTTGGGAGGTTTTAATCAATTAGAAATGTGGGTGGGATTGTCATTACCAGCCACCACTGACCATAAAAGACCATTCCTTGCAGCCCTTAGGCAAGGCTTTCAGCATCTGAAATAGTTGTATAATCACACCTAAAACATTCCATCAGTGTTTATCAGGTCATTTCACAAAGCAGCTTTTGGTTATAACCATGTAAGCATCTTTGAGCTCCCAATAACTAAACATTACTGTTAGCTGGTGCTTAGGAGCTAGTATCTTGTGTTGCCTGTCCACAGATGAGATTGAATGTATTTACATTTCAGCACAGGGGCAAATTATATTGGGACGCTTTGGTAAGCATTTATAGATAGGCTAACAGCTCCCATGCCATAAAGAGCCACATAAAAAGGCTTTCTTGACATGGCCCACACAGTTATGTTTGATGAACCTGAGAATATTTTGTACAGAAAGACCTTACAATGTTTTGTCTAATTGTCACAAAACACTAATGATATATCCAAGTTGCTTTTGTTTTCCAAAATACAGTGGTTGTAATGAGCAAGGAATCAAATCTTCCCAGAATCTTGGGGAATGATGTAACATGTTTAAATATGTAAACTGTGTAAGTGGCTCTCTGAATGATTTGAAGGAAGCCTCTAAAATGAAATGGAACATCACCTTTGCTTGCCATACAACAAGAACCCTGCTCAGCATTTCAGAGCGCTCAGAGGGGTCCCCAGTGCCCATGGGACATCCTGGCTGGTGCATAGTGCTCCTTTCTCCATTACTTGAAAAGTTACACTGAGGCAGAGACCATTCCTGCTGATGGCTCTTGAGTGTCCATCATCCACAGCGTGTGATTTATATTGTTAAACAGCAGTTTAGTGCTGGTGAGAGACTGAGAGGCTGAAGTCATTTATTTATGCACAGAGACATCCTGCACACAGCAGCACAGTATCTGGCCCTGCATGAGGAAGCACCCAAGGCTGTCTGCCTGGGACCCAAAGGTCCTAGGAGTCCTGGTGACTTTCTGACATAGGCGTATGCCTGGAGGAACTGACCAAAGGCTACTAACACTTCCCCTTTCTGCCTGTGTTTTCTGAGCTGAGCTGATGCTTGCTGGTGGTCCCTCAGACTGGGTGACTCATGCAGCCCTTGAACCATTGCCATGCTGGAAGCTGCCCAGGCGAGGGGCTGTGGAAATGCTGGAATTTTCCATGTAAGCACTGGCCAGAGTAGGCATGCACGTGAATGGCATGGAAGGTATCTCCCAAATGAGAGCAAAAAAGTAAGGGGATTTTAGAAAGTCTGGAAAACATGCATGCATGTACAACCTTAAGGTACCATGGAGATATTGCTCCTGGGAGACCTGAGATAGACTCGACCTGGTGGCCTGGAGGTGACTGCACAGTGCTTAGTGTCCTGAATTGTTCCACTCTGCCTAAGGAATTTCTATAATATATATTGGTGTTTGTTGTAGCTGCTGGTAAACAACTTCCCATGGCAGGGACAGGCTAGCAGAACAGTTAACTTATGGGTTACTTTTTTTCTTTGTCCAGTCCATATTCTGTTTCTCACTGGAAACAAAGATGTTTACAGTTGAGCTGGTTTACCATACTGCCACTGATGTTATCAGGAGTGATGACTTAGCATTTATTTATACCCAGCCATTAGGAAGCGATGGACAGTGATGCTTCTGGCAGTCTGCACCCACTATTATTTAAAGGAGCCAGTCACAATTTCATGCAATCATGGTTTCTTCTTGTTGTCTCAGAAAGCAATTAGAAGTTTAATTAAAATCAGCACTGTCTTTATTGGCTACAACTGTAAATATCCTAAAATGATCAGACATATGTCTGCAGCCTTTGGAATTGTGAATAGTGAACAGTTGCCAAACGCTGAAATGAAGGAAAGCGTTGGCATGCATATAAACCCCATATAAATGCTAAATTAAATCTTTTAGATTGGATAATAATCTCCATATTTAAAAAAAAACTATTTTAAGTATATCTGTCTCAAAATAAAGCAAGGAGGCAAAGGGAGCAACATATACTTTAGACAGAACAACATTACTCATCAGACTTTTAACTTTAATGATCACAAGGCTTTTAAAAGACTCTGTGCAATACTGTAATGTAGACCATATTTTAAGCTGAATATTTAGGACAAATAGAGCCAGTTCTACAAGAATTAAGCCTCCAAGAATATGCTTTTGAGAGGCACTGGGACAGCACCACAGTGAAGAGAAGCTGCTATTCATGTAGTTCTCCTCCCCATTATACTGCAGTTCCAACTTAAAGCTCAATAGATTACAAAGATTATGTTTACTTTTAAAGACTCTAATAGGTTTTAAAATTCATTTTTCTTGTATTTTAATGAATATCTTTAATTTAAGATGGTTTTAGATATATATTATAGGCAAAGAATGTTGTTCAGGAGAAACTGTTTTGAGGAGGAAATTCTACTAGCATGGCCTGAGTCTGAGTGCAGATGTATAGATTTAGACTAATGTGAATATATGTTGGAAAACTTCTCATATTTTGCTAATAGAAGGTTAAATCACAGGCTCAGTAGCTAACCTCTCCTTGATTAAAACAATGTCAACATGCATGAAGTTCCAGGCTGTCAGCAAAATGGAGGATGAAATTAAAAGCAATGTAAAAAAAACCCCACCATATATTTTAATGTCTCTCTGTTTTGCATCCTTAAGTCTGATGATCTCACCAAGGCTGCAAGAGAGCAGTGTCACAGAATCACAGAATGTTAGGAGTTGGAAGGGACCTTGAAAGATCATGTAGTCCAACCCCCCTGCCACAGCAGGATTCCCTAGACCAGGTCACACAGAAGAACATCCAGACAGGTTTTGAATACCCTTCATTTTCAAACAGCATCTCCGTGTTACACACAGATCTTACCCGGGATGCTGTTAAAAGCCGTTATGGTCCATGTCATGGGATTTAAAAGTGTGGGATGCTTGAGTGTTTGCTTTGTCTCTTGTGTCTTTCTGCATGCAAAAAGGAAACCTCAGAAATGTACATAATTACTAATATTAAACAGTCAGTGTGTGGCAAAAATAACATTAGATGTTGGTGGAGTTACAACTGCAGAGCTGTTCTTTCTGGTAACAGCCACACACTCAGCTGCTCCACCAGTTTATGTCTGCCAAGAGTCTGACTATTCTGCAGTCTATATGTACATAGAGACTGTTGCTGTGGACAGAGCTGTTATTAAAAAGGCACAGAAAGCATGCTTTCTGTTTTTTCCGTCCCACCCCGAAATTGCCATCCCAGTGCCCATTGAAGTAGTTGGTTGGTTGAGAAGTCAGAAGCGCAGAGAAGAAAGAGTTTGCATCTCTTTTCTGTAGGTGGGTGCCCTGCTCAGGGCTGGCAGTTGACTGCAGCACGACAGTGCTGTTTTCTCTATGCTAGAAAGTAATGTTTTTGTATGAAATATGTGATGTGATAGAAGCCCAGATTTCCTTCTGTCACTGAGGTAGGCATTCTTCAAGTGTAGCCATTTTCTTCTGGCCTGCTTTTCTTAATCATTATCATAAAAATTCCTGAACAGAGCGGTTCTTTTGGTCAGTGATGTGTAGGAGGAAACACAGATCCTTGACCTGAAATCTGGGACATGTAGAGGTGCCTATTTTGAAACATATAATATATGCATTAGAGAGCAAAAGAAAAGCTGAGTTTTAAAGGAATTCAAAATCTAAATCCTAGTTTTGCAGTTTGCACTCTGCACTGGTGAAATTTATTCCCTGTTACAAGTGGGCTTCAGGCAATAAATGTGGTTAAGCATAAACTTCGTAAGCATCAATAATGTCTTGATACTAGGATAAGGGCAGTATTAGTTAACAGAATAAGATGACTAATAACGGAAAAATTGAAAAATATCTTAGATGTTCTGTGCTTATAGTTGTAAACATATCTAACTTGAACTTCTGTTTCTCATCTTCCTATCCGTAAAAACATAATCACCAGACACAAGGTTGTTTAGATGTGCAAGGTTTCACCTTTCTTTCTGTTATATGGTAAGAATCATTTAATAAACGTAGTAAGCTGGAATCCTTATGCAATGATGTGAACCTCAGGCTCTCAAAATTGTGTGTTGAGTTCACTAATGACTTAAAAATGAGATTTGAAAACAGTGTATGTTTGCATGCTTTTTGTCTATGTGTTCTGGACTTTAAACCTCTAGGATCTGTCCTTTTAAAGTTTACATTGATAACCAAGTTTCAAGGAAAGTTTCAGTAGGCTTGTGGTAAAATCAGGAGCAATCCAGTCTCTTTTTTTTATATATATTTATATGTTAAGTGCAGTATGAAAAGTAATACAGAACTAATTTTTACATCATTTTCTCTCATATGTAATATATGTACTTCCAAATGAGACACAAATGGGACTTGCTGATATTCGTCCAACACAATGCATTGATCATAATTTAATCATATGCAGTAACGTTTCACAGATTTTATTGAGATAAAATTTTTGGAGTTTGGAAACAAATCAGTCTGGCTTATTTGAAGACACTCAAATAGACACACTAGGAACCTGCAGAGCTCTGGGTGTTTTCCATTTCTTGTAAGATCTCCAAGGCCAAATTAGAGCAAAATGAGTCATTAAAAGGCCATACAACTGCCACAATTGTCTCTCACCAACCTGTAATTACAAATAACTCCCACCGATTTGCCCCACTGACCTCCAATGAAGGCAAACGAGCATTTTTTTGACACTGTGCTGCAAATTGTCCTGCATGTTTCTTGTATGTTGAACTCTTTATTCTTTTCACTTTGTTTCTTTGGGAACTGCAGGTTGGTAGTATTTGCCTGAAAGTCATAAAACCAGGAGAAAAAAAAATGTAAATCTGAAGAGGGAATGTGTTGGCAGAAGAAATCCTTTTGAAGCCACTGGGGAATTCCTGCTGTCACTTGAAATGGCTGTTGTGGGGGAGGAGAATACAAAAGGCCTGGATTTTTAAATGTGATTAAGATAAACAAGCAGTGTTTCTTATCCTTGAGTTGGTTACAATCTAATCCAGGCAGCTGAGTGTAAAAGTGCATTTTTGGCCTTAATTGATATTTTTAATAATGTCAGTGCACAGTCTGGAACGATCACATTTTGCTTTGACAGCGTAAAGCGTTGTGTAAGTTTTCATCCGTACCACTGAACTATAAACATTGCTGTAGCCAGCCCAGCAGAGCTTGAACATTTCAACTGGGAGACATCTTGACATGGGGATGGGAAGGGAGCTATTTTTCTTGCTGAGAGCAGAGTTGTCAGTGATGGGGGGACATCAGCAGGGGCTGATGCAGGAGTTTTAGATTATATGGGTCTGAACCAGTAAACTGCCTGGCCCTGAACTCTCAGAGGAGCAGAAGTTGCAGAAGTTGTGTGTGTGCGTGTGTATGTAGCCCAGGTAGAACTAGAGGCTGAGATAGTTTAGGTACCTGTTTGTGGTGCCATTTCAGTATTAACTAATGAAATACTGATGGATGCTGATGCTCCTGGACAGTGCCTATGACAATATTTGGTTGTTTGCTTTAAGAGTGTTAAGTCCATCTTATTTCTTTCTAAGTCTGAGGGTGAATTTTTTGTTGGAATCTCTATCCACTTCCAGGGTAAGTTATTGCCACTGGCCCTGGAGCATGCTTACCTTCAGTCAAACAAGACTTCTGCCAGAGGGTGCTTCCCTCTTACTCAGAGCCTTACTGCCCTATGCTTAGAGGGGCAGCAAAAAAATCCCCAGGAAGGATCTCAAAAGAAAAAAGGAATAATTTTAAAGTTAGTTTGCCTGTGAGGAAAAAAAACAAACAAAAAACCCCAACCCAAACCAAACAAACGAAAAAAACAAAACCAAACTTGGCACAAACTGGTTGTGCAGTTATCAGGACGATCATATAGCATCAGATGAAAGAGCTGAGGGCAAGCACTAGTGAACAGGCACCACTGGGGTAGGAAGGCATGAAATGGGTTAAGCTTCAAAGCTGCTACTTATGAAAGCAAATGGGAAATAAGATGTGGAACTATCATACCTCTGTGTCTGTATGAATGCAAATGAAATTTGTCTTGACCCTAAGAGCTGACATTGACATGACAGAGCGCATTCGCATACAGCCAAGGCTGGTCTGCTCAGAGGAGAGCACTGGGCTGTTACAAGCTTGTCTCCTTGCATCTTTTTCTGCCTCTGTGAGAGAAGAGGACCTGTGGTCGCGGTTGGCCTTATCGCAAGAAAGCTCAGAGCTGTGAGTGCTGAACTAGCTGGGGTTTTAACAAAAGGAGTAGCTTAGATACATGTGTTTGCATCCAGGGGCTGCTACTGTGCATGTCCTCTTTTTGCCTCCATCCAATGCTGTAAAGCACAGGGTTGCTCTCAGTTTCCTCTCGGTTCATCGCTTCTTGTGTACAAGTGCTTCAATTCATTCAAAGTACAGTCAGGAATCCCTCTGGACCACTTCCTCCTTGCTCAATTAGGTATATAGTAAAACAAAGAAAAACTGGTACTACTGTGTGAAATAGTGCACTCACTGTGTCTGTGCTGACTCTGCATCACCAGCCAGCTGGCTTCTCAAGAAGAATTTTAGTCTCCTCTGCAACCTGCGAAACACTTCACAAGTTCACACAGCCTCATTAGCCAGATTTTGCCAAGGTTGGCTGTGATCCACGCCACCTTGTATATGTGTAGTTCAGCTTGCCAGACTCCTGAACAGTGTATTTGGAACTGGTTGATGATTCTGTGTTTACCAAACAAACCTTGTCTGATTATATTAATTCACATCCTCTTTGTGTATCACAATCAAAAACCAAAATAATCTCTCCTTAGTTTCCATGACTAACGTCTGGGATGGAGAGCACAGACAACTGTACACAAACACAAGGTCTAGTGTCCAGCTTAAAACTGTCTCTTCACACGATTTTCCTATGTCCATCTTGCTATCTTCCATGCCAGTGAAGAACTCTTTTCTACTGTCTGGTAAAGGCTATACTGATCCAGGGATCAGTAGCAACACGACCATGATTTTGACTGCACAAGAATAATCCATTGTACCAGGTCCCAGATTACTTCTTTGCAGTTTCCAGATCACCAGTAAGGATCAGTTCCCTGAAAACACCTTTTCAGACATGGCTTTTCAGAGAACAAGACAAACTGACTAGCCATCTGAGCGTGAAGTTTATTAGCAAATTTTAATGAACTCTTAAGTAATACAGACAACATTCAAACAGGAATGATCCTACTTGTAGTGGCTTGACCTTAGATGAATGCCAGATGCCTAACAAGTTGGTCTATCACTTCCCCCTCCTCAACTGGACAGGAGGAGAAAAAATACAATGAAATGCTCATAGGTCAAGATAAAGACAGGGAGAGATCACTGAGCAATTGCTGTCACAGGCAAAACAGACCTGACTTGGGGGAATTAAATTAATGCATTGCTTATCAAAATCCAAGCAGGGTAATGAGAAATAAAACAAAATCTTAAAACACTTCTTCCCCCCACGCCTCAACCCCTTATTCCTGGGCTTAACTTTACTCCTGGTTTTCTCTACCTCCTCCCCACTAGTGACTCAGGGGGACAGGAAATGGGGGTTGCAGTCTGTTCATCACATGTTGTTTCTGCTGTTCCTTCCTTCTCAGGGGGAAGACTCCACGCACTTCCCTTGCTCCAGCATGGGGTCCCTCCCATGGGAGACAGTGAGTCCTTTCTATGTATCCTTTCCATGGAGTACAGTCCTTCAGGAACAGACTACCCCAGTGTGGGTCCCCTGTGAGGTCACAAGTCCTGCCAACAAACCTGCTCCAGCGTGGGCTCCTCTCTCCACAGGGTCACAGGTCCTGCCAAGATCCTGCTCCAGCACAGGCTTCTTATGGGGTCACAGCCTCATTTGGGTCCATCCACCTGCTCTGGCATAGGGTTCTTCATGGCCTGCAGGTGGATGTCTTCTTCACTGTTAACCTCCATGGGCTGCAGAGGTATAGCCTGCCTCACCATGGTCTTCACCACTAGCTGCAGGGAAATCTTGGCTCTGGTGCCTGGAGCATGTCCTTTCCCTCCTTCTTCGCTGACCCTGATGCCTGCAGAGTTGTTCCTCTCACATACTCTCACTCCTCTCTCTGGCTGCTGTTGCACAGTTTTTTTCCCACCTTCTTAAACATGTTATCCCAGAGGTGCTACTACTGTTGCTGGTGGACTCAGCCTTGGCCAGTGGTGGGTCCTTCTTGGAGCTTGTTAGCATTGGCTGCGTTGGATGTGGGGTAAGCTTCTAGCAGCTTCTCCCAGAAGACACCCCTATAGACCCATCCCTGCTACCAAAACCTTGCCGTGCAAACCCATACACTACTTCAGACCTGTCTACTAGCAACAAAACAGAAAATATTATTACTTATGTTCTGGAATGGCCAGGGCCAATCTGGGGCTCAGAGCTTTCTATATGCACACCATCCCAGCCCAGGGATCTTCAAGAAAATCAAAAAGCTCTGACTAAAATGGATTTCCCAGACCTAACACAGTTAAGACATTTTGGTTCTTCAGCCTTTGATATTAGCACTCTACAGTTCCTTATAATCACGCTCTTAATCCTGGATTTAATCTCTTAGAGGAAAGGCCAGGCTCTGTACCTTCCATCTCACAAAAGGGGTGTTGAATAGCCTTTTTGGAAGAAGCAGCTCACATAAATATTCAACACATCCTCACCAGCAGCAGAAAAGGCTCAATTATAAATGCTTACCTGGCAAGATAGGAAAGGATTTCAGTTTGGCTCACTGACATCTTTTGTCTCTATCCAACCCACAGAGCCAAAGTATTTTGAGCCTGCCAGTGGTGAAGATGTCAGGCCTCCCAACAAGATCACCAGAAGTTCTCTTTTAGAAATGGTCTGGTCTTGTCTTTTGTGAACATAAGAGTTTGAAGTATGAAAGACAGAGACATGTGTCTTCCAGGGCCCATAACTCAGTCTTGATGGGACATCTGAGACAAGTTTTTCAACCAGCTTCCTCATTCTTTCCATTCCACTTAAAGGTGAACAGGAGAACTACAAAGTTTTAACAGCAGGGCTCCTTTCCAGTCTTTTATATGCATATGTCTTGCAGAGGCCTCACAGATATCTATCAACAGTGATCTTAGAATTCCATCCAAACTGGCCAATATATCCATGAATATTCTTTCTAGAACTTTTTAAGAACCATGGAAAAGTTGAGCTTACAGGATGTTTGGGTACAGTGGGCTTTAGACAGACATGTATTTTAGATCTGATATGCTCCTTGGCTTTTTGTACCTTCTGAAAAAAATAATAATAGAAGGTGTATCTATATCAGCGTAGGGCAAACCAGGCCCAGCTCAGCTTGCATTTTGGAGACATCCTCATCAACAGACAGCTTGTGGCACGTGTAGAGTCTGCATGGGCTGCTCAGAGGACCAGCCTTTCCCAGGATGCATGCCTTCTAGTCCAAGGGTGCTCATGAACACAAAGCTTTTGGTCTGCATGCAGCGAGTTGTTAGAAATACCTGAGCTAATGTGGGTACCAAGGCAGCCACACTGCAGCAAAGTGGAGTTCCCAGCATGCTTATTTCTCTGAAAAGTGTAGGTCAATTTTGGGTAGTCACAGCTTTAGTGGTTCCTGTACTTATACTCTCTCATTTGCACTATAGAAATGCTCTGTGACTTCTTTATAGAATCACAGAATACTCTGAGTCAGGAGGGACCCTATCATCTAGTATCATTTAGTCCAGCTCCCAACCCAGAGCAGGATACCCAAAGAATCACACCATATGCCTGACAATGATATCCAGGTGCCTCCTGAACTCTGTCAGCCTTGCTGCTGTGACTACCTCCCTGGGGAGGTTGTTCCAGAGCCCAAACACCCTCTGGGAGAAAACCCTTTTCCTGATGTCTAAACTAAATCTCCCCTGACTCAACTTCTTGCCATTAACTCTATTCCTGTCACTATCCTCAAGAGTAAAGAGGTCAGTGTCTGCCCCTCTGCAGCCCCTTGTGGGCATGTTGAAGACAGCAATAAGGTCTCCCCTCAGTCTCCTCTTTTCTAGCCTGAATAAACCAAGTGACCTCAGCTGCTATTCATAAGGGAGAACTTTAACCATCTTCATAGCCCTCCTCTGGATGCGTTCCAATAGCTTGATATCTTTTCTATACTGTGGCTCCCAAAACTGCACATAGCACTCAAGGTGCAGCTGCACCAGTACAGAGCAGAGCAGGACAATCACCTCCTTTGACGGGCTAGCACTGCTGCTCTTAATACACCCCAGATTACACTTGGTCTTTTGGCTTGTATCTTATAATTACATGACAAATATAACACCCTGAATACAAGTTTTTCATAATCAGACATAGAAGCAAATGCAGTCCTGATGTATTGCCATAGTGAGAGTACAGGTAAATAACCACTTAGATTTACTTTGGTGAATTATCACTTTCATCATTTTCTGTTTGTAGAGTGTATGAGTTATGACTGAACTTATCTAAACTGTTTATTAGTGTGCTGAAGTGTCCTTCCTCTGATCTACTGCTCATGGTATTGAAATTATCCCACAATCAAATTTATTTCAAGTTGTTCATTCCTCAGTGTCTTTTTTTGCTAGAAACTGCAAGGAAATGAAGAAAAGAATTAAAACTTAAAATTGCCTGGTTGAAATTAACAGTTATGAGTTTGGAGGGAGATTGGGGTGTATTTTCTGTTTTGTTTTACTGAAGCAGTGTATCAGAAGCACATTCTTGCTGACTGCATTTCAACTATAGTCTGTGACAAAAAGGAATGTTTTCTTGACTGAGGATTGGAAGTTATCACAGAATCACAGAATATTAGGAGTTGGAAGGGACCTCCAAAGATCATCTAGTCCAACCCCACTGCCGTAGCAGGATTCCCTAGACCAGGTCGCACAGAAGCGCGTCCAGACGGGTTTTGAATTATGGTAGACTTCAACAACATACACGCATGTGCATGAGAAGGTGGAAGAAACAGGAAATTTTAAGAGAAGGACTTAGTGAGTAGAGTGCTAGGAGCTGTGTTGGTTGCAGTACAGTATCTCTTTTGCTTCAGCCAGAAGTGGCAGAGGCTCGTCAAGGGTAGTTGGCTGAAGAAAAAGACACTGAAGTTACTGAAAACATACAGCAAGAGGGTAACTTCATGGTGATGCATTTCCCTAAATCAGTTTGCATTGAGTGAGCTGTCTGATACCAACTTTGCTTGTTGTTTGAATGAGAAGTGGGGATATTTAATCTGTGTCATTAAAGGTTAGATAATGCTGAATCAAAGCAACTGCTGACAGATGGGAATGCTTAGTCACAGCCAGGCACTCCTGGAGGCTGTAAGTCTGTGATCTATCAGTCCAAGTACGCTTGTTTTCTTACAAATGATAAGGGAACAAGAGACCCTTTACAGAAGCATTGATTAGGTACCATTTTCTCTTCTAACGCCTTAAAGTTCATCTGACCCTTCGTAAGAACTTGTGTCTACTTATCCTATTTAATGGAATACTTTAAGCCTTTCAAATTATCCACAGGTAGTACAGAAGGACTGATAAAAAGCTGATAGAAGTGTCTTCTTCAGCAGCAAAATTTTATTTTACTGAAGATTGGAAGAGAAATAGGTGCTGACACTGAGAGAAAATCCTGCTGGTATGCTGAATGCTTTCATGGCAATTAGTCAAGGAGCTATCAGCACGAATTCTTACGTTTCTTTTGTCTGTGGCATCTTGAGAAGATCCTTTTCCAAAGTGCAATAAACTTCATGAGGGAAAGAGTGCTACAAGGAAATTCCAGATATGAAATACAGTGTTTCTTCAGTGTTATGGTGAGGGGAATATTTGGGCTGGTAAGAGCGTGGAGACTGCAAGACTCAGACCAATAATCCCTTTAGTGCAAATTTCTGGGTGGGGTTTTTTTGGTGCTTTTAATACTCTTCTTCTGGGTCTTTTTTATTTATTTCATCCTGCTTCCTGAGAATAAAGTGCAAATAAAGCATGTTACAAAAGGAGTGGTGCTATTTTATTTCAGGGTGTTACATTTGTCATGTAATTATCAGTCTATTAGGTGGAACATTTTCATAGCATGCTTTGTTTGCAGCAGCTATTGAGAAATGGAGAATTCTTTCAGCTTGTATGTCTACTTTTTTTCCTTAATTATTGCAATCTTCTTCATTGAAATTCATTGTAAAACTAACTTGAATCTCAGTGGAAACAGAATTTCACCTAATGTATATGTGTATGCAGAAAGATCTAGTCTGATAAGGCACAAAATGAATATACATGATCTTTCGAGGTCCCTTCCAATTCCTACCATTCTATGATTCTGTGATATTGACACAAATTTAGGATTCATAAGGGATGTCTCATAAAGGTTTTGTCAATTTGGATGAGACCTTGAACAATTTGAACTTTTTCAAACTGACATCCTCCCTCCTAAAAGCCACAAGAAAGTTTTCAAGGCCAAATGATTTCTCATGAAAAACTACCTCTGGCTCAGGAGCTGCAGCCTGGGCTTCCCTGAGCTGAGTTTGCTTAGGGGTCCACAACAGTGAAAAGAAAATATTCTCCATTGTTGGACACTTTCAAGGGAGCAGGAGTGGAAGGGAATTTATCTCTAGGAAGGGGGATATTTTTGGAGAAGAGAGAAGGGGAGAAAATGAAAGAATCACAGGAGGAAAAAAGGGTTAATCTGTTTGCTTTGTGGTCTCCTTTTATGACACATTTAGAGGCTAACGACAGTAAAAGCTGTAAAGGATAGATGGGTACCTGAGCTTCCCTTGGCATATACAGAGGTTGTGGTGTAGCACTGGATCCAGATGCTCCCAGAGCAAAGAACTTCCTACCCTGGGGAATCCTGCTGTGGCAGGGGGGTTGGGCTAGATGATCTGCCGAGGTCCCTTCCAACTCCTAACATTTTGTGATTCTGTGTAACTTGTGATTCTTACCCTCCTCTGAAGGCTTGTTCTTTTGCAACCTCAGTTAAGAAAAAGTTCAAGCAAAAACTGTGTATGCAACCCCCTGAAAAAAATACTGTGGCCTTGAATCTTTCCTCCCTCTTCAGTTGTTGCTGGGGACGCATTCTTTCAAATGCTGATATTGTGCTGGTTCCAGGCTGAGCCATTTTAGGATTGTGGTTAAGTATCATATTGTTGAAATTACTGCTGTTGATATTAAATTGGCTGGATGGTGACTCTTGCTTGGGGTTAGCACAAGAATAAATTCTTTCTCTAACGATTGCTTTCAGGTTCAGTGCCACTAACATTGTGCAGCAAATCTGTTCTGAATGTGCTTAACTAAACCTCTTGGCATTAACAGATGTGTTGCTTCCACTGGTGTACACAAAACATATCTTGCAGAATTTCTTTGTTTTGGGAAATCTGAACTCTTGAAATCAAAGGAGTGAACTGAGTGTTTAGAATAGATTTATATGAGTTTTAATTCCTGCCCTGTGGAAATACCATACTGTCTTTTACAGGAGATACGTTTAGATTTATGTCCAATACCTTTGACAAGATGTCTCTTAAAATAGGACATCTCAGGGCCGTACTACTTACTATTTCAGTGTGGAATATTTTTCACTCATTTTATATTCATTTAAAACCTGCTAGTGTCAGCAAAGAACCCCTAAAAATTAGTATTTGTCTGCCAAAGTAAACTTGGAGATGCACAGGGGATAAAGCATGAGAAGCGCAATGCTCTGCTCTACTATTTCGTATTTGCTCGCTAGAAGCAATATTTCCGTCTTGGTTCTTCTGTTTTGGTTGTCTGATGTAGGTGGAAGTTACTGTGTGTTTGTTAAGCACTTGTAATTTTCACAACACTGTATGAGATGCAAATATCACAATAGTCCCTTCCTTGAGGATTTCACAGCTTAGAAAATGGAAAAAACAAAATAAGTACCTGAGTCAGTGGGCACATATGTTGCCTAGCCTAAGTCAAGGGGACAGAGCAGCCCTCTAAAAAATTGACATGTGTACATGGAATGTATGTTCTGATCTTGGAAAAGAAATTACCCTTTTGGAAAGGTCACTATGAATGAGGAACACTAACTCTCTGTAGGAGTGTTTGGGTGAGGGGTGGACTGTTGGGGTTTTTTATGGTAGTAGCTGCATAGCATAAGGCAGGGAGGCAGACTGAGACGGGAGCGGTGAGACCTCTACATGCTGTGGTTTCTCAAGCACATGAAGTGAAAGCAAAGGTGGCAGCTGGGAAACCGACAGTACATGAACTGGTAGGGTACTCTCTTGTGATGCTCACAGATGAGCCGTCCTTGAGGTAGTGGGTGGTAGGGAGGCCATGGCTTGGCTTGAGGTCAGGGTGGTCATGCTCAGCATTGTGTATCTGCTTTAGGCAGTGTTTTAGCCCTTCTGTTTAGCTCAAAGGTCCTCTGAGGGGATTTGCAGCCTTGCATCTTCTAGCAAGAGGCCTTGTCTTCTGAATGGAGAAAGGCTGAATTGGAGAGGATCAGAAAGCAAAAAGTAGTTTATTTTTATGATGACTTTCTGACTGTTGTTTACATTACCAATACATAAACTCTCTTCTATCTCTGTCTTTTCTTTTGTACCATCTCCTGTAATCTGCAGCATCCAAGTGACACTAGTTATGTTTATTTAAACAAACTTTTATATTCTGCCCCTCTTACAGCCTGCTTCAAGTCTCTTTTTTTCTTACTTGACACACTACTAGTCTGGCTTCAAGGGGGAAATCTTTAGAATTATTCCTGATGCCTGTAGGGGCAACGTAGGAGTCACTGTCTCAAAGGCCCTTCCAGAGACTAACAAAAAACAATTGTGTAACCACCAGGATGTCAACATGTACTCGGTGCACATAAAGTAATTTTGGGGTGTTCTCTTAGTAGGGGAGATTGCTTCATGATAAAAGCTCTGCTAGAGGAGTTCACTGTGCATTAAAAAGTGTCATATTTTTATTTATAATGTGAAACTGAGTAATTTGCTCCTTTCATTAACCTGCAAAAGTGCAATTGCCAGAGGTCTAACGAAATCAGCAGAGCTGAGGCCTCCCTAATAATGACAATTTCCAGCTTTAACTTATGTAAGAGAAACATGATATTATGTGCAAAGCTATTCTTAACAGTGTAAGTCTTTGTAATTAATTTTCTGCCTTCTCCTAACAGTCTTTTTGTCTTGGTCATTTGCATTATAAATCTTTCCTGCAATGCCATGGGTTTAATTTTTTAAAATATATTGTAATTAATGTATACATAAGTCCTTTTGTGTTGTTAACAATGCTAAGAATCCTGACTGAATAACTAAACAGATCTTTTAATTCTTCTGTTGTTACTAGACTACCAAACACTGTCAAGAATTTTAACACCTTCATTCCTAGTGATGGATCTGATATAAATGGCTAGATAAAAAACTTCTTAAAGCCTAAGTTTTCCTTTATTTATGTAGTCTTAGTTATCTAGTCGCAAAACATAATCAACTCAGATAAACCCTTGGCATGTTTAGAAATACCTGGGATGTGCAAACTGTGACATCTCTATACAGAGAAGGAAAAGATGTAGAAAAGGTTTTGCAAAGTTTATTGATTAGGGACAGAAAAAATCCAGTTTGTTTCTTAGCCCAGTTTCTGAAAGATCAACACCATTGTGGTGGTTGAGAGTAACTGCCAGTTCTCTGGATAATAATTTCTGAGCCCAGGGGGAAAAGGCTGAGTATGTATTGAGTTATATCATTATTAGACTGCAGAGAAGCCCTATTGTAAAGGGTGGTTTTGGAAGCCCGATCTGTAGTTCTCTGCAGTCTTTGGATCAGAATATGTCTTACACCCCAGGGAATCCCTCCACAAGACAGAAACCCCTAAGAGATGGACATTGTTAATGCTGGTGTTGATTGTATTCAATTAGAGCATGAGGCTGGGAAGCAGTAAATCTGTTCATTGCTTGCTTGTCTTTTTTTTCTTACTCTGGCCTTGACTTGGTTCAACTGCTTGGGTTAACTTTTTAACCCTCTTGTATAATCTTTGAAAGGATCAAAAAGTTTTGCTGTGTGTCCTATTTATGGCAGCAACATTATGCTTTGCCTAGAGAAATGGTATTTAAGCCTTTGTGTTATCCAGACCCACTTTTTCAGTGCTACAAGTGTGATACTCTTATTAACAAGGATCTTGCAGGAGACTGGCTTATTCTTCAGCCAAAGGAGAAGGGCAGTGTCACTGCACTTGGATACTTAACAATGTATTTCACTCTACAGGAAGCCTGATCTAGCACTAGCATAAGGCCCTTTCAGAGGCTGGAAGGGCAAAAAAAAAAAAAGCTCTTTTGTGACATGGTATTATTTCAGTGGGACCACAAATGCTGTTTAAGGTTAGGGTAAAATCTTTCCGAGTTGAATCGGTGGAAGCTTTTGCCAATTGCTGTGGTAAACACCAGCTTTTAACTTATTGATTAATTAATGAGAGAGAATCCTCACAAGGAAACTCAAGAAGTACACTTGCTACTTTGAAAGTTCAAACTCAGTTTATGCTTTGATGAAAACAAAAGAATGTTATAAAGTTTGGAAATGCCCACTGCAAATTAACAAATGATAAGCCTCTCCCTGACTATGCTTTTCATGTGTACTTCAGGCTGTTGACATAATAGGAACTCATTGATAAAGGCATTAAAAACCTATTGATAAATTGACGAGGGGAGTTGTGAAAAACAGACAAACCTGGGAAGACTAGCTTCTCAGCTACTTATCAGTCTTCAGATACTTTCCATCCTTCCCAGAGACCAATCTGAAAAGCCATTTGCTTTCAGACATATAGCAGGGTAGAGTTCTAGCAGCTTGAGCTGAGTGAGTAATTACTTCAATTAAAATGCATTCAGCAAGAGGTCAGTGAATATGTTGTGTAACAACATATATAGTACTTAGCAGCTTAAACGTGTGCAGATTTTTCAGCTATGTATATATACAAAGTGTCGTTTTGGGCTGGTTGTGAGAAGCTCAGGCTAGCAGCCAGGAGGTCTGTTTTTCACAGCCTTGCTGTCCTGTCCAGTGGTGGTTGCAGTGAGCTGTGGGGTTGGAGGGGTGGTGAGGGGCCAGCAGCCACAGGTGAGGTGCTGTCCTCCCTTGGACAGGACTTGAGGAGAATTCGATGGCATGCTGTTGGTTGGACTGCAGACTTGGTGACACCCTAGACATTTTGTATGAATACTGAGCACACAGCTGGGTTGCCCTCTGTTATTATTATACAATAACTGCACAAAAATGCTATTAAGCTGCACATGAAATTAATTGAAGATAATATGGAACGGTCTGTCTCCGTGGCCTGTCTGAGACATCGTGGTCTGGTACCACAAATACAGATTTATTTCTAGGTCTTATAACCCATTTTAGTTGTGATGGGTAGTTAAGGCACCTGACAGAGTGGTCAGGAAATAGCATATCCTAACTCCTCAATGACCCAGTTGTCTGATTTGTGGAGGTATTAGTTCTACCCATCAAAAGACCATGAACACTTTATCTAGATGGAAAATATTTTTCATTTGAAAGCATTTTCATTTCCAATTTTTTAGCCTGTCACTGTGAGTATTCCTTTCAGCAAAATCTTTACCGCTTTAGCCTTTTTTTTCCCTTTCAAATTGAATGATTCAAATTCATTGAGCCAACACCAGCAGAAGGGCAGCAGAGTGCTGCCCAGGTAAGGGGCCCAAAACTGAATTGCAACAAGTGCACCAAGTTTCCAGTAAATGACTGAGGAGTCTGTTGTGTGACAAATAGAGCATCACACCATTAAGCTTCGCTGCTGTGTGCTGGATTAAGTAGGAGACTGTAGGCAGGATGCATCTATTGACTTTCACTGTGATTATGCAACTTTTTAAAGGAATATATTTTATTCAGCCAAGGCCGTTAAAGGTCTGAGTCTTAGCAGTTTAATTCACGTAGCTTTAAAAAAAAATATATTTCTTTTCTGGAACAAAATCCCATTTAATAAGCGGATAATGAGAACTGCAGAGTTGACTGAGGTCTTCCTATAGTCAGTCCTATGTCCAAACATGAACTTTCTATAGTCTTTCACATCTGAGGTTTTTTTTAATTTTAGTTTTCTTCATCACTTCCAAAATTTCAATCTCACTGTATCAAGACCAATTCTAATCTGCAGGAGTTTTCCAGTCATTCTTCTTGCTCTTCTCCTTTTGCAGCTCTGTATTTGCAGGTTCCTTTTGCGGTGTCACTGAATAAAGGACTTGGGTCCAGCTGCTGTAGCTTATTAACCTAATTTCTCCAGAGCTTCTGACTTCAAAAGACAAGTCCCACTTTCCAACACTTGTTTTTTTCTTCTATCGTTTTTCACCTTGCTTTGTAAAAATACATGATTTTGGAAGGGATTACCAAGCAATACAAATTACTGCTGTTTTAGGCAGTCCTTGCCTTCATCATTCACCCCTTGCTGCTTTGCCAGGCTCTGTATCAATCAGCCATTATAATGGCAGCAAAGCTACATTTACCTCCTGAACACTGATGAAAATTTTTGTGGCTTCAAGCATAATCATTCCTGAAGAAACCTCTGCAAACACCCATCCCTCATGTGTGATTCCCCACTGATAAATGTTTTTGATATCTGTCACTTAGTCAGATCTGAATTCATTTAATGCACCTTTTATTGGTACTCTATCATGGTAATTTCTAATACAAGTATTCACCACGCTAAACCAAACATTTTATAAAAAGAAAAGTGCACTATATCAACACAACCAGACTTCAACAACCAACCCTGCAACCTCATTAAAGGACGAATTAGGCATGTTTGACAATGTGTTTCAGCAGTTGAAATATGTGCTGAGGTATTGAGTGTATTAATCCTTATTGGTTGCATTTTGTATTAACTTTTACATCCATCTGCCTGAAGTTGATAAGTTGATATCACTCTTTAGTTTATAGTTGTCCTAACTGTCTGTCTGTACTTTTTCTACTTTTGGCACAGCATTATTTCTCTGCTAAAGATTTTTCCCTGCCATAATTTGCAGGCTGAACTTCTTAGCTAGGGTTTAAGATCTAAGGGGTGACCTCATCTATGCTTATAAATATGTGAATGGTGGGTGTTGGGAGGATGGGGTCAGGCTCTTCTCAGTGAAGCCCAGTGACAGGACAAGGGGCAATGGTTGTAAGCTGAAACATAGGAGGTTCCATGTGAATACACGAAGAAATGTTTTCCCAGAGAGGGTGACAGAGCACTGGCACAGACTGCCCAGAGAAGTTGTGGAGTCTCCTTCTCTAGAGGTATTCAAAACCCATCTGGATGCGCTTCCATGTGACCTGGTCTAGGGAATCCTGCTGTGGCAGGGGGGTTGGACTAGATGATCTTTTGAGGTCCCTTCCAGCTCCTAACATTCTGTGATTCTGTGATCTTTGGGTCTCACAGCTTTATGGTTTGTTTTTTGTGTATATGTGTGGGTGGTGGTGGGCGGTTGTTCATTTGTTTTGGTTTGTTTGTTTGTTTTCTTTCCCATAGATGCTGCCTGACAGTGTTTTCAGTTTTTTATTACTTGGAGAGGAGTTTATCATCTTTAAATGATGGGAATTGATTGTCCTACTTCTTTTAGGTCACAGTGATTTTGTCACTGGTAACAGTTTAACTGCTAGTATCTAGCAAAAAGGGCCTAAATAATTGCTCGGATTATAATTGCTGGTAGTTCTTTTTCTCTAGAAGTTTATATAAAAATTTAAAGTGTACAGAAATAAAGGTGAGGAAGAAAAAATTGCTGTAGGAAGTAGATGAACAGTCTGTTCTTACAGAATGCTCATATCTAAAATGAAAGTTCAACTTCGCTTCTGGAGCAGCATGCTGGGTAGCTTTTCCCTTAAAGACTTTTCCTCCTTTTGCAGTAAAACCTTTCATGTAGGGTTTTGCATCCTTAAGAAGATCTCATGCTGCTTAATGTCAGTAGATACACCCACGGCTAGTCAGAAGGTAGATGTCATAAAGGCATCCTGCTGGGTTTGGATTCCCGAGGCAAGCCGGGTGCACAGCTCAAGGAAAGGAAAGAAGCTGAATGCTGCCTCATATAGCAGTCAGTAATTTTCCCTGGTTAAAATGAAGCTTTGAATATAAAGCATTGTACTCCCTCCCCCACAAGCCTAATTGAAATACTTGTTTCTTTTGTTTAAAAAAGCATAAATCACTATCATTTCATGTACTTGTGCATGGCATAAACTGACACTATCTGCTTCTTCATTATAAAAAAATGCATTAATGTGACTGGTGTTATATTTGCTTTTTGCTGCTTGAACTTCTAGCCTTTGCTGTTATTGTAACCTGTAACAGTGTAGCCAGTAACTCATGTTTCCTTCTATCCTATCCTATCCTATCCTATCCTATCCTATCCTATCCTATCCTATCCTATCCTATCCTATCCATCATCATGTCAACTGTTGTGTGCTGTACTCATCATACTCGGGGCTGACTGTCTTCCAGTGGTGCATTAGACAATCTAAAGAAGCGTTGAGAAACACGACAGCTTTACCACAGTTCAAGGAATGACTTTGACTTAATGAATAACTGACTTCTACATATATGCAGTACTTTCAACCTCAAAATAACATGCTATTAGCACAGTATGTACAGATACCCGGACATCTTTATTCAAGAAAGGTGCAAAGAAGGGCTACTAGGATGACTAGAAAACTGGAAAAGATATATATGGAAATCTCACTGAAATGATAATAAAGATGTAGGTTGCTTATTTATCTAGAAGAACAGAGAAAGAAGGTAGATAAGGTTTGTTTTCCTGTAAATCCAGGGGAAGATAATCTATTACTTTACTACTAAAAGAGCTGGAACTCCTTGTTGTTGTCTAATCCAGATCGTGCCAGAATATCGGGTCAAATTAGACTGGGTTAGAAAATTTTCTGTGAGTTTTCCAGGAAACAGGAAGCTTGAACTTGGTCACCATTTGTGAGAACATTGTGAAGTTCTTCAAAAGTCCACAAAGTTCCTTTCAAGTCATGGCCAGCGTCTAGTGGCCTAGATCAGATGTCTTGGGGTAACAGTTTCCTGTGGCTTGCAAGCATCTTGTAAATACTTTTAATGGTAGACAAAAGGAGAAGATGGAAGGGCCTGTGACCTACCAAGCTCCAGGTATGTGTGCTGCGCAACTGGAATGGTGCTCAGACACGGCTCTATGCAGAAAGTAGGAGCCTGTGGAAACAGTGGGTGGTTCTTACATAAGTGAGAAGCAAATCCTGGGCTGTGGCCAGTTGTCGTGGGCTGATCCTTCCCTTCCTACACTGCTGGACCCAGAAGCTTGGTCTTCAGAGAGCATGGCTGATGTTGTGGGGCAAAGGCTGCTGTCATGCCTGGTCTTCCTGTCCTCCCTAAATCCCTACAGCTCCTACCACTGCTAGGAAAACAGCAAAAGCAGGCCCAAAATTTTCAGTGAGAGCAACCTTACAGTTTTTTTGATTGTCATCCAGCCGATCGTCTGCCTTCCCTCTCAGTGTTTTTTGACTGACTGGTAATTTGATAGATTCATGATGATCCTGGAAATATGCTTGGAAGACTATTTTTGTCTTTTGTCTTGTTTTGTTCAAAGAGAAATAATTATTTTCCCTCCTGCTGAGTTTAATTCTGTTGCAACTTACTTTTTATGCCTTGTCTTACCACTTGACAGGCAAATATGTTTGTGTAAGAACTGACTTATTAAAGTAGGATAGCCCAATAAACCAGAAGTAAACCCAATGAATACCAGTAATATCCTTGCTTAACAAAAGCCAAATCACATGCAAGTGTCCTTGTTTACTCTTCCAGATTACATAAAAGTTGTGCCAGCCAGTGATGGGAAATAAACTCTTATTTTTATTCTGATATTTGAGTTTGTGGGTTAAAAAAAAAGGGGGAAATATTCAGCTCTTTGAACAGGAATGCCATCTAACCCCAACCCTGAGGTAGAAGCCAGATGTCTGTTTGCCTATCCTGGAGGTCTGCGGGAGGGTAATTTCAGAGCAGAGATGATCCAGATTGTTGGGTGCCAAATAGCTGGATACTGACCACAAATATTCAGTCACATTTGGATGGCTGATGTTTGAGTTATTCTGGCAGTAGGTGTTTCTTTTTGTCTTTTCCTACTGCTAGGTCTTTGCCTTTTTATGAACATCTCTGGTGAAGTGGAGACAGAGCTGTTGAGTGCAGCAGGTCAGCAACAATTCCATCATTTGGAGTAGTCTCAAGCTGCTTGCAGAGAATAACCTTGTGTTCTTATTAAATGCTAATACCTCATTGGCTCTTGAAAACTTTTCTTTGCTCAGGTCTTTGGCTGGCATCTGCAAATCCTGGTATTGGATGGAGGTTGCCTGAATATTTCAGTAACTACAGACTTCTGTTTTCCCGTAGCAATGGAGAAACCTTAATATATTGCACAGGCACTTGCATGATCCACAGTAAGCAAAGGCAATCAAGAGAGAAAAATAGTAAATCCTACACAATTCTGGTTCTATGATCAGAGGACTAGAGCACCTCCCCTACGAGGACAGGCTGAGAGAGTTGCGATTGTTCAGCCTGGAGAAGAGAAGGCATCAGGGGGATCTCATAGCAGCCTTTCAGTACCTAAAGGGGGATTACGAGATGGAGGGGGAGAGACTTTTCAGCTGGTCAGATTGCAGTAGTACAAGAGGGAATGGATTTAAGCTGAAGGAGGGGAGATTTAGACTGGAAATTAGAAGGAGGTTCTTCGCTCGAAGAGTGGTAAGGCACTGGAACAGGTTGCCCAGAGATGTTGTGGAGGCCCCATCCCCAGCAGTGTTCAAGGCCAGGCTTGATGTGGCCCTGGGCAACCTGGTCTAGTGTGTGACATACCTGCCCATAGCAGAGGGTTTGGAACTAGATGATTTTTAAGGTCCTTTCCAACCTGGGCTATTCTATGATTCTGTGGTTCTATGATATATACTCTCCAGTTAAATTAGCTCACTAATACTGATACCTGATCTAGTGATCTGAAGAATTAAGAGTCCTCTGCCCATTGCTGAGTAAAAATGGGGAAAAGAAGCAGACAATTCTCATTCATTTTGCAAGTCTTGTTCATTTTGTATCCCATTCCTGAGCTGAAAGAAGGGTTTATCTTGTGAATTTAAATCACTGCTTGCTGGCTGGCTGAAAGAATCTTGATGGAAGTTTGTGCAGGTCTGCTGATAGATTCTGGCAAAGACACACCATCAGAATCATCATATACTTGCTATTTTTGCATCTAATAATGTGATATTTCCTCTATCAAACCATCAAAGGTGAAGTTTGAAGCTCCTTTACAAGGCTGCTCATTATGTTTCTAAAAAAAAAAAAATGCACAATTGTGCCTTTTTACAACATTAACTAATAAACAGCAGTACAATGGGAACACATATAGTGATTTTTTTCTCTCTAACAATACTTAAGAGGTAGATAACCTTCTGAATTCATTAAGAAAGAGAAGAATAGAGATGACTACCATATAACTCAATGAATCAAACAGTACTAGAGCTGACTGCAAAGTTCCTCAAGTTCAGCTCCACTTACAAGTGGTTGTCAGCTACCAGTAACCAAGGCATTCAGTCATGACTTGTGGCTTCTCTTTTATGATATGATTAATGGCAGTGGAATGCATAAGTTGAGTTCATTCTCAAAGTCTGACCCATAAACAATTTTAAGAGCAAGTCTTCTTAAATGTCTCTCAACATCACCTGCTGCTTTTAGATATTCAGGCTTGTTTTCATGTAAAGGTTTTTGCTTTTTGTCTTCTCAGGAAAATAATATGTATTTTGGGGCTGATTTCGATCTGAGAAAAGCCAAGCTATCATAATAATTCCTTCTAGCAGAAAGAGTATGTTGTTAACTGAATTATCAGAGGGATGAAGTTTTGCTTTTTGAAGAATTTAATCTGAATCTTGAAACATATGAAAGAGCACAGTGAATCAGCAGAGCTTACCTACAACCTTCTACAACTTCTCCTGTAATGTTTCCTCTACTGAACTTCTGGTTCTGAAGGTATTTGAGATGTCTGAGAAGTCGCAGTCTCTTTTTACAGAAACTTCTCTTGATTTAGCCCAGGAACAACAACTGTGAAGATCAATAGCCCACTGATGGCAAGGAATAAATTGTATTGGCAGTTTTTTTAGCAAGAAAGAAAAAAAAATGCTTTTAGAATAAAACTAGAAGGTTGATAATGCATTTCTGGTGGATTAGTAAGATTTCCTGAGAGATTCTGCATTGATATGTACAGACAGATTGGTATAATTATTAACCCAAGTGGATATTGGAATAAATATTTAATCAAAGCCATTATAACGTGAATCATAGAGTAAGGCATAAATCTCTAACTTTCTATATCTTGTTCGGAATTTTGATGCAATATTTATTGAGTAAGATCATGTTAAATCATTTTGGCTAGCGTGAATGGATCTCCCAGGTTTATATGTACTCTGCTTGTCATTTACCCAGCAATCCACCTATGGATATACCTTGTTTGCTGCCCTTCCTTCAGGAACAAATGGATTAATAAATCTCAGTATTTTTGATCTCTGCATCGTGAACTTAAAATGAATAAAACTAAAAGTAGAGGCAGTATCAATGTGTTGCTTAATAACAAAAGGGGATGAAAGCAAACCTAGCTGCAATTCATTGATGTTATTTTATGTCTCAAGTTTCTCTCTGGCAGGAGTTCTCATTTTATAAGCTCATTGTGCTATGAACAGCATTAATGATATAAGCCAATGCATACCTGAATTGTTATTAGTCCCGAGGGACTTTCAAAATGAGTGTTTCAGGAGACTAGGCTGTCCTCAAACCATCTGTTAGAGAAAGTGGGACAGTTTGAGAGCCCAATTTCTGCTGATATGGTTCACTCTAAACTCTTTATGGTTTCATAGATCTACAGGCAAGTGCCTCTTCTTCCTCCCAGCTCTCTGGTAGCTGAAAACATTTGTGTGGCCTTTTGTGGTTCATGTCTTTAGGAACACATAAAGTTCTCTGTTGTCTTCAGGCCTTGTGGCAATACAGCATTTTTTTATCAGTATTTTTTAACTACTTAATATCTACAATTTGAGACTAAAGTGTTTGCTTCGAGTCAGTTTCTTGCAGAGACATTCTGATCTATGTCCAAAGTACTCCTGGTTTGATCCCTGACTTAGTAATGAGGCAGTTGGCCCAAATACTGAGGATACAGAGCCACTCTCCTGATGTGCTGCTCACAAATGAATGTTTCATGGTGCTTCTAAACCAAATCCTGAGACCTCCCTGCACTTCCCATTTGAGTACTGTCACCCTAGTGCTACAAGGGAAGGGGTGAAACCTGATTTTTTGGTGTGAGAATCTGAACTTTGTAAAACAGGGCCACTAAGTGATCTGGTGAATGTGTTTGAGCTCTGAAGTGGAGCAGTTTTTCTGTGAGTTGCCCTGGCTCCTTTGCTGGTCAGATGCTTTGGTGATAAGCATAGTATAAGCATTAGGATCAAGAAGTTAGACAGTCAGAAAAGAAAAAGAAGCAAAATAAGGAATTTTGAGCACTGTGGATAAAGAAAAAGCTTTTGAATGATTAAAAAAAATAAATGGAAGTGTTTTTGACCATAGGGATCTCAGATACCAGAGTTTGATTGGCAAAGTAAATCCGTCCTTTATGCAGCACAAACATACAGAGCAGCAGTGACCAAGCAAAAATGAAATCTATCTCTTGTCATTGAATTATAAGTAATATCTAACATATGCATCTAATTATGACCAGAATTACATATATACAGAGAGCCAAGGGAGAGCTTTAACATTTACGCTTAAAGAACCAGCAAGATCTTTCCAGTTCTGTAGGATTGTATGACAGCTTGTTCATTTTACAAATATGTTTGTGGTCCTAGTATGCCAATTTCTGTTCCTGTTGAGTTACTGTTGTCTTAAACTCTTCTTGACAGATAACTAACCTGGAGATCCTTAGTTTACATTGTCTGGGGGATCTAAAGAACTTGGGAGGTAAAGGGCTAAACCTCAAGGCCAGGTTATCCTCAGATGTCGTGTGTATGTGCCCTGCTAAACAAAGCGCTGAGTGTGGCAAGGACCGAGTGAGTGAAAAAATGGGAGAAGAAAACTTGTTGAAAATGTAACCAAAATGGGAGCAAATCTGTGGTAGTTTTGTAAGTGGTTTCTTCTTCCCTTTGGGTCCAAATCACTGTTACTAAAATGGCAACACCTGTACTACTCACATGTCTGTTACTGTCATATCAGATGCAGTGGAGAAAATCCAGCTGCCCAGCAGGGAGACGAAGAATGCCTTTCACTTGACAGCAACTGAGCTGCTTTTTGTACATATTATTACTGATACTTATCCCTTAAAAGTCATGTGTATCACTTGTTTAAGCAGGAAGGGAAAGTCCATTAATTTTCTCTGCTGCTTCTCGGAATAGAAGAATTCAGTTAACATTTAGCTGCTCTTAGGAGAGATGGTCAGCTTGAAACAATTCCCGTTAGAAAGATCCCTCCTTATTTCATGAGTCCAGATGCATCCTGCTGGAGAAGTTATCTTGCTCTTCCGGATGTCCTGCACCTCTCGGCAGTGTCCCTGGTGTGAGCTGCAGGTCAAGAAATACAAAAGCGGTGCAAGGAGCACGAGAGAAGATGGAGCTTCCTACTCCCATTTATTTGCAAAACTGGTCAGATCCTAACTCCTGAATATTTTTGCACCAAACCTACTAATATTTGCAGTTATAATTTTTGAAAATCAGTTATTTGTTTGCTTTTCTGGTCATGATCATGCAAACCAGAAGAAAATAACAATTACCTTAGCTTTCCTACCAGGATAAGGCAGGGAATTTTCCCCTGCAGCTTAGTTGTAGCTCCTTAGGGACTAATAAAAATTATAATACTGTATCTTGTTTAAATCATTAAGTAACTTTATCCAGTTTTGTAGAAGAAAATATTGTCAGATTATCTCCCTGCTTTGATGTAGAAACTTTTCCTTGGGTAAAGCTTTTTCCATTGAAGTCTTACTCATGTCACTTTTATTATTTTATTGTTTTCACACGTGGACTCTATTATCAGCTTAGGGTTGAAATAGTGCTTCTATATTCCTTTAAATAGAGAGTTCAATGAAAATATTATTAATCTTTCTGGGATATTTACCCTGCATTATGAGTAGCATATCTGTGGCGTCAGTGTTAATGATTTTATGTAGGAAGGAATGACATCTCTTTGGTGACCCTAAAGCATTGTGTGTTTGCCAAGTATTATCTTGCAGTGCAGACATCTAGTACTAATTACTCTGGTCCCATGAAAGGGTGTATTAGCTGTAACATTGATTTTTCTTGTGCTCTTACATGGATAGGAAAAAATGTGTTTGCTACAATTCATTTGAAGTGGAATCAAACAGGGGTTTTGCATTCCCCTAGTCTCAGCTGCCAAGAAAGCTTAGGACCTGCCTTCCTAGGTGATGCTAAGGCGGTAGTGCAAGAAAGGGTAGATTTCTAAATCATGGGATAATGAGCTCTGAGTGAAAGTTATTGAGCTTATATTGCCTTGTTCCGCTGGGACCTGGGGTTGAAAAAAGTTAGCCTTCCCCAGAAGAAAGTAAAAGTTGGGCTCCAAAATGGAGGGTGGTAGTGAGCTAATGTGGTATCCTGGCTAGGACCTGACCATTGCCCATACTGAAGGATGCCAGAGAAATACTGACAGTGTACCTGTCCTCTGAACAGAACAATTTTGTAGCTGCAATAGGCCTAATGGCCCCCAGTGTTGAAAGTTAACTCTTGTCATGCTGTCAGACCTGGATCTGCCTCCCAAGTTTATTTTTAGAAGTGATTTGACAGAGAGAGACTTGCCAAAACCTGCCCTTTCCCTGTGGAGGGGAGTTCTGATTATCCCTTTAGCTGCAGCGTTCTTGTTTGGCTGTCTCTAATCTAATCTACCTCTGGAGGCATTGCTGTTCTGTGCTCATTACTGTGGTATGTAAGCACTTTGTGCAGTGAGCTGAAGAGCAGAGTGAAAACCAAAAATCCCCCCCGACAGGATCCTGTACCAATGTTCTGCTTCTACTTCTTTGTTTTTAGGGAGGTGACGGGTGGGGGACTATTAAGTTTATCATCACCTTTCTCTACCTTCTGTATCTAGCCCAGAGGTGGTAATTACTTCCTGTGTTTCCTGTCCAGCCATGTGCTGGAGGACTTCCTATATGGAGGTTTCTGTCAGGTATGACACGCTGTGATGACATCTCCCCAAGTAGTACTCTTGAGTTGCAGACGACCAATATCCCTCACTGGCAGCAGTATGTTTCCCTCTTTGGACCATTTCAGACTGATGTGATTATTTTAAAGTCTTTTTTGTTTCCTGGGCTTTGGAGTATTGATTGAGCCTCCTTCTCTATCTTGGACAGCAACATAGCTTCCTGTGACACTTCCCTTACAAACAGGTTTTTATTTTTTCCCTCTCATGGGCCTGTTGATCCTTTAATTGCAGTGCAGTCTACCCGTGCCAGGGTTTTGTCATGAGGCCTGAGCGTGTGTTTGCTTCATGTGCTTAGTAGCTGGAGAAGAGAGGGTTTTGTCCTATTCCTTGGTGCAGAGGTGAATTGCTGCCAGGTAAGTGGAGTGGAGAAATGCCATGCACACAAAAAAGCATAAACACAACCAGCTCATACACTTTGTGACAGCTTGGTGTGTTAGGGTCACATTTCCCTGCAGCCTTCCTCCTGTTATACCTACAGCGTTAGGAAAGAAAGAGAGCATGAAAAGTGCCGCTTTGGCTTGGAGCCTGGGTCTCTGCACCAACTACCCACTATGACTCACAGTGCTGCTGAGGTGCCTATTTTCTTCCCAGCTGCACCTCCCCATGCAACACTGCAAAGAAATATACTTGTCTGTGATGGTTCAAATGATCTGGTAACTGCCAAGGTGCATTGTTTTTCCTCTTTTTGGCAGAGGATCCCTGTGAGGTGGAATGCTTCTGTTTTCAGCAGTGGTGGAGAGAATAAGGGGTACTGGTTCTCCATCTGCTGTGCTCCACTTAAATTGTTACTCCTTTATGCTTTCTGCACCCTTCAAAACATAGAATTGGCAGAAACAAATGAAACTGTAAAATAACATCTCTGAATTAATAAAGCTTAATTGTGCCAAGTGCTGTTAAAAAGCGCATTGCCCTCAGTACGCTCTTAACAATTCAGCTGTTACAACTGCTGAGAAGAGAGGAAAGTTGTTCATTTTTACCTGCCTGGATACTGTGGGGTTAATAGATCCCACGGGTCTCTCAGTGTTAAAATTGTTGTCTGGAATGGGTCTAAATCCTGTGGAAGCAGCTATGAATGCAGGTGAGCAGAACCAGCTAATAGCCTGGCTCTTAATATCTGAACCTACAGGACTGACAGTGAAAACTCCCAGAAATGGACTGGGCAGTGCTTAGATAAAAAACCTGATAGGCACATGCACAGTGCTGCTGGGAAAGGGGTGGGATTTGCATTTGAGTCATTAAAGACTGATGTGAGTGTCATGTCTCTTGGACGAGACTAACTGAGCAATGTAATGCTGATCTATCATAAACATTTGTTTAAAGTCTGCCAGGAGACTAACCCAAACCCAGGAGAGGGGTCCTGGCGTTTTAGCTGACTGTCAAGCAAAACTACTTTGTATTCATAGGCAGGTAGGAGCATGCCTGAAAATCTGCCAGATTTTCTATTTAATTATCTATGAGGGCTTTTTCACCATTAGAGCTGTTTCCGATTTTGCATTCTCTGAGGAAACACAGGAACTTGCTTCCTCTGCCAGTGATGAGGCAATTTGAGGATGCCCTGGAAGAGTGGCTTTGCTGAGGCTGCAACTCTGTATGGGATGGTCAGAAAAAAAATGGCAGAGTCCACACACTGTGCACTGAAGCTGAAATGTTTTGTGGTAGCATACTGGTCTCGAGGCTGTTTTCTAAAGGAATCATTTGGGAACCAATGTAGACTATGATTGCTTCTGAAATGGAGAAAGATCTCCATCAAACCTCTCACCTCTTCTACTTTGAAATAAATATTTTAGCTGTATAGGATTTCCTGAGAAATTTGAAAAGATTTTTAGTCCAATGATGAACTCACACAAAAGAAAATAACTTACCCTTTGTTCTGCAATACATTATTTTTGGGCAAGGAGATTCACAGGCCAACACATCTGAGAACTTAAAAGCTCATCTTTGTTTTATGTCAGTAACAGAATGCATGTCCTGTGAAGTACAGGCTGAAAAATCTCTTTAAAGACCCATGCTGATTTTCACTGAGGTTGGTTGGTTGGTTTTGTTTAGGGCTTTTTTGTTTGTTTGTTTTTTTATTAATTTCTGCTCTTTTGGTCATTAATTGTTGGTTTTCTTTAAGGTAAGGAAAACTGGTCCCTCAGAGCAATAATCTCAAGCTTGTGCCTGTCAGATAAAGATATGTGATTAATTGCCTGGAGTGAGAAAGGTGTCTCATTTAGATTATTAGTTTGATGATACTGTCATGGGGCTACAAGTAAGATAGCTGACCAGCTAAAAGCAGCTGCCTGAAGATCCTGTAGCAAGATTACATTTCTTATAGGTAGCAGTAGGTCTGAAACTGCACTGCATTTAATTTGCAAGTCAGGTCTATGCACTAAACATGATTTATTTGGAGCCCAATGGAAATATTAGACAATGGAATAAAATGAGTAGAACTAGTTGCCAATGTTCTGAGTTATTTAGAAATTCAAATTAGAGGTCTTAGAGTGCAGTGCTCCTAAGAAGCACTAACATCAAGGGGATTAAATCAAGAATTCACATTCCAGCTCCACCACTGACACAGTGGATAGTGCTAGGAAAATAATTTTCCTTAACTCTTTTCAAAGGTGGCTGTTTTGGCCTTCCAGTATCTGAAGGGGGCCTACAAGAAAGCTGGTGAAGGACTTTTTAGGAGGTAAGATAGTGACAGAACCAGGGGAAATGGATGTAAGCTAGAGGAGGGTAGATTTAGATTAGACATCAGGAGGAAGTTCTTCACCATGAGGGTGGTGAAACAGTGGGACAGGTTGCCCAGAGAGATTGTGGAAGCCCCATCCCTGGAAGCTTTTAAGACAAGGCTTGATGGGGCTCTGGGCAACCTGATCTAGTGGATGGTGTCCCTGCCAGGCAAGCGGGGTTGGAACTAGATGATCTGTAAGGTCACTTCCAACTAATGGCAATGCTGTGATTCTATGATTCTATGTTTGCTTTGTGTGAGAAGCTAATGTGCCATGTGCTTGGTTTGCAATGCCAGAGCCAGGAACTTGTGCAAATGCTTAGGGCTTTTCACCGCTGAGAATTTGTCATAGTCATCCTCATATTTGACAGGAGGACATTAATAGTTTAGTCATGAATGCCTATTGAAAAGTCTGGCAATGGGCATGTGTAGAACTGGGGTGGCAGCACATAGAATCATTATTATTATACGAGCAAACCAGGTTCCTGGTGTACCCCTTCCTTCAGAAAGGGGCATTAAAGAGTGAGCTTTGGTTCAAGAAATATATCTTAAGAATTAATTTTTTAAGGCAGAAGGAAAAAATAAAAAAGCTTTATTCAGGGAAATGTAGGGTGAGAGCAGGTCAAGATACAAGTACTACTCTACCCTTTCACTGCAACTTTGTACTAATAACTGGAAAAATACTTTAGCAGATGTTGCACTTTTTTCTAAGGAGAGTGAAAGATGCCATAATTAAGAGAGGGCTGATGTATTATTTAAGAGTAATTTGCAATTAGTGTTCCTAAGTACTGTGATATATTATTAGTTTCTTCTCTCTGTCTTGATCAAATGCAGTTGGATCATCAGCAAATTGACAATAATGGAAAAATCACTGTAAGTACATCTCTGGCTCTCTGAACTGAAAAGAGCTGGAAGAGAAATTGGCAGTTTGCTGCTCCAGTTGCAGAGAGCAAGTGGCAGATCAGTAGCAGTGGGACTCTGGGGCACTGTGGGCATGAGTGATTTTGAAGGAAGTTGGTGTTTGAGACTTTTCAGCCTGCCCAAAAGTTGTAACGACAGGGCAGAGAGGGAGGGTACTTGTGCAAAATTACCATGGGACCACATTTCTGCAAACAACTCCTTCCTAGGAATGGGATCTCTGCACAGCAGGAGAAGCAGAACTTTGCTGTCAGACCTCCTGGATGTTTGCTGGAAGAGAAACCCATCTGTCCCCCAGGTCTCTCATCCCTGTCTGTACAGCAGGCTTCTCTTGACTGCTTCTGGCTTTATCCCTGTGAATTCACTAGAAAAGGCCATAATTATGCTTCAAATGCCCAATGCTAATTGAGAAAATGCCCATGGCTTAATTATTTTTCTTAAAGTTATTGGTGTTGATAAAAACAGAAATATCTTCCAGTGTCCATTCTTCTCCACTTACATGTTTTGGGACCGCAGAAAAATTTTCTAAAAGGTATTGGAACCTCTTTCTCCATGTAGACAGGAAGTGGCATGGATTGACACTGTCACACAATACCAAATGAACAAATTTCTCAAGCTTTTTGTCACCTTCTTCAATTCTTACATTGTCATGTTTTCCTTTCCTTTTGCAGAATTAACCTTTCAGTGACTGTGGCTGAGAGTGATCAAATATAAGTTATTATTTCAGTCTGTTCCCCACTGTTCGTGGCTTTAATAATGTGGTTGGAGAATAGAAGTGTTCAACCTGTAGTGTCAGGGCAAGGAATTAAATATTTATCATATGTATAGTATTCTAGGGAGTGATTCAGAAATGATTAACATGTAGATTTGCATACAGGAGCATTAAGAAACCCCACAAAGGGGACCATTAATTTCTAAAAATATATGCAGAAACATGTTTTGTTTTCAGATTTTCAGATATATATATTTAAAAGAAACCTAAAGAACTGTGATTGCCATGATCCTATAATTCCACTGGCTTCAATGTCTGGTTATGCTACATATCCTGTAGGGCAGTTATCTCAAAAGCTTTTGTTCTATCTATGACTGTCAATCTTGACTGTTTCTTTTTGAATCAGGAGCAGTTTTAATTTGAGCTGGTGTCACTGAGAGCACCTTGTCTTTCAGCTAATGGAGTAATGATGAATTTGCATGGATAGAAGCAGTCAAATAGCTTAATAATTCTACTTTGTTGGGCAAAACATGCTAATCTCCTGTTAGTGTGCTTGTAGCTTACTCCAGTCACTAACGTGGTGGGTTTAAACCTCCGTGGAACAGCTGCAGATACCCTCTGAAGCATGTTTTCAGCAAATGTGTTTTATTTCAGTACTGAAATGGGCTTAAAGTGCACAGAGCTATTGCAACTCAGTGGATGGGCAGTAAACTGCTGAGCTGTAACAGCTCAATCATTTTTGGTTATGGGAACATACATAGGCTTTCTGGTTTTATTAAGAGTTTGATTTTTTGTTATAGGCCAAATTTGACTTGGCAATGGCAAGCTGGAAATGCTTTTGATTCTTTTTCAAAATCAAACAGAACAACCTCACTTACAATATTTTCAAGTGGTTTATATTCGTTGTCACTAGTGCTACGTGGCTATATAAGCAGAGTCTTCTAAGAACTCATTTCTTCCATCTGGGCAAATGAACTTGCTACCCAAAATAGAAAACCAGGAAGATTTTAAACCCCTTTTCACTAAAAGGGTATTTCAATATCTCCTATGTTTAGGCTGGCAGTAACTATCATACACACCCAAGAGTTAAAGACCTAATTTTTTGTCTAAGCTGCGTCTACTAATACATTTGACACTGGTCTGGCTTGCAGAGCTTGTGCTGAAATCCTGCTATGGAACTGGCAGTTCTCTTGCAGAGATCACATCCTACCATCCTGTTGGAGCTTATGGCCAATGGAAGTTGTCTGTTCTATAGCTCTCAATTGTCTTAAGGAAGAGCTGTCTTTGATCCCACAAAACTTTACAAATGTTACAGGCACATACTGAACAGAAATGAGCTAACTTACAGGTATTGCAATATCTACCTTGCCATCAAGTTTTAACAAAAAACTGTGGCTTTCAAAAGTCTTCTGCATTTAATGGATATAAAGAATTGCAAGTGGAGTCTTCCCATCATAGCTGTAATCTCCAGAATAAAAAATTCCAGCATGTTTGCAACAGTCAGCATGGCTTGAGATATTTAAGAATGGTAACTAGATAGAATTGCCATGATCTCTTTTACCTAATATTCTCTTCATTTCAAGATTCTCATCCCCTCGAGTGACAGTGGGTACCTACTGTTGACCAGAGGCCCACAGATGCACCTCATATTACCTTATTACCTGTCTTGTGGAAAATATTGGTTCTAAGCAGTGGCTTATTTCTTTTTAAAAACTGATTTCTCCTAGAGTTATGAGGTTTATTTGTTGCAATAGGCCTTTCTTGTGGTAGACTTGTCTTAAATGTCCAAAATCTGTAAATAACCAATAAATGTTTCTGTTTTCTGCAGTCTTTTAAGTTTTCAGATCACCAATGTGGTAGGATGCTGGGAGTTTGATTAACAATGGATATAGATATGCTACTCTATTAGATTCAAGGTACAGCCAACAACACTCATTCAGTCACAGAATCACAGAATATTAGGAGTTGGAAGGGACCTCGAAAGATCATGTAGTCCAACCCCCCTGCCACAGCAGGATTCCTTAGACCAGGTCACACAGAAGTGTGTCCAGACGGGTTTTGAATATCTCCATAGAAGAAGACTCCACAACCTCTCTGGGCAGTCGTTCCAGTGCTCTGTCACCCTCACTGTGAAAAAATTTGTACGTGTATTCACATGGAATCTCCTATGCTTCAGCTTCCAGCCATTGCCTCTTGTCCTGTCCCTGGGCTTCACTGAGAAGAGCCTGACCCCATCCTCTCAACACACACCCTTCACGTATTTAAAAGCATAGATGAGGTCACCCCTTAGTCTCCTCTTCTCTAAGCTAAAGAGACCCAGCTCCCTCAGCCTTTCCTCATAAGGAAGATGTTCCAGCCCCTTCAGCATCTTTGTGGCTCTGTGCTGGACTCTTTCCAGCAGTTCCCTATCCTTCTTCAACTGAGGGGCCCAGAACTGGACACAATATTCCAGATGCGGCCTCACCAGGGTAGAGTAAAGAGTAAGAAGAACCTCTCTTGACCTACTAACCACACCCCTTCTAATACACCCCACAATCCCACTGGCCCTTCTGGCCACAAGAGCACACTGCTGGCTCATGGTCATCCTTCCATCCACCAGGACTCTGACTTTCATAGAGAAGTCAGACTAATGAGGAGCAAACCTGATAGTACTTGCAAATGATAATTTTCTGTCTTGGGGGGGGTGAGGAGGAGGGGGTGGTGCATGTATCCCAGTTGTTGAATCAGCTGTTTTTAGAGCTCCAGTACCAATCCTTGGTGTTGATGAAATTCCATAAAAAGAAAAAAAGAAAATAAATGGAAAAGAAGAAAAACATGAGGTAAGAATCGAAATATTTTATGAAACACATGCTAAATCTCCCTGCTTTAGGGCCAGTGGCTTACAATGGAGTAGAGCACTGGGCCAAAAAAAGTAAATCTTACTCTAAATGAGTGAGACGATTTTACTCACAGCATGAATTTAGAAAGGGGAGGAGAGAAGGAGGCATAAGACCAAGAAAAAGCTTAGCAAGAATAGAAAGATATGGAATATGTCTGTGAGAGAATGTAAATTTAAAAGGAGGGGGAAATTGACACAACATGAACAAAATAAGATGAACTTGCTTTATTTGTTCCATAGCACTTTGTCTTCCACATGAAAGCCTGTTATACCATTACGTCATTTTTGTGCTGAGTACTAAACTGTGCTTTCACTGGGTCATATGTTGTTCCCAGGAACTTTACTACCAATTCAGATCACCTCAAGGCTTGTTTTCACATTACGTCGGTGACACTGGGGTTAGTCCTGATTTATATTTTTCTAATCATGTAAAAATTGCACACTTCATTGGTAACACTTAGGATTTCTTTATGATTTATCATTCATTGATCTCAGAGCAGTCTGTAGCAATAAATAATGATCATTTCCAGCATGCAGCAGTTGATTAAAACAAAACAAAACACAAAAAAAATAAAGGAAAGCACAGAGCACTTGCAGGTTTTCCCTGTGATCCCATACATGGTGGGGAACAGAAGCCAGAACTCCCTATGCCTTGCCTATGAGATCATGCTGCCTCCCTAAATAAAATTAAAATGGAGTTCTGCAGTAAAAAGGAATGACTGCTCTGATAGCAGTCTTAGTGAGATCAATAGTGGGCCTCTGCTTAATAACAGCACATTGCTGCTGGGTTCACCGGGAACACTGTTAGATTGCCTCAATAACTGGAGAAAAAAGTGCCCAGGCTTTGATTCCCATATGTACACAAATGTACACAGGAACATTTCAACAGGTGAAAAAACAGTCATCTCACAGTTTACAGAGCAAATCAAGTATTTGCTATATCCATCCACTTTATATCTTAGCCAAAAAGCCCGTTTTTTCTTTCCCTAAGGTGTCCCCATATTTATCTGTGACTTTCTGAGGCTCAGCTGTCTTCATTGGGATGCATGTGTACTTCACTACCTCTCCCTCTGTTTCTACCCCATTCTGATTGGAAAATATATTTTTAACTTTGTGAAACAGATTGTGTTTCCATGATACCAGCACCCCAGGAAATTCAGCCCTTACCAATAAAAAAAGACAACACTTCAGAGGGAGTTCACATCAAGTGCAGCGAGCACAGGAGCTGGTCTGGTGTCTCACCACAGGGATGTGAGGACATGGGAGCTGGACAGTGATGACCATTGGCATAGGCCTCAGCCATGTGGAAAAAAAACTGCAGTAGGGAAAGGAAGCAGCAATATCAGGATATGAAGCAGTTGGGGTGGCAGGTTAGGCCTGTCCCAGTCCATCTGCTTAGATGCTCAGTTAGCACAATGTTGCTGCTCTATGGTGATGCCTCATGAAGAACTGGAGGTGCCACGGTCATGTTTCTAAAGGACACTGAGTTCTTAGGTTCTCTAGTCAAAGTTATGAATTTGAGTCTGTGAGCTCCCAGGTGAGTGATGTATCCTGTAGACAAAACTATTTATACCAGTGTTTCCCATATGAAAAAAAAGGAGAGGGAAAATGAGGTTACTGTTTCACTATTTGTAAGTCTATAATTTTTCTGGTTTTCCCTATAAATATACTCTTCTTTCCTCTTGGATTATTTTTTTTCCCTCTCAAGAAATGCTTTCTATCAAAAGGCCTGGACAAATGGTCCTAGCAGATGTTTAGGCCACCTTCGTGCACGTCTGTTTATTTGTGTTGGATCTGTTGGGCTCTGAGCAGTGTGGAGGCTACAGATCCCGTCCACCCTAGGCAGAAAAGTTTTGCTTATAGACAAGAAAGAGCCTCAGCTCCACGGTGCAGACAGGACCCCAGTACTTCTTCCCTGTGTGTAAACCATGGCTAATTGCAGACGCATGAAGGGGCTCAAAGGTTTGTGCCAACCAGCCTGACCCCAAGGTCTTTGCTTGTGACTTCTGCAGTTAAGCTGCCTGATGTCAGTGCAAATGGGAGAGTGCCCTGAATTAAGATGCAATTTGCTGGAAAATAGTTAACTTCAGGGTAGTGGAGCCTGTGTACATGAACAGAAAGGAGTCTGTGATAAGTGGCAGGGCAAAGACACAGTGCTGTTTTACAGAAACGGAGCCTCTGGTTTTTAGAAAAGACAACTATGATTTATCTTTGTGTGTCAAATTTTGTGATCCAGTAGAGGAATGTATAGGAATCTGACTGTGAAGTATCTTAATATCGCAAAATTGACCTGTAATAGTGAATTCCTGTGGTGATGTGCAGTGATCTACTGCACTTCACAGACTTCTTCACAGGTGTACATAGTTGGGGCATCTCTCGAGATATTTGTTTTGTGATTGATGTGTGATGACAAGCTGCATCTGTAATGTTAATTTGCAATGACTGACCATGAGGGCTGTGTTTTCTTAAAGGGTTTTAGAAGACATATTTAATATGTTTGCTTGATGGCAGTAAAATATTTTTATTGCTTTAAAGCATTGTAATGGGAACAAAGAGCAACTTTGAAATTGGCATGGAGTTCTGGCCTTCCTCTGCTTCTGTACTTGAAGTTTATGCAGAAAAGAAATACTGAGTTGCCATGGTAACTGCTGTGTAACATGCTATAAATCTTTCTTGTGTGCTAGAGGGACAAAGAGAAGATAAGGATGTAAAATCTGGGCTTAGAGGTCAATGTATTGAAAGGTACATATAAAATGTGGCCACATGGAAGTAGTTCAAGCAGTGCAGAGTATACAAACTGTGCCAGTCTTATCAGTGTATATTTCTCTCTATTTAATTAATATTTCTCTCTCAGGGAGCACCTGCTTTATCAAGTTCCATATATTTGTAGGCCATCCAGAAGAACTGAAATTGTAAATGTTATGGCTCTGTCATGTGGCTCATAGTTTTCTTAATAAACATTGCAGTCACCTATTTATTGATGGGATTTGTTCAAAGCAGACTGATAAACAGTGTCTGTGATGACCTCGGTGGGAAATCATTACTGCCTCTCAAGGCAGTTAGTGTCCCATAAATCAGTAAGATTATAACTCCTGCACTCCCCACAGAACACAACTCCTGCCTTCTCCGTTGTCGTGCTGAGCTCACACGTTTATTCTGGAGATAATGCTGATTATGGGGTAATCTCCCATTGCAGTAGCAGATTTTTCTGCTAAGTTTTTCAGACCTGTTCAGCATTTAATTTGTCAACAGTGTCTAAATTCTAATGAGGAAAAGCTTCACAATACAGAGGACCATGTATCATAACTGGCAAACATCTGTTGGTCGTGAGTTGGACTAGGTGATCCTAATGGGTCCCTTCCAACTCTGGAGATTCTGTGATTCTATCATTTTTGGTATTGAGAGTGGAGCATCATTCTGGCATAAGATGTTTCTGTCTTGGAAAACTTTCAGAGTAAATGGAGGCAGCAAAGAAAAGCTTTATGGGTAAAGACATAGAGAAGTGAAAAAGCTTGCGAAAGCACATACAGAGGTGCTACAACATAGTGGGGAGCAAAGTGGAGCTGAGCCCTGGGTCTGTCTGGCTGCGAGGCACCTGCCAGGTTTATCTGCAGTGCAGGATTCTGTGTGTTCATGATTTTGCATGAGACAGAAAACTGAATTTCTCAGTGTCCCCTAGTGATTGTAATATTGATGAATGTAAGAGGATGAAGAAAGCTGAAAACTCCACAGGAAGAATCTGTTGAGTGAAAAACAGTAGAAGATAAAGGGGCCCAAGATAGTTGGTTAATATTCAAGGACCACTTCTTCCAAGCTCAGGAGCATCTTCAGAGCTCTTCAGAGCATCTCAAGACACAGAAAATCAAGGAGGGAAGCCAGGAGACCTGCATGGTTAAGTAGAGAGCTGCTGGGCAAACTCAAGCGGAAGAAGAGAGTCTACAGGTCATGGAAGGAGGGGCTGGCCACATGGGAAGAGTACAAGACTGTTGTCAGAAGTTGTAGGGAGGCAACAAGGAAAGCTAAGGCCTCTCTAGAATTAAACCTTGCAAGGGAGGTCAAGCACAATAGGAAGGGCTTCTTCAAATACATTGCCCAAAAAACTAATACTAGAGGCAATGTAGCCACCCTGCTGAATGAGGTGGGTGCCTTGGTGACAGATGATATAAAGAAGGTGGAGTTACTGAATGCCTTCTTTGTCTGTGTCTATACTGTTAGAGACTGTCCTCAGAAGCCTCAGACCCCTGAGCCCCCAGATGAAGTTACGATACTGAAGGAGTTTTCCTTAGTTGAGGAGGACTGGGTTAGGGAACAGCTAAGCCATTTGCACATCCATAAATGCATGGGTCCTGATGGGCTGCACCCATGGGCGCTGAGGGAGCTGGAGAAATCATTGCCAGGACACTCTCCCTCATCTTTGGTAAGTCCTGGGGAACAGGAGAGGTGCCTGGGGATTGACGGAAGGCAAATGTCACTCCAGTCTTCAAAAAGGGCAAGAAGGAGGAGCCAGGCAACTATAGGCTGGTCAGCCTCACCTCCGTCCCTGGAAAAGTGATGGAGCACTTTATCCTTGACTCTGTCTCTAGGCATATCAAGGATAAAGGGGTCATTGGGAACAGTCAGTATGTGTTTACCAAGGGGAAGT
>VWZX01006101.1:2002179-2201831 GCA_013399015.1 Galbula dea
GGGAAAGGGATCTGGGGGTCCTGGTGGATGGAAGGATGACCATGAGCCAGCAGTGTGCTCTTGTGGCCAGGAGGGCCAATGGGATTGTGGGGTGTATTAGAAGGGGTGTGGTTAGTAGGTCAAGAGAGGTTCTTCTTACTCTTTACTCTACCCTGGTGAGGCCGCATCTGGAATATTGTGTCCAGTTCTGGGCCCCTCAGTTGAAGAAGGATAGGGAACTGCTGGAAAGAGTCCAGCACAGAGCCACAAAGATGCCGAAGGGGCTGGAACATCTTCCTTATGAGGAAAGGCTGAGGGAGCTGGGTCTCTTTAGCTTGGAGAAGAGGAGACTAAGGGGTGACCTCATCTATGCTTTTAAATACGTGAAGGGTGTGTATTGGGAGGATGGGGTCAGGCTCTTCTCAGTGAAGCCCAGGGACAGGACAAGGGGCAATGGCTGGAAGCTGAAACATAGGAGACTCTGAATGCTTGATGTGTGCCTCACTAATTTGTTATAAAGTGAGATCTGACATCTGAAATTCTAGTTTTAAAGGCTGTCCCATGTTCCCCTGATTGTCTGCAGCACTCCAGCACCACATTAATTTTTGCTGGTGAGATCCTTTTTGTCAGACAATAAACTGAATTGAGGAAATTACCCACATGTCATAATTATGTGATAAATGTTGTGGCAGACTATAAATATCCATGTTGTATTTTGTTATTCTGGACCTACAGGGCAGCTCTGACAAAAACACAAAATTCAGACTCAGTGAAGGAAAAAAGTTGGGCAGCATCGGATTTTCTTTGTATTGATTGCTTTATCCATTAAGCTTATGTACAGGAAAGCTTTTGTGAATGAGTATTAGGCTGTAGGTAGGGCAGCATGGGAAAGCTACTAGCAGGATGCTTTGCTTATCCAAACACACTATGGATAGGGACATTCATTTCCAGGAAAGTATTGAACAGTGAGACAAATAGCTGACCTTGTAATGGGCAGCATTAGGGACTTATTGTGGACCATTTCCTCCACGAGTCAGGCACTTTGGCACTGGTCTCATCTGCCACTAACACTTGAAACAAAAGTGCCTGAGAATCAGATCTGGCCTCAGCCACTGGGCTGCTTGGGTCACTTGCTGGATCATTTGGAGGCTTCTGTGAAGAGAAGGAGTTACAGATTTCACGAGATGCCAAAAGTTTGATCCTTAAATAAGGATTTAAGGTATTAATAATTAAATAATACTAATAATGTGTATTGTAGAGGATAAGGTTGAAAGATGACAGAGCAGAGGTGGCTGGGTCGCTTAAGACCTTCATAAGCTTCCTGAATGCTGAGTTTTTTCAACTTCCTATGTGTCTGTAGACCCAAATTATTTAATTGGTACCAAGCATGCAGAGCTCTGCTGCAGTCTTGGTCATTCAGTGCGTTAGAACGTAAGTTGGCTTTCCTGAATTACCAAGGTTTTCCTCCAGTTGAAAACAGGACCCAGAGAGGAGACAGTGGGACTTAGCACTTGCCCTGGCATTAAGTTGGGATGTGGCCAGAGTATACATCCAGAGTGAGAGCTGGGAAAATTTCCCGGACACCGTAGTTCAGATGTGCCCATGTAAACACTGTCTGCTTTTCCTGATTTATTTGGTGGTTTCACCTGGGTAACTTCTACAATACTGGGCAGTTTGAAACAGAATCTCTAACAGGGAATACTTGCATCCCAATTTTAGGCATTTGATCTGAGTTAATCAGCAACTTAGGTGATCTGTGTAAATGCACTGGAGTCTCCAAAGGCAATTCAGAGCCTGTAAGCATTAAACAAAAGACACTTCTAAAGGATAGGGGCTTTTTACATGCCTTTTTCTTAATCTGAAACAATGCAATAACAATGTTTAACTGCATTGGAGGAGTCTCATAAGAAGTTATTCCATGACTGTTAGGAGAGACCTGAGGCAAAAAGATACAAAACGTCTTCACTCTTACTGCAGCTGACTTGTTGCAGCCAAAGGAACATAATTCCAGTTAACTATGTCTCAACAAGAGTATTGGGTTCCTAGGTGGTTTGGCATTAGAGAAAGCAAAGCAAAGCACAAGGTGAAATTAGTATCAGAGATGATGAGGATGGTGCAGAGAAGGGCAACTAAGCTAGTCAGGGGTCTGGAAGACGGGCCTTATGAGGAGAGGCTTAGGGAGCTGGGCTTGTTTAGCCTGGAGATGAGGAGGCTGAGGGGAGACCTTATCGCTCTCTTCAGCTACTTGAAAGGCCATTCTAGGGAGGCGGGTGTTGGCCTCTTCTCCCTTGTGACTAGTGACAGGACTAGAGGGAATGGGCTTTAGCTGAGCCAGGGTAGGTTTAGATTAGATATTAGAAAGAATTTCTTTACTGAAAGAGTGGTTAGATATTGGAATAGGCTGCCCAGGGAGGTGGTGGAGTCACCATTCCTGGAGGTTTTTAAGAAGAGGATAGATGTGTTTCTTTAGGGGTAAGAGTAGTGTAGGGCTATTGGTTGGACTAGATGATCTTGAGGGTCCTTTCCAACCGTAATGATTCTGTGATTCTGTGAGTAGAGATGATGATATTTTTCTAGTGGTTACATAAAGCTTTGTTAGGAGGTGGGACTGAGGCCTTCTGTCTAATTGAGGCCCCTCAATTTCTGCATAGAGATGAAATCTTATGCAACTTCTGACCAACTTTAAAGGTTTCTTTAAGCATTGAATATCTTTTCAGCCTGGGTCTCATGCTTGGCATGGCACAGTGAAACCCTCATCTGGAAAAGGGTCTTGTGCTATCACTGCACATGTAATATTTGTACTTCTTGGCTAAAACTTTACTGGGTTTGTTTGCATTTCACTGAACTTCTTGCATCCATGATTTTGTTAGTAAGAGAACTAAAACATTTTACAAACAGAAGGTATCCTATCCTGTTGTCGTGGTTCTTTTTAATGCATCCATAAAGGATGATAGATTCTTTCTAGAGAACAAGTTTTTAATGTACTGAAGTTCACTCATATTGTTGCATCTTCAAAAGGGGGAAAAAAAAATCTTTATGTAAATTACCTACCAGATTCCCTCAAAAGAAGGTTTAGTTCAAAGGAAAATTACATGCCCATATCCTCATCTATCCAAAGCACATTACATAATCTTTCCTTTAAAATTTATAGTACTTAAATGTAAACTCATTGTATTTTTTGAAGTATCCATAATTGTTTAACATTACAGAAGTGGGACAGCAATTCCTTTTTTAGGAAAGTATGTTGCTTTGCATTAATCACAGTTGGTTGCAGGGAGAAGAGTGGGTGTGACTTTTCAAATTAAGCAGCCACAGCAGAAAACACTCAGTGATTTGGAATTGAATGTTTTGAGAATTATTTTAATTTGAAAGCAAACAATCTTGAGATCTGTGTTAGGGAAGAAGCAATGTTTTATTTTTATTCTCATATAGTGTTCCAGCCTCTTCCTTGCCATTTTTGTTGCACTGAAAAAATTAATTAACTTAATTGAGTTCATTTGGAAATAGTAACAGAAGGATGACAGACGCACTTGTCTCCTCTCTCCCTAATGAGGGAGCATTGTCTCATTCAGTAGCTGCCCAGTGCTGTGCGTGCATGGAAGGAGTATAGTGGTGGTTCCACTCCTTCTGCCTCTTAATGAGCAGAAAACATCCCCCCACTTCATCACCAGTCTGTATATAATAGCTGCAAAGATAGTCCTGCAGGTCCTCCACTGTGAGTGACATGGACTATTTCTCTGGCGCTGTTCAGGGTCTTCGTTGTTAGTAGTACAAAATTCACTTGAAAAAAATAAGTGAGATGAAAAAATCAAGAGTGGGTGAAGAGGATGTTTCCATCTGGAGGCAGGAGGTGGATACCTCAGTCCTCCTGTGCCTCCACCATCTCTGAGCGGCAGGCAGTTGGCGTCACTTTTTCATGTCCCCTCCAATCGTGCCTTTCTCTAGCTGTGTGTATTTACAGTTGCCAGCTCTTTGTCAGGCTTTTACTGTGTGTTTGCACAGTAACGTGGATGCCAGCTCCAGATTTCTGTCTGGGCAAGGTCCAGGTCTGCAAATACCTGAGTAAAAAGCATCACCTGGAACTGTAGATTCACTTGGAGAGATCCAACTTGTGTGAAGTTTTTACTTTATGCTGGGATCATGCAGTAGACACTGACTAGACAGAAGAATGAAATAATCACTCATACATTTAGATTTTTTAATTATATGGATCATGCTTTAAGAAAAAGTTAAATTCAGTTAACTTCAAAGCTGACACTGAGGTGACGTTTTATTGGTTTACTCTCCCTATCTAATCATAGACATCCAAGAAAATAGCTCAGAAGTCAGGAATGGGCACAAGGAAGCTGGGGGGTTTCCTTTGTGGCCCATCACCCCCTGGCATTCAGGCCTGTGTCAGGGTAACAGTGCAGGTACAGGCAAAGGCAGCTTCTCTCTCGCATCAAGCTTCACACAAACCTCCAGAGGTCCAAGTTTGTCTCATCATTTATGGTTTCAGCCTGGATGTTGAAAACATCTGCAAATCTATATACAAGCATGGGAAAAAAAGTGGAAGATTTATGTATTTTAGTCAATTTGATTTAAAGAGGTATGAGTTATTGTGAGATGAGGAGGTATCAGCTGTTCTTCCTTGTAGAGGAAGAACCACCACATGGCCACAGCAGACTGTTTTTGGCAAGCACAGCCCAGGGACAATAATGTGCATGTTTCCTATGAAACCTGGGGGATCGGCCATGGAAAATGCCGAGCAGCTCTGCAGGGGAAAGGCATGCTTGGCTTTCCTCACTGCTGAGCCTGATACCCCTGGGGTGCTTCAGCTCCTGAGACCTTGGTTTACCACACCTCCCCTGTGCAGTAAAACACAGACACACATTCTTGATGTTAAACCTACTCTTATGTCCTATATAACTCATTAAATACAAGCATATGTGTTTAAATGCTCTCCTGAGTGACACCCTCACAGTACATGCCAGCAAGCACGTATTTAATTTTATGCATTTGGTGAAACAGTGATTTGGTTTTATTTATTTTTGTGCCTGATGAGGAGAAGTTTTTGTGGGATTTTTTAAAATTTTTCTGTGACTTTCTGTATAGGGAGTGTTGAAAAAAGGACTTGACACCATCAGTTAGAAGCCTTGCTGCCTACTAAATCTAATTACTTCCCCCTGTGGTTTTTAAAACTCACTGGTGATTTCTAAATGAGTGTAGTGCATAATAAACTAGGTTATTGTCATGGCAGCTTATATCTTTAATATCTGGCTACAAGGCAAGTGGTGTTAATAATTGGGCATGATGTGTAAAAGAAGATGCATCATTCCTGGTGCCCAGTATACCCTTGACCCTGAACAAGCATTTGCATTTATGCATTAGAGAAAGAATGAGTATGCCTGCAAACAAGATGCTGCCATATAGTCCCTTCTCAGCATGAGCATAGCTCTTTGGATCAAGGGAGGATTTTGAGATTTCTTGTATGCTTTTCTTCCCAGTTAACACGAACTTCCCCCTGGCATCATGTGTGCAGTTTCCCTCTTTAGATTGGACCGACTGTTAGAGGCTTAGTTAGCAGAGACTATAAGCATGTTCTTCACTTCATTGTGAAGTTAATGAACACGTTTTGGTGTTTGTGGGTTCATTACTGTCCCACCTCCCCCTCTGACTTGAAGCAAGATAAAACTACTGCTGAAGCAGGGCTACCATGCTTCAGATGTGTCTGCATCCACATATCCAGGGGCTTTGTGGTGGACACTTTTGGCATCTGTTGCCCAGTTGTGCTGCATGTGAGTGGCAAATTTGACAGGTCCAAAACATTTCCTGGTAGTTTTCTGTCCTGAAATCCCATGCATAGAACTCAGCTGTTGAAATTTCTGACATGCAAGCACATGGCAGTTGTTCTTGCAAGAGTGGAGTGGAAGGCATGGTGTCTTAGCTCTCACTGCTGGTAGTCCCTCTTTGATATTTATATCAGTGACAGAGGCAGGAGACTTTGTTCTAATTGCTGGATGCTAGATGTGATCTGGCAGCATGCCTGTTGCTGGGAGTGAACATGTTAAATTTGCATCAAGGACGGGTACAGTTTTAATTAGTTATATAAAACGGTGTTAGTCATCAGACATCTGAAAAAGACCACTAACAAAAGTCCTTATAAGCCTTATATTCAGTGCTAGAAACATAGAAACATCACTGCAGAGCGTTCTGCTGGGCATCTTGCCTACAGAGCTGATGGTGTTTTGTTAAGGGATATAAGTGTAATAGATGAATGTTTCAGGTCTGGTCCTTCAGACTTACCTCTTAATATTTCACCTGAAAGAACTTCAAGTCATTGTAGTTGGACTGGTCTAGTGTGTGGTGTCCCTGCCCATGGCATGCGGGTTGGAACTAGATGATCTTTAAGGTTCCTTCCAGCCTGGACCATTCTGTGATTCTATGACTCTGTGAAACTTGTAGAAGGAAAGACTGGGCCACCAGGGAAGGATCCAGAGAAACCTACAGGGGCTTGAGTATGTGTGGTTTGAGACCTGCAAGTTCACATGGGAAGGTGCCCATTCATCTGGAGCATTTGTGGAAATGTTTCCTGCCTTTGCCACAGCTTTGGTGTCAATCTAACAGGAAATATTTTCTTTAAAATAACATACTGATATCTAAAAAACATAACAGAAGAAGTAAGAAAGTAAAAAATGAGACCTTTTTTTGACAGAATCACTCTGATAAGAGCTCTGAAATTAATATAGGTAGGTCAGTTTGTATTAGCAGAGGTTTTGGCCTGGGGTCTCCATGGGGAAAGGTGAAATGTTTCCACTTTTGTGTATTATTAGTAATTAGTATTAGTAAGTTGTATTACTGGCTTAGTGAGATTTTTACTTTTGTCTTTTAAATAATGTCTGCCAATTCTGAAAAGGAAACCACCATTCATCATTTGGTGTGGATGGGTAAGGGGGCTGGTGAGGCATGAAATGACCGCTTGAAAGCACTCTTTCCCCCCAAAAAAAGGTTTCTGAGGACTGTGAAGTACCAGGCAAAATATTTTGTATTATTTTCAAACGGTTAAGAGATGAACTAGAAAATTGTAGACTAGTTTACTTAGCATCTGCTCTTGGGACAGGAAGCTTCTTGGAAACTTTTTCAAGTGATGTAATAAGAAAACACCGGGAGCATTGTAGCTTCACTATGGACAAGCAGGGTGAGTTCTGGCTGGTCATGCTCAGCCAGCTTTCTGGTGACACTTTAAGGTATTAGTGCCATTGCAGAAGAAGAGTATTTTCACAGAATCACAGAATATCCCAAGTTGGAAGGGACCCACAAGGATCGTTGAGTCCAACTCCTGTTTAGGCACAGGACAACCCCAAAGTCACACTGTGTGTCTAAGAGCATTGCTTCTTAAATTCCATGAGAGTTGGTGCCATGACACCTCCCTGGGGAGCCTGTTCCAATGCTCCATCACTCTCTGGGTGAAGAAACTCTTCCTAACATTCAACCTGAATTTCGCCTGGCTTAGCTTCATTTTGTAGAAGAACTTCACATAGGCCTAATGGTGGTGGGGTAAGGAAGAAAGCAGGTGTTGGAAAAAGGTCTGCATGAATAACCAGTAGCAGAGGAGCAGCTGTGTGCTGCTAGAAACTGGCCTCACACCAATAAAAGATCACTGTGGGTGGAAAAATCAAATTTGAAAGGGTTCGATGGTGTGGAGCCCTGTGGCACAGCTATGCTCATCCTCACCAGCTGGTGAGGCAGCAGGCTGTGTACCCAGGAAGACATGATGGCAAGCTTGAGGCTACCAGCCCCCAGGACCTCCAGCAGCTGTGCCCCTGCTGGCCCTGCAGCTGGGAGTCCATTATGCACATGGGACTGTGACTCTCACGAGCTGTCTGCTTGGTGCTGAGAAGTACAGTCAGCGGTAGAAGGAGTAAGAAGTTCTCTCCAGGTATCATTGCTTTTTATTAAAGAGTGTAAACAATTAAGATTTTGGGGGTTTTGGTTTGGGGGTGGGGTGGTTCTAATTCAAAGGTTCAAACTGAAGCAGCATTAAAACTTACCTTTTTATTTTTGTCATGCCAAAATGAGAATTATAAGGTGAGCATGGTGTCTTATACTCAAAATCTGTGCTCCTACAAATGCATATCATTACATATGTTCATCTCTTTTGGACACAGGAGGGAATTCTTTCTGCTCATCTTTAAAGGTCATTGCCCCTAGTCTGTCTAATAGCAGAGTAATAATCTGGGTAACAAGTATAATCCTCTTTTATTCCTGGGCTTCTCAAGCCTGCATAACCTTGCAGACTTACTGCCAAATTTTACTGAGTGCAAAAGATGCCTTGGATTTCTGGTCCTGATAATTTCTTGTGCTGTAACTAAATGATCAAAATGCATAAGCAGCATCTGACATTAATTGCATGAAATACAGTTCAACTGAGAGTTAAACAGAAGAGAAATTCACTGCTGGAGACTCTTGTCTTTAAGATTGATGATATGTGGGACAACAGCCTTAAAGTTCATTATTTAAAATTCATTGGAGGCTGCTGACAGGGGAGGCCATCTCAATGAAATGTTCTCTTCATGTGGGATTTCCTAGTTTCCCAAACAGGGCTCAGGCTTTAAAGAAGAGTGTGTTGAGAGAAGTTGCATCTTTTGGGTTTTCCTTATGTTCTCTGTAATGCCCAGGAAATGTGTGCTGCTGCTTTACGTTCTCAGATTCAGAATTGAGTTGGTGCAGTTATAGACAGGTGCTTAATGCAATCTATTCTAAAAATGACATTTCCATTCCTGTTTGGAAGCAAAAGCACTGTGAAGCTTATTAGTGCTCAATTAACATAATATATTGCAGTTGTTATTCTCAGAATGTTACCAGACATCCCCCTCGGAGGGGGTAAATTGAATCCTGATAACTGACATTTAAACAAAACTGGAAACCAGCACTTAATAATAGGCAGTAAAAATACAGAATATAATTTTTCCGCTTCTGAATTCAGTTAACTCTGGATGCAGGTGAACAATTAACCACAGACTTCCATCTTTTGTTAGGAAAAAGTAAAAAGCAAATAAAACTTTAGACTGAAATAATCATTATACTTCATAATGTGGTTTACAGTTGGGACAGAACTTTGAGAGGAAGAGGGAAGTTTTGCAGTCCTTGACTTAGTACTTGATGGACATTTATGGACTCTATTGGACATTTCTTCCCAGGCCCTGCTCTCATTTTCTTAAAAGATAAGGACTATAATTTTTCAGTCTGCTAAAATCTCCTAGACCCTTTAATATGATCTTTACTGCTAATACAGGAAAAAAAGTGTGTTCCAACTATAGACTTAGGCAGAATCTTCTGTGTCCTCTGCAAAGTGGTGGGGGGAAAGCCCAGCACTGTGTCAGTGCCTCAGAAAGAAAAATTCAATGGCTACTATGTTGTTGGCAAACCAATATGATTTTCAGGCTTCTGAACAGAGCTTTGAAATATGTTAGTGTTCTAATGAACACTTTATGTAAAAATCTTTCTCTCCATATGTGTTTTTTCCATGATCACCAAATAACATTATTTTAAAGAAAATCATTATTACAGAGACAGGAAGTTTGAAGACACTAAAGTGAATTACATGTAGTCAGTTCTTCTGGCCTAAAATAGAGAGTTGCCCCAGCAAGCTGCCAAAACTGTGTACATGGATTGATGTGCTCTGTAGGCTTAGCTCAGTGCAGCAAAAACTCAGGATGGGAACAACCTGTTGCTTCTATTAGAGAGCAGTTGGGTAGGAGGTTTTCCCCTTGTTTCACCCAGCGATGCCTGTCCACCACCTGCAGTGCTACCCAAGTAGGAACATTTGGCACAGAATTTTGGAGAACTATCTTTTATTTAAAATGTGGTCCTTTCTAGAAAATGTCAGCTGGAAAATTTGTCAGTTGGAAAACTGGAAAGTATACATGGGAAGAAAGCTTTGTTGCAAGGTCTTGTTAAAGATGTGGAGATTTATGAAACGGAATGTATGACCTGCGGCTCCACATAGACATTCACAAGTCTACAGGGCTGGATGGGATCCACCCAAAGGGATTGAGGTAGCTGGCAGAAGATCTTGCCAAGCCACTTTTAGCAGCCCTGGTTAACCAGTTTGGTTCCAGATGACTGGAGACTAGCCAAACTGATGTCCATCTACAAGAAAGGCCAGAGGGGGTGATCCAGGTAACTGTAGGCCTGTCAATCTGACCTTGGTGCCGGGGAAGGTTATGGAGCAGGTCATCTTGGTGCCATCACACAGCATATGCAGGATAACCAGGGATCAGTCCAAGCCAGAATGAATTTATAAAAGGCAGGTCCTGCTTGACTAACCTGACCTCCCTTTCATAGAATCACAGAATCACAGAATATTAGGAGTTGGAAGGGACCTCGAAAGATCATCTAGTCCAACCCTCCTGCCACAGCAGGATTCCCTAGACCAGGTCACACAGAAGCGTGCCCAGACGGGTTTTGAATATCTCCATAGAAGAAGACTCCACAACCTCTCTGGGCAGTCTGTGCCAGTGCTCTGGCACCCTCACAGGGAAAAAATTTGTACGTGTATTCACATGGAATCTCCTATGTTTCAGCCATTGCCTCTTGTCCTGTCCCTGGGCTTCACTGAGAAGAGCCTGACCCCATCCTCCCAACACACACCCTTCACATATTTAAAAGCACAGATGAGGTCGCCCCTTAGCCTTCTCTTCTCCAAGCTAAAGAGACCCAGCTCCCTCAGTCTTTCCTCATAAGAAAGATGTTCCAGCCCCTTCAGCATCTTTGTGGCTCTGTGCTGGACTCTTTCCAGCAGCTCCCTATCCTTCTTCAACTGAGGGGCCCAGAACTGGACACAATATTCCAGATGTGGCCTCACCAGGGTAGTGTAAAGAGGAAGAAGAACCTCTCTTGACCTACTAACCACACCCCTTCTAATACATCCCACAATCCCATTGGCTCTCCTGGCCACAAGAGCACACTGCTGGCTCATGGTCATCCTTCCATCCACCAGGACCCCCAGATCCCTTTCCCCTTCACTGCTCTCCAACAGCTCAGCCCCCAGTCTATACTCATACATGGGGTTGGTCTTTCCCAGGTGCAAGATTTGACTTTATGACAAAGTGATCCGCTTGGTGAATGAGGGAAAGGCTGTGCATGTTGCCTACCTAGACTTCTGTAAAGCCTTTGACACAGCATTCACAGTAAAGTCTTCCACAGCATTCTCCTGGAGAAACTGGCTGCATGTGGCTTGGATGGGCATACTCTACATTAGGTTAAAAACTGCCTGCTGGTCACAAGTGGTGTTCCCCAGGGCGTAGTACTGGGGCCAGTCCTGTTTAGTATCTTTATTGATGATCTGGATGAGGGGATTGTGTGTACCCTCAGTAAGTTTGCAAGTGACACCAATTTGGGTGGAAATGTTCTGCTTCAGGGTAAGAAGGCTCTGCAGAGGGATCTGCATAGACGATCAATGGGCTGAGGTCAATGGGATGAGGTTCAACAAGGCCAAGTGAGAGGTCCTGCACTTTGGCCACATCAATGCCATGCAACGCTACAGGCTTGGGGAAGAGTGGCTAGAAAGCTGATTGGCAGAAAAGGACCTGGAGGTGTTGGTTGACAGTGGCTGAAAATGAGCCAGCATTCTGCCCGGGTGGCCCAGAAGGCCAACAGCATCCTGGCCTGAATCAGAAATAATGTGGCCAGCAGAACTAGGAATGTGATTATCCCGTTGTATTCAACACTGGTGAGGCCACACCTTGGATACTGTGTGCAGTTTTGGGTCCCCTTACTACAAGAAGGACACTGAGCTGCTGGACCATATCCAAAGAAGGGCAATGAAGCTGGTGAATGGTCTAGAGCACAAGTGTTATGAGGAGCAGCTGAAGGAACTGGTGTTTAGGCTGGAGAAGAGGAGGCTCAGGGGGGACCTTATCGCTTTCTACAGCTTCCTGAAAGGAAGTTATAGTAAGATGGGGCTTGATCTCTTCTACCAACTAACTAATTATAGGACTAGAGGAAATGACTTCAAGCTTCTCCAGGGGAGATTCAGATTATATATTAGGAAGAATTTCTTCACTGAGAGGGTTATCAAGCATTGGAACAGGATGCCCAGGGAAGTAGTGGAACCACTGTCTCTGGAAATGTTCAAAAAACATGTAGACGTGTTGCCTGGGGACATGGTTTAATGGTGAGCATGGTAATGTTGGGAGGATGGTTGAACTTGATGGTCTCAGAGGTCTTTTCCAATCATCATGGTTCTATGATTTGGAACAGTGATGGGTCTGAGGGTGGGTTTGGGTTTTTTTTCAACACACAAAAAACCTAACTAAAACAAGTGTAGTTATTTTGTGCTGCTAACCTGAAGTAATTATGACAAATAGATGGCAGGGAGGAGCTGCCTTCATGGGCCAGTAGTGACCACACTCTTCTCTGCACCACACCTTTTCCACGTCCTTGTTCACCACATACATTCAACAAGATGCTCGAGACCATTCTTACATCCATTAAAAGTACATTTAAGCATACAGTTGAGTATTTTGTTGAATACAAACATTTGCTGAATTGAGGTTTCTGAGTCAGCCTTTACTCTGATGTGCTGTCACTCAGCCCATCATCAAGACTGTGTGCCCTCTGTGGAGCTGATCCTCTTTGCTGTGCAGCTGCATCATAGGGTGTTGAAGGCTTGATTAGTGTTTGTGAAATGATCTGAAATCTGTGGAAGATAGTTGTCTCAGGAAGGCAAAATATTGCAAAATATGTCTGTTCTGCTGTAGTTGTTAATAGGTTCTGAGATCCCTTGGAGATGAAAAGTGTTACATAAATGTGAAATTTTAATTATTTCATGTAGCATTACTCATGCAAAGGTACTGCAGACCTACTTGTATCTGATTAACATCTCTGCTGTTTAAATTCAAATCTGTTTAAATATTGTTATTGCAGAAGTCGAAACTACAGACAAAGCCTAATTTGTTGTTTTATATTGATGGTAAAGCTCCATTATTATGTTTTATGTAACTTAATAAGGCTTATGTGCATGTATTAATTATGAATGAAACTGTATAATGGAATGGGTCATAAGTGTCCAGTATTTCAGTGATTAAAATAACAAAGCATAGTGGAAAGAAACATACATAAATTGAGACTCATTTTTAATTAATATCAGCCTCTTTTGAAACATGACATTCAGGTCTGAGAGTGGTGCTGCCTATGTCCATTGCAGTTTAATAGCCTCCTTTGTGTGGCTCCAATTTGCATGAGATTTACTTGGGAATTGATTCTTCTCCAGCTCAGCTAGCTGCTATTTTGGGAAGACAAAAGGGACCAAGTATGGTGCTGTAGCTCAAGCACAGGGCACTATCTCAGGAGCTAAGCCCCAGAGGGCTTTGTATGGGTGTCAGGCTGCTTTGTTTTCTTTAGCTGCACCCCTCTGAATGCTGAGTTTGTGAGCTTTCCCTCTTACAGAATAGAAATAATAATAGTTAATTATTATTTCTAAAAATAGAAATAGTGGAAAGTTCAATTTTCATTGGACCCAAGGCATTTAATAATCTTTCAATGATTTCTGCCAGTTTTGAAGATGGGAAATTGCAGTTTCTTTATAGCATGTGAAGAACAATTGTCTATATGAGTTCCTTGCTCCTGCCCTGGCCTGAGCCTTGCTGGAGCATCTCTTTCCCTATCTGGGAACACAGTTACCTCCCCAGGGTCCTGTGAGAAAGGTTTGAATTGTGTTGCATAGGAGGCAAGGGCATATAAGGGACGTGGATAAGGTAAGGAGAGTGTGACTGTGTATTTGACACACTGAGTATAACCGTAGCCCACAGGGCAGGCTAGAGAACAGGCTGTAACACTGAGAAATCAGCAGTGAATTATGCTTGTGGTCTTTCCAGCTCCAGTGTGTCGGGATCTGGAGTGACAAAGAGGACTTTGAGCCACCCAAGGCTCCTCTGCCCCACTGGCTCTTTGCTATATGCTGCAGGTCGTAGCATGGTATTATGGCAGGTTACATTATTGAAGTGACTCTTCATGGGCAGCTTGTGCATTTTATTTCCACAGGGACTACAGTCTCTGGGCCTTTACCTTTATAACACTGAAGCTAACTGCTTATGTAGGTGTGGCTGTATGTGCATGTAACACCAACTTGACAAGCCTGTGAAGGGGTACAGGTATAGTACCAGTAATACCAAGTATTATATTATGGTATTATACTACCAAGGACACCATCAAACAGAAGATGGTGGGAAATGTAGTTTATATTCTAGCCATTGGCATCTCTGTTGAGTTTGCAGACATAGGTGCCAAGCAGTGTTGGTGGTGAAGTGATTTTTGGGCTAAAAGTATTTTAACAACAGCCTATTTAAGAGCATTGGCACAAAAAAGATTGCAGGTTTGATTTTAAGTTTGAAGTGACTGAAGCTAAATTCTAAGTAAACAGAAAGAAAAACTCACCTGAAAAATTGAGTGTTGAGACAGGGTTTCTGGTCCTGAAAGGAGAAACGTAACTCTAGCACCATCTGAGTCTCTAGGAGAGGCCCATTATGCATGGTCCAGATTCTTGTAGGAAGCAGAGCGTAGGTGGGAACTGTGATGACAGAGCTCCCGGCAGGATGAGACCAGGAGCTGGCATGTTTCACAAGTGGCTCTTTTTGCTGTTAGCAACCAGCTCTTCTTTGACAAGTAGCAAAATAAAATGAGTGATGTGCTTTTTTGGTTCAAAGAAGAGTTTTAAATGTGGTGGAAAGCTGCCAGGATAGGAGCAGCACTCCTCCTTTGCTTTGCTTTTGATGTGCAGCAAAGATGAAGGCGGTGCCTTGAAATCATCTCCTGCACTGGGCAAACAGGAGAAGATGAAAGGGAAGAGAAGTGAGAAGATGGTCCTGGTTTAGACCATGGCAAAGGCTCTATGCAGATTAGCCTCTGTAAAATGCGTCATGATAGGAAATCAATTTTGAATTACACTATGTGACACATACCGTATTTTCCATCCTTCATTATAATGAGCAAGCAAACCCCTTACATAATGATGGCTTTTTAAGAGATTGCCTTTGGCTGAATTTATTGCCAGACAGATCTACCCCATGGCATTTAAACTTCATAATGCTCTGAAATGTGCAAGCTGGCTGAAGCAGTGAGAGGATGCTTGTAAAACTTCATGCCAGGGAGGACCATCTTTCTTTCACTCTTGCCTCTCATTGATCTCTTGCAATGGCTGAAAAAAACCCACAAATCAATGCCACAAATCTCTTGTAGGAGTTGAGTTTTGCCTTCCTTTCACTGTACCACAGTAGCAGCAATGCTGCTGTAACAAGATGAAGGAGGTTTCTGCAGGCGTTAAGGTCCTATGTCCACATGGCATGTCCTATATGTCTGTAACAGTGAGGAAGTCTAACTAGCTGGTGTAACTGAGCATGAAAAGATAGTGACAATTGTTGAAATGGCTCTTTGCACAACACTAGGTAGAGAAGCTTGTGCTGTCTGTGTGGAAATCCCCAAATGCTTTGGAAATTACTTGCTGAAAGTTATTGGCATGCAACATCTGCAGTTTCACGTTCCTCTTCAAGACACATGGGCTTCTTTTCCAATGTCAGCTCAGTTTTGAGGCATGGTAGTGGCCCTGGTGAGCCTATTGGGAGCAAAATGAAGGGGAGATGTGCTTATCTTCTATCCAGATTTGCTTCCTCAGCCTGGCAGCTGAGACTGCCAGCCAAGATGCATGTTTTTTTCTCTTCCCAAGCCTGTGAATGGATGGAAATAGCTTTCATGGGCTGGATTTAAACCATGCCACTGTGGAGGGAGTGCTGTACTAGTTGGTTGCTGCCTTCCAGCAGCCAAGCAAATGATGAAATTAGATGAAATTGCACTGGACTGTCCTCATTGGTTTAGGGTGTATTCATAGTTGACATTACAGTAATACTTAAAATGAAAGTCAATGATTTATTTACTTCTGGAAATTTTAGCTGAAATAACTAACTAGAATTCACGGTGGCATGTCAGAATGCTTCTCAATGAATTGTTATAATCCCAGTCAGCTACATGAGATGATGATTCACTAAAAAGAGAAAAACTGAGGAGCCAATTCCTGGTTTTTATACAGTGAATTAAAAAGTTGTTAGAAAAGAAATGTTTTATGTTTCCATATTGGAATCTAAATTGGACTTTGTTAGATTATTTACTGTTTTTTTCAAATTCTTTGAAAAAATGTTGGTCTTTGTTCTACATTTGTCCACTGAAACGAGGAGGTAACTCCTGCATCTGAGGTGGTTGAGATTTCCCCAATGTGGAGCCTTGTTCCAACTGATGTACAGGCACACTTTAATGTAAATATTCTCTTCAGTCCCACTCCACCAGCTCTTTAAGGGTTAATTCCCTCATGTTGAGAAGGTCAAAACACCAGGAGGAAATTGAACATAACTTCTTGACATTTGAGATCATGAATTTTCCTTTCAAATAAGAGCAGTAAATTTGCAAATTAGTAAGAATAAAACTCTCAACTCTTCAGATGGTTCAGGGAGGGGGATCTCTAATTAGATCCTTCAGGTCAAGTACTCGCCTGGTTTCATTTTGGTGAACTGCCTGAGCTGGCAGAAGCCTATAGAAGCACTATGTTGTTTGGTTGGTTTCCAAAGCACAATGGTTGCGAATCCCTCAGCGACAATAGTGGACTTGGGTGTGCTCAGCCATGGCAAATTGATTGTCTCAGCTTGCCTGTGTGCTATGCTCAGAGACGCTGGCTGTTTGTAGAGTGTGTAGGGATGGATATCCATCACTTTATCCCTTAAAAACTTGGTGAGCTGCAGCTCCCCAGCAATAGGGATTGGGGGATTCTTAAACACAGATCTGCTTTGTAGTTGAACAACATTGTCCTCCCTGTCTCCTTTGTGACTTCACCTTGTCTCAGCTGGTCCAGAGGGTTTTAGGGTTACTGTTTGTGAAGTGGTGAGAGCAGGAATTTGGTTTGCCCACCAGAAGAACACACAGCCATTGCAAGTCTACGCTTTCCATCCTAACATGCACAGGGCCTTGCATACATGATCTCTTGATGAGGAAGGAAAGCAGCCACCAGAAACCAGTGTCCCCTGCATTTACTCGTATGAGATGTCAAGGAGAAGTAATTCCAATACTGCAGCAGAAAGCTAATTAATCACCATTTTATTCAGAGAGCCATTGAACTTGATCTCAAGAGTACCTCCGGACCAACAAGTTGAATGTGGTTGAGACTGATCTATAGCAGTGACTGGCATGGGGCAGCCCAGATCTGTACTGCGGCCCTGGTTTGATCTCCAAAGCAGAATAGCTACATGCAGATTACTCATGGGAAATGGTCCATGGCCTGTGCTACTGCTTGAAAATTGTTTAGGAAAGTGCTACTCAGCCCAAGCCAAAATCCTGACAAGCACTATTTATGCAGCAGGAAAGGGCATGGCATTGACTTCCAATCTGCATTTAGTTTACTTATCAAATGCAACCTGAGTGGCCTGAGTTCAAATGAATAGCCATATTATGGCCAAACCATCTGGAGTAGGCAAGAGGAACTAGCTGCTTCCCATCTCCTGCAGACACTGGAAAGCCAAACTATCCCAGTGTGTCCTGAGACCTGGACAGGGAGATTGGAGTTGTCTGAAGCCTGAGACCTGGGCTTTGACCAGTCTGACTGGGATCAAAAAGTGCTGCACCAATGCAGAATAGTGAAGCTATTTTATTAGAATTTTCTCAGGGAAGCACAGAGTAGTCAATGAGGGTGTCTGGAAGCAGAAATGGGCTCTGTTTGATCATATTGTGTAAACAAATGGTAAACCTAAAGCCAAATTCAGCTGTGGTTTGCAGCATGTAATCCCCTTGGCTTAACTAGGGTTATTGAGTTCTAACTCTGGGCTGGTAACGGTCCCTGAGAGGTTCCTGCTCATTGCCATAATGGACCACAGATTCCATTTTTCTCTCCAGTATCATTTTGACAACAGTGCTGGTTCTGGAGCCAGGAGAGCTATTTGTTCTATGTGACAGAACAACTTCCCAATTTCTGTGTATGTTTTACATTGCTGGTTTTGTTATCACTGGACTTACTCAATCTGTGTCTTCCACTTCAAATTTCTATAGCTATTTGCAGTACAGTTGTACTGCAGATACAAATGTGGCAGCATTTCTCATACCTCTACTGTCACCTATATGGGGTTCCCTCCTATTTTGGGTGGGTTTTGTTATCCCTTCCTACACAAGTATGTTCCAGCTCACAGTCCTTGTTTCATCCTCTTAGCTCTTACAGGGTCTTTGGTCCATGTCTGAGCAAAGGAGGAAGACTTCCTGGCTCCTGTTCTAATGTGAAATAGGAATAGGAATATGAGGCACCTAAATGAAACAAGTATTAAGTTATATATTTTCCAGGAACTACTTCTGTCTGCTTTCCTGTATTGTGTCACATCTTTCAAGATTTTAATTAATTTTTGTTTTGTTTTCAAATACAAATATTTCTTTTCCTTTTACACACTTCATGCAGCTTTTCAGAAACACACAGGGGAGTTTGAAACACCAACTGTTTCCTTTCAGAATCTTCTTGAAGGTCCCTGGATGATGTACTCCTTAGCTCCCAGGTAGCTGCAGGGTCCATGCTCCATGCAGACTGCAAGGTAACAGTTTCCAACCTTTTAGCCAAGATGTGGCTGTCTTGTCTCCAATTTGTGACAGCTCAGTCATCCTGGTCCCACCACGGTGGAAACAAGTAAAGCACGTATGACAGTCACTGATAAAAATCCCTGTTTCTCATGCCCTGGAATTCTTTGCCTTCATGTTAAAGAGCAGCAAGGGTAAACATTTATTGACAGTGAGAAAATGCATTTCCACACAATTTACAGTCAGGATTTGGATGAAAATTATATAGGAGAGGTAGAATTATCACAGCTGACCTGTCCTAAAGAATGAAGGGCTACAGTAGATAAAATGTGCGTGATCTTCAAAACGTCTAAAGACACCTGCCGAGAGCAGTCAGTGACGAAATGTAGGAATGGTAATGCCAGCCTTGCTTCTGGAAACATCCCATTGCAGTCATGGGAAGACTTTAACAGTTGTCAGTGTAATGTCCCAGCTGTCTCCTGGCACATTTCTGGGCTCACCCTGCATTTGGAGACATTACTGGGGTGCTGAGGCTTCCCCCATGAGCAGCCCTGCCACTCGTGTGACAAAGACATGCCTGGTGTCCTCGTTGCATCATTGCTGCCCTTGTCAGAACACAGCTCACCATCCTGTGGAGGTCGTTCCTGCAGAGTTGGCTATCCTTCCTCACCAACTCTGTGCTAAAACCTCATGCAGCCAAGAGCCTTGAGACATGTTTGAAACCGAGAAGCAGACTGCAGCTGGTCTTTTCAGGAGGGGACGGTATTGCATGGGCAGGTAATGGGTTCCATGGCTGCGCTGTCAATATTGGCCTCCACGGTCCCACCTAATTCCCTCCATCCCTCCTTCAGGTCCCATGGAATTAACTTAAGGTGCACTGGCTCCCCCTGTGCAGTTGCAGCTCTTCAGCGTGGCTGTTAATGCTATCTTGGCATCTGAGCACTCTCTGGACTTTGCAGCCACCACAGACATACAGGTTGGCTATGTTCTTGCTGGTGTACCTGTCACCACACAGTTTTCCTCCCTGAATAATTAAGAATGTTAGCACCAGGTATAACTATTAAAGCACAATAATGAAATGTTTATTCTAATGATGAATTCATAGCATTGCTTTTCTTGCTTTCAACAATGGTAATTGCTTGGGTGTCTGGAAGACCCTGCAGCTAAGAGATAACCATGGCCTTTCTACTGCAAATATGCCTATGGGTAACTTTTTACACATATGCAACCTCATTAAGCTATCTGTAGAAAATTAGACTTCTCACTTCATAATTGTTTGCAGGAACAGGAAGCAGGTTCATTGCCTTTCTAACAAAAATTGTCTATCTGTCTAGAGAGCGATGACTTTATTTTAATTTGCATCATGGCGATGGTAATGGAGTAGGCTCGATGAAAATGAAAAGCAGACATTGAGAACCTGCTTTTGGGCATGAACTACTGATAGCATGGTCTCATTTTCAGTTAATCCTGAAACTGTGCTGTGCTAGTGCTGGGAAAGTGTCAGCTCCTTAATTGTATCCTGAGAACATCCATCTTTTGAAGATCTGGGTGCCAATGCTGATGTTGGGTTCCTGCTACTTATATACAAGTTTTTTCTTTTTAAAGGAAATATTTATTAGAATTTTCCTCTTTTTTCTGTTCTTTTGGAAAGGAAGGACAGTACATTACATGAACACAACTACAATGGATTGAGCTAATTTCATCTCCAGCTTTTCATCTCTCTGATACTGCAGTTTGCTTACAGCATAAGTAAGATTGTGCTCCTTTCCTTCTCGTATTCTGTGGGAATTGTCTTTAGAGATTGTCTTGACCTTGGGAATCATTAACTCCTCAGGCTCCCAGCTAAAGCAAGCAGAGGTTGCCAAAAGAGGGACTGGCATGTCCCACATGCCTAGACTTTCATCCTAAGTGCAGCCTGACTTGGCTCAGCTGAAGACAAAATTCTTGCTGTGAGTGTGGTGGAAAGTGGAGCTCATTGCTCCACTGATGATTGTACTGTGAAGCAACACAAAGATCACTTGGTGATAAACTATGTTAGAGGCCTAAAGTTTAGTGGCTTAGGTTAGCCAGTGAAGAGGTTTCAAACATATAGAGGGTTTTTACACCATCAGCTTTTGCCTAAACTGTTGAAAATATTCCTTCATGCCATAGTTAGAAACCTGTATTGTTAGCCATGTGTTCACCCTCTAAATCAGCATGTGTTGTGCTATTGGGCCTAAACATGTTAGAAACGCAAAGACACCCAAGCAGTTCAGCTCTCTGAAGGTGCTGTGGGTGGGACTGATGGATCCCCTTTCGGAAGTTTACTGCATTTTCACCTGCATTTGGGCTGATCAGGAGTCTCTTTGTTGTTAATTACAAGATATAGACACTCTTAGAAAGTGACACATCCAATTTTTTTTAGATGTCTCCTTCAAATAAGATGAATTACCCACTCTATTGTCCCATTTCTCTGTTCTCTCCTTTGATTCTGTTGGAAGTCATTTGCACCTAATGAAGCAAAACCACAAAATACTGGCCTCTGCAGTTATCTTCCAGTAGCCCACTGTGAAGGGAGGGGTTGTATCTGCCATGGCCCTGTGCAAAGCAATGGGCACAGCAAGAACAGAGGAGCTGGAATGCTGCAAAGTGTTCTTAACTGGAAAAAATAGCAATCAAAACCCACAACTGAACATATTCCTAAGCCTGCACAATGCTGTAGGACTATACTGCTTTCTGTGCAGTGCACCTTTGCAACCTATTTGATTTCTGTCACTCACTTTTATCCTAGTTTTTGACATGGAAAGAAGCAGTGAGAGACTGCAGCCATCCACACTCTTCTGCTTTATGTGCTATTTGCAGCTGAAAGGGAAAAGCTACTTGAGGTGGAAACCTCCTAGCTTACATTTTGCCACAATGCACAGCCATATATTACAGTTAGGGAAGCAGATACTGCAAATGGGAAGCTGATTTATTTCATACCACACTCTTGTGAGGCAACCACGGATTGAAGTGGAAGCACACCGGTAGGCAAGCACCATTAGAGGGCTGTAATAAATATTAATATAAGCACATGCTTTCCTGCTATAAAAGAGTGACTGGTGGGCAGAGCACATGCAGGCAGCTGCACACAAATTAAGCCTTTCCATTTGTTGAGCTGGAGCGTGGCTACAGAATTACACAGGCAGAGGAGATGCACTGAAATGGGCAGATGCACCCTTGACGTCATCACCCCGAGGAGTCTATCCAGTCTTTCTAATTAACATGGGAAGTTCAGTTTTACTTTCTGATCTTCATTTGATATTATTTAGTGAACGTCAGGTCACGGTGGTTTCCCTGAGTACATAATTTACAACAAATTTGGCAGTTTTTGCTAGCAAGAGAATACTCTATGCACCAATATAATTTGTATAGCTTCAAATTTGATCATTTTTTCAACTTTTAGGCTTTATTCATGTAGAAAATAGTGAAGAACTTTATTTATGAACTTTTCATTCATGGTTTGTAGGAAACTTGCTGAGGATGCAAATTGGATTTCAGTTAAAATGCAGAAATCTTGCAGTGTAAAATTGCTTTAGTATTAGTTAAGTAAAGCTACTTTGTAAAGCTTACTCCTGCTGGATGTGAGAGATACCTAATTTTTTTTACAAATCCAAGTATATTTGCATTTTAAAACATTTAATATATTATTTCTAGGTAGTAATCTAGAGTAATTATTTCTGGTCTACCCATCCTTCCAAATTATTAGATCTCGGTTTTCAACACCCATTTTTTTTCATATATCAGAAGGAGAAAACAAATCATCATCATATTTTTTCTCCAATTCACAGTCAGTTTTTTAATCCTGGGTAAGCTGATTACACTGACTTTATTGAACTAAAGTGAGCCAAACTAAATGGATCATTCCTTTGAGACAGTAAATGTTTGCAAGGGTGGCAGAATCTGGTCTTAGTGATAGATAAGGCAGCATCAAAAGGAAATAGATATACTAGATTGAAGTGTTATTTCTTTCTGTAAAACTGTATTTAACCAAATGCATAACTCAGGTGTTCCTAGGTCCCTAATCATCAATTGGGTTTTTATTTGTTATTATTCCCAGTGCCTGTTTTCATCTAAAATGGACAAAAAATGGTTTTAGAATAGTGCATAACACTTTTAAATTAGGTGAATTTTTAAAAAAAAAAAAAAACAGAGGGAAATCCTTCCCACAATTTTAAGTCCAGAAATATTCATTAAGAGAACTAGCCTAAGTGAATAACCAGCATTTGATTTCAGAGTTGAATATAAGCATAAAGACTTTTTATTGCTAGCAAAGTTAACTGTTGATTTTTAATACAGAATCCTAATTATTTGTCTTTAAGGTTTGTAAAGTTAAGAATTGTTTATACATTGGAAGTCAAACACAAAATAAGTATTTTATATGCAAAAAAAAAGAGACATGTAAATACACTGAGTCAAATTTAGTTGAGAGAGGTTATTAAATTATTCAGTTCTTCATGTGATATTTAGATAAATAAAGTCTCATTTTCTACTGTGCAGCTGATCTCATTAAAGGGGGAAGAAAAACCCTTTAATGTTTAAACCATCTTTTAATTCTGAGCAAATCCCTAAGAATGTTCTAAGGAAAAAGAATTCTTAAATCGCTGGATTTTGTATCCTAATTAAATCTCTTGACAGCTCTCTGTATTATGTGCACCAGGGGCTCAGTGCAGTGCAGGAGGTGGGGTTCAGCTTTTCACAGTTCTTTTTTACAAAATAAGGCTTATATTTTCCTTTTTATTCTGTGTTCTGAGGAGCCCCATTTCTGAGTGATCCCAGTTCAATTACTCCTTGGAGCTGTATGCTTTTAGGTTTTTTTGCTTGGGTGGGAAAAGGGGACTGTCCAAAGGAGGGGTGGGATGTTACTAGCAGTGCAACAAATTAGGAGGAGTGGATCCACATTTGAATTTGCCTTAAGAATGAAGTATGGGATTTGACTGATAGATTTTTAACTATAAATGGATTAATCAGACTGTGACTGAGGTCATGTATAAAAAAAGGAACAAGCTAATTAAGTCTGAACAGTACTTCAAATGCCTTTTGTACTGATGACTGAAGATCAAAGGCTAGCACAAGTTTTTTGAGATTATATTTCTTTAAATTAATAAATAAGCCTTACTAAGGGTGGATAGGGTGGTATTTTCAGACAAGCACAGACAGCCCAGACATATTTTCTACCTGGCTGATACACTTAGAAGTGTCTGGTTTTTGATGCTTGAGTATTCAGATATATTATGTTCCCATGCACTGTGGCAGAATACAGTTGTACTTTTGCATTTTCATGCTTAATTTAAATGTAAGAAATTTTCTGCTATACTTTGGGCTCAGTGGTCAGAGATTCTGGAAAATGTGTTATTATGGTTAGACTGTAGCTGCATCAATCCCAGAGTTGCATCTGCCTGAGAGACTAATTCATCCTCCATTCTTTCGAGGGATGTAGTCAGCTGTTCTCCTTTGCTCTGTCCTGCTTCTCTGCTGCATGCTCTCCTTTCTTTCTGCTGCTATGAGGAAGGTGGCTATAGATAAATAACCAGTTTTGGGTTCTGTTTGGTACTTAAATTTTGACTTTGGCATTCCTGCAGATGTGTGATGTTGATGTCATTTTTCTGTGTTGAAGATGAGGGATTTCTTCTTCTAGACAACAAAAAAGCAAGGAGGGAACTGCTAGTGTTTAGCAACTGCATAATAAAGAGCTATTTCCATTGTGATTTTTAATCACAAAGAATACTTTTTTGCCACTTTTGGGGGTGGCATAGACTAGATAATGGCTTGAGGTCCTGTGTTCTAATTTTACTAAGTATGCCTTAAAAGTGACCTGGCCATTCAGAATTGCACCATTTAACTCATGAGGTTTATCCCTTTTCCTGCCTGTGGTTCAGCTAACAAAATTTGAAGGATCATTTAGGAGAAAGAGAATCACTGGCTGACACCCAGGTGGACATACAGAGTTTTCTGCTGAGGGTGCTGAAAAGCTGGAGAGAAGATAAGGTTTATAAGATATTGCTCCTGGCAGTCTCATCACTCAGATTTAGTTCAATGTGAAAAGACTTTTGAATGGAGTTGAAGGAGGATTTATTGTCATCTTGCCCTGGATGGCCCAAGGTGAATGTTGTTCTCCAGTCTGTGCGTTGTTTGCAACATCCCTGTTGCTTCCCATGCACACATCACAAAGTGCTTCAGTCTGTAATGCTCTTAGAGAAATATAACCTTTAGAGGAGAGTAAACATCACATGATGGATACGCCAAAAGAGGTTTTCTTGACCTTTGTGACTTTATGTATTTTCTGATTTGTTTCTTCTTCATAAATCCTGGCTGGGCTAATCCATTGTCAAAATATATAGATTCAGAAGTGAAAGTAGCTGCTAACTGAAGGCTTGAAAGTATCTCTGATTGTCAGATGTGACCAGCAGCACAGGGAAAGAGGAAATACATTTTCCTTCTCGACGAGGTCTGTGGTCGAAATGAGTTGATGTTTGATGTCTTTCAATTCTTAGCATTGGTTTAAACCAAGAAGGGCCTCCACCTCGCTCTTTGGAGATGAGTGCTCTGCAAGCACCTTTCTTTCTCCACCTCAAAATGGAGCACCCAACAAATGGTTGCAGATGCTGAGAGTGGTATTTGGGCACTGCTGAGGCCAAGACACAGCCTTTGGACTGTGTTTTTTAAACCTACTCAATAGCAGAGGGACCTTTTGAGTATCCAAATCAACAGCAGAACTCCTAGAGTTGAAAAAAATCCTAAATACACCTAAGGACAGATCTGTGTACAAAGAAGTGTAAATGTTGCCCTGTGTTTTTTGCCAAAGCCACTTAAAGTACTTTCCTATATCTGCAAACAGTTTTTATTTGGAAGACACATGACTGTCCATCAGTGCTTGAGACATATCTGTATTTCTCAGGGCCTAATTAAAGGAGATGATGCCTCACAACAACTTTTATTTCCAAATAAAAATTGCTAGAAGGCATATTATGACAGTTCTGTGGAATGTGGATATATTATGTCTGTTCATAGAAATTTAAACTGGGTTATTGAGAGAGGCACAGCATGCGGACAACTGACTGTATTATTGAACATTATTACTGTATGTAATGGGAACAAATTCAAGTGCTATTAGATAAAAAAGTTATGATCTCCATTATTCTAAGGCCAATGGCCATTTTGCCCAGTTCCCATGCTGTGAAATAGCACTGGAGTCACTCTCCAAGCATACAAAGGCATTTAAGTGTCAAAAAGCTGCTTGTTGCTCAGTTGCTTGTCACATACTGAGGAACAAGTATACAATAAAGTCTTGTATTCAGGTGCATAGCATGAGCAAATCTGTTATAAGATTGGGAGATTATAAAATTTGGATAAAACTGCAGAGATTTTAAGTGAACATGCATAAAGGACATTATCAGGAGTTACAGTGGAAAGGACAATTCATTCCAATGTAAGAGTACAGTGTTACTCAGGCCCTGGAATCAAGTGTGTCACTCACAATATCTTAATCATCTGGCACCTGAGAAGAGTCTTGCCACGGATGCAACACAACCTGCTGCTGGCCATACAGCATATACCATCTGAGGAGCCAGAGCAACACAAAGTGAATCCACATCCTCAGCCAGGTATCTCACAGCTATGGACGGCAAAGCAAGAGCATCTCCAAAAAATTGTGTCTCTCAACTCCTAGCAGTGTTGCACTTCTTTTATACAGGCTAGTAAATCTGACATGTTTGTACCATGCATACCTATATGTGTGTGTGAGTGTGTATGTATACACACATAAGGAAAAACTTCCTCAAGGGTGATAGAGCATGGGAACAGGCTGCCCAGAGAGGTTCAGGAATCTCCTTTTCTGGAGACTTTCTGAGCCCACCTGCATGCATGCAATCCCGTGCAACCTGCTGGTGGTGAACTTGCTTTAGCAGGGGGCTGGACTACATGATCTCCAGAGATCCCTTCCAACCACTTCCATTCTGTAATTCTGATACACACACAGGCATGCATGGTATAAACACATGGACATACACACACATGCTGTCTGCCTCTGACTGTCTTTCACAACTCATCCCTGGAAGCTTTTAAGACAAGTCTGGATGGGGCCCTCGGCAACCTGATCTAGTGGATGGTGTCCTTGCCAGGCAGGGGGGTTGGAACTAGATGATCTTTAAGGTCCCTCCCAACTCTGACAATTCTATGATTCTAACTCTTTTGTAATTGGCCTCTATACCACATTTATACACAATTTATGTTCTCTGATTATATTTTTTCTTGTTATCTGAATGAGTTTCTCAGCAGTGCTCTCACTACCTTCTCAGAGCTGTGCTGGTGACTAGGAGCTGACTTTAGTGAGATACCAGCAGAAACCTGAGTTTGATTTAGGCAGCAAGTAGTCAAAGCCATTTAAGATTATTTCATGGAAGAGGTGATGGTTAATACAGAGTACCTGGGTACAGCTATTGAAGCCCTGAGCTTTTCTTGTGGTTTTGAACCTTCTAAATGAATTTAGGGTGCAGAATATTCTCTATGTCTTTGATTTGCCTCCACACAGAAGCAGAAAGAAGCACAAGTATTCAGCCTGGCTCTTCCTGCTCAAAGTCAAGCACACAAATGCAGGTGCTCTAATTATGCAGGAAGCAAAAATACACCTGCCAAAGGCAGTCCTCATTTGTAATCTAGCCCTGTATGAAATGCAAGATGGAAAGGATATCTAGTTTTGTCAGTGAATTGGGAAAATGTGGAACTTAACTGCTCTTATATGTGCTGCTGCTGTTCATCTTTCATGGAAATAAGATTTAATATGAATATGTTTATTATTGCCTCATAAAGCCAAGCAGCATTTTAGAGTGGAGCGAGTGAATATTTTTGATGGATTGTGTCCCCCAATTGGAATGAAATCCCAGTGAAAACAGTAATATGTTTAAGGAGTCCTTTGAGAAGCAGAGGATGACAGGGTTGGAAAGCTGCCTGCTATTTTGTACATCTCTCTTCCGACTCTTCATGTCTATCCACCTGCGAAGAGGTTTATTTTTAGGACACCACCCATATCTGTATTATTGTCTCTGGAAATAGAAGCAGTTCTGTACTTATGGGATTTACTTTGGAAACTTTCTGAAATTGTGGACATAAATTAGAGTTGCCTTGTCCCTTTTTAGAGTTACTTGGATATGAAAGTCCCAGCATATTTCACACCTCCGACTGCTTATAGAGCTGAGTTGTGTGTGTGATGTGCATGTGTGCCAGGGGTAGTTTTACATCTGAGATCTGTAAGCACAGGAAAGTGGATCCTGCTCTCAAGGTACATAGGCTGCGGGGACTGTATGTTCTTCTCCACCTATGGGCTTTGCTCACTGTGAGGTTCTCCTGTGTTTTACTCTGATGGCAACAAACCTGTTGACTGTACTTCTTTATCTCTCTGCTTGTAAGACTTTGGCATGAACACAGATCACTTTGAAGTTTAAAGGGTAACTTCACACACCGGAGGGTTGTGCTGCCATTCAGCAAGACTTAGAGAGGCTGGAGAGTTGGGCAGGGAGAAATTTAATGAGATTCAATAAGGCCAAGCGTCGAGTCTTGCACCTGGGAAAGACCAACTCCATGTATGAGTATAGACTGGGGACTGAGCTGTTGGAGAGCAGTGAAGGGGAAAGGGATCTGGGGGTCCTGATGGATGGAAGGATGACCATGAGCCAGTAGTGTGCTCTTGTGGCCAGGAGGGCTAATGGGATTGTGGGGTGTATTAGAAGGGGTGTGGCTAGTAGGTCAAGAGAGGTTCTTCTTACTCTTTACACTACCCTGGTGAGGCCGCATTTGGAATACTGTGTCCAGTTCTGGGCCCCTCAGTTGAAGAAGGATAGGGAACTGCTGGAAAGAGTCCAGCACAGAGCCACAAAGATGCTGAAGGGGGTGGAACATCTTTCTTATGAGGAAAGGCTGAGGGAGCTGGCTCTCTTTAGCTTAGAGAAGAGGAGTCTAAGGTGTGACCTCATCTATGCTTTTAAATATGTGAAGGGTGTGTGTTGGGAGGATGGGGTCAGGCTCTTCTCAGTGAAGCCCAGTGACAGGACAAGGGGCAATGGCTGGAAGCTGAAGCATAGGAGATTCCGTGTGAATGCATGTATAAATTTTTTCCCAGTGAGGGTGCCAGAACACTGGAGCAGACTTCCCAGAGAGTTTGTGGAGTGTACTTCTCTGGAGATATTCAAAACCCATCTGGACGCACTTCTGTGTGACCTGGTCTAGGGAATCCTGCTGCGGCAGGGGGGTTGGACTAGACGATCTTTTGAGGTCCCTTCCAACTCCTAATATTCTGTCATTCTGTGATTCTGTGATTCATTGACTTTAACAGAAACTGGCTTTTCACCATCCTTCATCTTTTCAAAATGCTTTGAGATCTTTAAATGAAAAGTACTAAAAAGGTGAACAGTATTTTTGTTCCTGCACACACTTGAATGACCTCATTTTTTCTGCTTATGACTTGAAGGGTTGGTTCTGTACCACTTCGTAGAAGAGCATCTTAATCAATTCCTGTCCATACAGAAATATAGATAATTTGATTTTAAAACCCAAAAAACCCATAAATAACCTTTACTATTAGCCACCAAATGTGTTACTAAATAGAGCATATAAATATTACATTGACTATGTATCTCAAATATTAGAACTCATGCAAAATAAGCTTTATTATAAGGATTGACCTGTCTGTGTGTGTGTTGAAACTGTTGTGAAATTGTAGCAATGCCATGAGCAAGGATTACATGGAGGAAGCAGCTTAAATTGTAGCAATGCCATGAGCAAGGATTACATGGGGGAAGCAGCTTAAATTACCTGGAGATTTGTAGGTTTAAAACCAACAAAATATATTAAAAAAAGCCCACCAAAGCAAAACAAAAAAAAAAAAAAAAGAGAAAGAAAAGCCAAACCCATTGCTGCAAGATTCGTGGGGAGAAAATGAGAGGAATTTTTGTGCTGTAGATGGTTTACTGTTACTAAAGACGCAGCTAACATTAATGAAGTAACTGAAGTGAAAATGCTAAAAAAGCCACCAAAAAACCTCAAAGAAACACCCCAAAACCGATTTAGGGCAGTGAGATGCCTTCCCCCAGTCCTTGCTGAAGGTCAGCTTTGGTTGTGATTTTTCACTTATGTCTTACACTGCTCCCATATGAGGTCACTTTCCTGTTCAACCTCTCAGAGACATCCAACTCCTCCCTGCAAATCTTTGTGGTGTAGAACCTAAAGATGAAAATCTAGGTGGTCCTGTCCTGTTCTCTGTCTGTCCCTTGTAGTGTATTGTTCTTTGGTTATCATTTGCTACTTCATTATGTTAAAACTGGCTAAGTGATGGAGATGAAAGTAATTTGAAAATACTCTCTTTCAAGGTGTTGAGCATCCTTATGTCCATTAAAGTCAGTGGGAGTTGGTAGCAGTTAGCACCTCATAGGAAGCATTTAACATCCCAGGGGGTTTGAATTGTACATTACAAAGCCCCTCAAGGAGGGACTCTGTCATGTTTTATTTGTCTTTGAATCTCCGAAGTCCCCTGTAGTGCTATACAAATAACACACTTGTGGAAATGCCATTTGCAGCCTTGTGTAGCTGACCCACTTATCTTAAGCATCTCGAACTTTGTAACTGTTAGGCTTGAGGGTGCTCTCCCTGTGCTCTCAGTGTGCTGAACAGGGGGGTTCTGGTGGAGATCTGGGACACACAGCCCAGCAGCCTTCCCTTCAGCATCACACTTCAAGAGAGCATAGGCCCAGCAGCTTCCTCTGCCCTGAAGCATCCAAGTGCCTCATTTGTCATTGCAAGTTTTCCTGGAAACTAGTTTGTCAAAGAGATGACTTGCAAAGACTGAAGAACAAAGAATTTTAGGCCCATGTTTCAAATGTCACAGAGACTGAACAGATGGGGGAGGTTTGTGGCTTCTTTTCTCCCTTCCCTCATGAAGGGGCTTCCAGCTGCTGGTTTGGGTGTCTGGTGCAGGACACACTCTGTTACCTGAGTTGGGGCATTGGGGCAAGTACTTATCATCCAGCACCAAACATCACTGTGTTTTGTCACTGTTGTTGTCAGAGTTTGGTTTGAATGGCATAGCAGAACCGCTGACCCTTGCCTTGGCAACCTGCTTCTAGCCCGTGGTGGGGTGTCATCATCACTAAATGGTGATGTGGGCTTTCCCCTGAGAGGTTGGGTCCCTCCAGGTGATCCACACAAGGTACATCACTGCTTATTTCCATAAGCCAGATCAAGCAGATGTGTCCCTAGGTGGGAACATGGGAGACCCACTGTCTAGACTTGGAGAAGAGAAAAAAAAAGATAAAATCTGACATCTGTTCTTTGTCAGATGCCCTCCTTATCCTGCTGCTCAGCATGTTGACTGAATTACAGATTTACTGAGAAGAATGAAGGCTCCCTCTTTTAACACAGCCCAGTTGATGCACGTTTAGAGGGCTAATGTGCCAGCTCCTTCAGACAGAAAGGTCAAATACTCCTTTGTTCATAGTAACTGAGTCCTCAGAGAGCACAAAAATCCTCAAAGCAATTCTGATGCTTTCAGCACTGGGAGCATGCAGGGTAGTGAGGCAGGGTGCTGGCACCTGTAGGCACTGGTATGTGTGTGCTTGTGAAACTGCATGTGATGAATCCTTGTTTTTTGTACTTTAGTATTGACTGCAGTTTTTGTATTGACTGCAGTGGGGCAGGGGCAGGATTTCAGACTCAGCTCTCTGCAGCTCGAGGTGACCATGTGCTCTCAGCTAAGCGTGGTAGGTCATGATGAAACCCAAGCACTATTAGCACTGTTACTAGAGCAAACTCGTTTGGGGCTCATCCACCCTCAGCTCAGGATGGGGCTACCTTGTGGCTTGTGGCACAGCAGTAAACACAACCACTCAGGAAAATGTTTTGCACTTGTTTTTTTGACATTCTGCATTCCCCACTTTGATTTTTCTTAGTCCTTGGTTAATTCAGGTTTTTTATTTTATACTCTGCTGTTGTTTCCTGCAGGAGTACATGGAGGCTGAGCAGAAGTGCCCTTTTCTTCTAGCTATACCATTTCAGCAATGGCAGGAGCTCCATAAAAGCTTTTACACATAGATTACAAGAGCAGTGCTCCAAACTAAAGTGCTTTCTGATCAATGACTATCAAGGTCAGCTATTACTCTGTACAAGTTTCAAACCTACTTGTTAAATTAGGAGATATTTTAGGCCCGCAATCCTGGAAGTGCTGCAGATCAGGTGTGTAGAATTCTCTGGCAGAAAAGGCTTCCAATCTAGTTCAGAAATATTTACATGTGGTTTTCAGTTGTTTTACAGCTTTCTTTTTTTACCTCTTTATTACACCTTCATCACCAATTGAAAAAAAAAGAAGACTCTAAAATGCAAAGTTCACTTCTGTGGTCAGTTTTTTTGTTTGGTTGGTTTTGGTCTCATGTGAAAGAGTTTTGCTGCTAAATGTATTATCTACTGCTGGAGACAGAGCAGACAGGCTTTGGGCTGGGAGTTTGACTGTTAAATCCCACCATCAAGGTTGTTGATGACTCTGGCAGATAGCATGGCTTTTATGTTGTGGCTCAGCTTCACATTCAGATATTCTTAACCTCGTAATATCGAGATCTTCTCATGAGGAGGTGCTCTGACAAGCTGAAATACTGTTTCAGTGATTGCCCACCACACACAGCTGCTTATCAAAAGTAAATCCTTTTGGCTTTCTTAGTAATTGTGTGTGGGACAGGGACACCCATAAGCTGCACAACAGGGTCCCAGGTTGGGGACATGCCTGTTGATGAACAAGCCTCTTGCTCAGTGTTTTTTGGAGGCTTGCCTTTAACATTACTCTACAAAGGAAGTCAGGACCACACAGAGGCCACAGGACACCCCAGGACTGACATGCAGCACAGGTTGACATGATATCCAAAGTGTAAGTGCAGAAAAGTGGCTGAGGGTGAACTGTGGTGAGTTGTACACCTTCCTCCTTGTGCTGCAGGAGCTTTTCTCCCTCTCTTATACAAAGAGAGTGGTTCTTCAATGGATTTTGGAGACACTTCTCCCCTGAAAGCCTAGCAGCCATCCCCCGCACAAGCCTTCTCCTGTGGCCATTTCAGCTCCATAGCTGGTGGGTCTCACCCTTCCCACAGGAGCCAGCCCTGAGAATCCTTTAAACACCCTCTTCTATAATGTAGCACGTGCACTACCATGAACTGGGGTACATGGTCCCAGCATCTGAAGGGTACTCATTGAAAAAAGCAACAGAATGAGATCAAGGGAAAATCACCCATGTGTGTTGGCTGGCCCCTGAAAATATGCATGAGAAATGTCATGATGACTGTCCAGGCTAGCCTTGCACACAGTATCTTGAGCTTCATCTCTGCCTGTGACACCCTTAGTTTAAGGAGGATAGGGAACTGCTTGAAAGAGTCCAGCACAGAGCCACAAAGATGATGTAGGGGCTGGAACACCTTCCTTATGAGGAAAGGCTGAGGGAGTGGGGTCTCTAGCTTGGAGGAGGCTAAGGGGTGACCTCATTTATGCTTTTAAATATGTGAAGGGTGGGCGTCAGGAGGATGGGATCAGGCTCTTCAAGCCCAGTGACAAGACAAGGGACAATGGTTGTAAGCTGAAACATAGGAGGTTCTGTGTGAAAATAAGAAAATTTTTTTTCTCAGTTCAGGTGCCAGAGCACTGGGACAGACTGCCCAGAGAGGTTGTGGAGTCTCGTCCTCTGCAGAGATGCTGTGGCAAGGGGGTTGGACTAGATGATCTTTCAAGGTCCCTTCCAACTGCTAACACTCTGTAATTCTGTGATTACTTCTCAAGCAACTCACAGCCTCCTCTGGTCATTACCTTGTGCTGGATTTTGGAGAAAAGTAAAAAAGTTGCTTTTTCTCAGTTTTCTATGTAGGGGTTTCAAACCTGCAAAGAGCTGAATTTTATTTAGGACTTACTTGTGCCAGTGAATGAATTAGAGAGTTGCAATAATGTAGCTGATTTATATCTGTTGGCTGTGGTAACATAGAAAAATGCATAACATTATCCAGTGAAAAAAACAGTGCTTCAGAGTAGGAAGGAATCCCATGCAGGGGTTTGTGTCTCTACCCAAATGTGGTGCAGGGTTGCACAGCCAGGTATCAGGTCAGTGGAGTCTTTCCTTCCTCTCCTCCCTTTAAAGTGTCAACCCCTTGTACTGCAAAGCCAGATGGCAGACTCGATGGCTCCAGAGCTTTGCTCCCCAGTGAAGCTGTTTCCCTTATGATGTGATCTCTCTCGTGCTGTGGGCCAGATCCTCAGTTAGGACAAATCCTATCAGCTCCCCAGGTTTCACTGATGTGAGATTACAGCTGCTGCCTCCAGCTGTTAAGAATCTGGCCGGTACCAAACAAAGAGCTCACTGAAAACCTTAGCTCATGGAGATGGCTGCCAAAAACTCAGATAAACAGCTGTGGATCCAAAAGCAAATCCGGGCTGTGATTGCATTGGTTACCATTGTACCAGTGCTTTAAAACCTGATGTTGGTATAAATGCTGTAGAAGTGCTAGCTATGCCTGCACAGATCCCCTCCAAAGCCAGGGCCTCACAAGTCTGCACAGATTTACCTGAAGTCCAAATGTGGTGCTTGGCTTTCCACCTTGTGCCTTTGCTGCCTAACGTTGGCTTCATTTAACAGGTGCCAGCTGGCCCTTTGCCTCTTGTCTGACTTGGTTTTGGTGAGCCATACTTTACCCCCATGATGTAGGTGGACTGCCAGTTATGAAGTGTTTATTCTTGTGGAACTGGTGAAGCACTCCACGGGGAGGGAAGCCTGCCAGTCAGTTTGGTAGAAGTGGGACTATTTGTCACGATGTGCCATTCCTGATGTAAAATCCACAAGTTCTTTCACACCTGCAGGAGAGGCTCTGGGGCACAGATTCATGCAAGGTTTTGGAAGATGCCCACCAAGCTCTGAATTAAAGGCTCCAGTGGATTTCAGCACAGCTTTGGTCCCAAAGCATCTAGGGTTTCTGGCAGCAGGCTTCTTCCAGCATCACACTTTACATATATACATAAATATATATGTTGGATCTCACTTAGTCATGAGTGTTTTTCTTTTACAGGAAGGAGGAGATGCACAGAAAGGAAATGTAATGGCTGCATATAGGAAAAATGTTACTTTCTTTGGCTTTAAAAACTGAGTTCCTACTAACCTCAGGAATATTCCTTCTCCCACTGGGAGAGTCAGGTTTTGTCTGGGTATCATGTCATCTGTCCACGTTTATTTTGGATCCAGAAGAAATTATTTAAAGTGATTGAAAAATCAGGCTCTGAAACAGTTGGTATAGAAGTGTGAGACCTGTCTATCACCTTCCATCAAGAAAGTCTTGGCACCTCTCTCTCCATCTGACAGACCCCCTCACCATGCTTCTGTAAAACAGAAATGCTGGCTGCTTTGGTAGGGGAGCACAACATAGCTGATACCACCAGACATGCTGAGCTCACCATGTGACCTGTTGGCAAGTTCCTTCATTAGAAAATTAATCCTTTTAAAAGAGAATAAAAGAGAGTGGAGCCTGCAAAACATGCTGATCTTTGGGATATGGTCCACAGAAAGCCTTTTTCTTCTTTTTTGTAAAGAAAGTGCTGTCTGTTCTCCATTATTGGCCTGGTTTGGTTTTTTTTTTGTTGTCACCAGTGATGCTTTCCTGGTCAGCACCCTGCAGTGTCACCTAGGTAGCTGGGTTTAGTCCTTTCAGCTCTTTGTTTTCCAGCATTAGCCCCCCCTTCTGTTATCAGAAGTGAATGATTAACCTATTTTCTTGTTTCTCCATGTCTCTGCATCTAGTCTTCCCCTGTGTTATTATTAGCAAGCTGAATTGTTGCTCCCTAATCTAGTAAAACAGTCCTGTTCCAAAGAGGCAGAGCCATATGCCTAAGTGCCTTCTTGAGTTTAGACCTAAATCCATGGCCTTCTCCTGCTGTCCCATGCCAAGAGAGAGCTGTTCCCAAACTAAGACTCCAGTCGCAAACCTGGGGCCGCCGCAGGATCAGTATACAGAGTGCATTTGGCAGCCCCAAGCTGTGATTAGGTTTGAGACTTAGATTCAGAGCTGTGAACTACTCTGCTAAACAGCTCAAAGGCTGCTGAGTGGCTGCAAGTTGGGAGCAGCAAATATGGGCTTGGTGTTGACACTGCCTTTCAATAACCAGATGTCACAGGCACAGAACACGTCTACATCCAATAATATACATCTGCAGCTTTACATACAATAAGCAGAATTAGCCTACATATGTTACTTTTTCTCCTACCTGATAAGTTATCACATATCTACACTGTCTTCTCCACTTGCTGTCATTGATTATAGAGATGATACTTGCCTGCTGAAAACCAAGTCAACAAAATTGTCCTATTCATCCTGGGACTGTCTTCATCATCAGCTCCCTACAGGAAAAAAAATAGGTCTGTCCACCTTGACATCCCTCCTGTGAATGTGTGTCACTCTTTATTCAAGTTACTGCTAGTAACTTTTCCCAGTGCTCAGGCCAGGCTTGGGGTGCCTGATGTTTCCTACTCTCTGTCCTGAACCTCAGCTTGCCCAGTCTCTATTCTGCTCCTCATGGGGAGTTAAAGGGCTTCCACACACAAGTTCTTCTTCAGACTATTGCTCTTGCCTCATGTGTCTTCCCAACCTCTTCAGAGCACTGTCTTACTTTAATTGTTCTTATCCTTTTTTTCTTTCATTTGATATACCTGAGTGTTGCCTAGCATTTCATTAGTTTTTCATTTTCTGCCCCCAGGAAATTTCTCTCCATTTTTGGCATGTTTCCTCCTTTCTCCCCACAGAACACTGAGTCAAAGAAATCATTTAGTTTCCTAACAATATCTGCCTCATCTGTCATCAAGAGATAAAATTACTAAAACAATGAACAAAAGGTTAAAAAAAACCCTGGATGTCTCCAACTGCCAGATTGTAGGTCCCTGCAGTCAAATACAGGTTGTGTGTGTATTTTCCCCGTATGTCTTCACATTTGCCTCCTTCCCACTCCCTCCCCTGTGCTGAAACAGCTTGTTTGGATCTGATTCGTCTTTCTTATCTGGAGAACTGGGTGGAAACCTCTCCTGAAAGCATCACTTTTGCTGATGGGGCAGCTGCAGAGATTTTTGGGGGATGTCTCTCTGTTGACAGTCATTAGAATGAAGTGTGGAGCAGTTTGTAGCACTAGAAGTTTTACTGAGATCCTTGTAAATGGGATTGGGCAGCACCTTTGCCTTCTCTAAGCATGCAGGCAATGCTCAAAGCATCAGGCAGGCAAAGCCAAAAATAAGGAGGAACAAGAAGTGGATCTGCTTAGTGGAAAAAGAGGAAATTCGTGTTTTGTTATTCATACTGAAAATGAAAGTGTTTTTCTTGACCAGCAGGTTGTACACAGCACAGTTATTATTAGTGTTGAGGACAAGGATTTGCAAGTGGATATACTTACTGTCCTGGGTACAGAAACTCCTTTGGATGGCAAGGGCTTACCCAGGCATGATGTATGCACTGAATGACTGAAGCCTTCCTCTGTTTTGCTTTCTGGATCTTGAGAAAGCCATTGTTAAAGGTTGTGTGCTGCAGGTCCTTGACTGTGACAGAAGAGCACAAGTGCCAGGCTCTGTCCTCTGTTGGGTGGGTGCAAACCCAGAGGTCTTATGGCAATTACACTGGGTTGACACCCATGTAGCTCAGATGTGCTTTCTTCTAACTGAGAGTTGGTTGAAGACCTTTAAATCTTCAGATATCTTCAGGTCTCTAAAAATTAATTTCAGGTTTTTCACTAGCAAATGTTATATTATAAGTTAGTAAATTTGAACAAAACTTGGTCTGAATAATCTAAAATTTGTACTGAGGAGACTTTGTTCAAGGGAATGAGACTACCTGGTACTTTTCAAACAGCTGTCAGGCTGAAGCTTGCTTTTATCCCAGATGTGTGAATTTTCAGCAATGTTATTAAATGGATTGTTCATCCTCAGTGCTGTATGAAATTCTTTCCTGCTATTGCCATTAAAGGAAACAGATAAAGAAAAGGCAGGGTGGGTGGGTNTGGGTATAGGACTCCTGGTGAAGCCAAACTCTGACCAAGTCAGTGGATATATTTCATATGCTAAAGAAAAAAGGAGAAAACTCCTCAAATTCTCTGTAAGTTTGGAGAGCTCTGCTTTGAGAATCTGGTTTGGTGGTTTTTTTAAAGGTGGAATCCAAAAAGTGTAAAAGTGTTTGATGGCTTTGTGACATGTTAGTACTGACCAAAGCCATTGAGTCACCCCTAGCAAATGAGGATGTATTTTTCAAGCCTTGATAGCAAATAATCTTTGCTTTATATTTGAGCTGCAGTTCAGTTCCAGTCTTTGAAGATCTCTTCCGATTGAGAAAAGGCCATTACTATGTCCTTATAGTTCATTGTTTTCAATATTGTTTAAGCACATGCTTAGATATGTGCTTAGATATCCATAAGCACATGGATCAGAGAGGTATTACCAAATCATGACCTTAATTCACAGACTAATATTGGTAACAATCAAGTTGCCAATGAAGTCAGAGGAAAGACTTGTGTCTGGTCACTGATTGTCCAGAAAGTATGTGTGTGGTCTATCCTTTACAGCTCATGGCCATACTCTCTTATGAATTTGCCAGAAGAATCAGTCTTTTAAAAAATGTGTATTTTTCCCAACTGCTATGGGAGAAATCCTAGACCACTTTCTGTTCCATAGCTCAGGTTAGTAAAACATTGTAAGTTTGCTTTTCTCATTTTAGCGTGATGACCTGCGATGAACACAAATGGAGTGAGGTATTCAAGTTTAGTTCCCATGTGCATCTTAATTCTGCATCTAATGCAGGTTACTCCATCAATTTATATTTTTTCTTAAATCAAGAGATGCTATTTATTTTTTCCATGTACTTCAGCTGCTCCAGATATGCTCTTTTAAATGCCCACTAAAGCAGCGTGATGGCAGTTGGTCAACATTTGGAAGTCTGTTTTATGGAAAATTTTGACATTACCGAATTTGTTTTCTTTCAAAATTAGAATAAAACCAACCTTTTTTGCATACCCCTTTGGAAGAGAATTTGCTAAGCAAAAGGTGATATAGCACCCCTTCCACCATAACTAAAACTCGCAAAGGGCCAAAAAAGGCTACAGGAATCAAATCCCATCTATTGGCACCACAAAAGGAACTCGACTACTTTCTAAAAAATGAGTGAAGCAGAGGAATTGTACAGGAGACCTGACTTTTAAATCCATTTCCCATGTGTGCCCATTATTGCTATTGCTTTGCTGCATTTAGCTTTAGTTCCCACCAAGGTTCAATCCTTGTCCTTGTAAACATGGCAGATGAAGAGAGGGACGTGAAGAACAGCAGGACTCTGAGCAGAGCACTAGTTAGGCTTTGTGACATGTTAGTACTGGCCAAAGCCACCGAGTCACCCCTAGCAAATGGGGAAGTGTATTTTTCAAGCCTTGAATAGAATGCTCTGTTCATGATCTATGTGCCACTAACAAAGATTATATACATACGTACACTTCAAAAGGCCAACAAGTTTTAGCCAGTCTGTGAAAACTGGAAGACCTGTCCAGACAGTTAACATCCGAAGAGGACAAGGGTTTGTATTTTTGCCTCCTCTCTTTTTCTGTCTTTTCCTTGTTTTCAAATGGAGAACTCCAGTGAATTGTAGTCTGCATCACAAGAAGAAAATACATTACTCCTATTACATTTATCCAAAGGAACTGGAGATTCTAAGGTGACATTTCTGATAGTTTCTAATGAGTAGGTTTATAACATTCCCTAGTATATATATCCTCCAGTACAAAATCTTTATATCATGCTGACCATATGACTTCACACTGTAAATGGCATTAGTGCTGTGTATGTTAACAAGCCAAATTGTTTTCAGTGGTCTGTTGTGAATTATTTACCGAGGGCACAGGAGAAATTGCCCTAATTGCTCAGTTTTCACAGACTGGCTCTGAAGTGGTGAAAGTCCTTCTCTGGTGCTTTAACTGTTGTCTCAGTTATTTGCAGCTGGTGAAATCCAGCTATAAGAATTGTTTTCTTACTGAAAGGAAATTCTGTAGTAAATATTCTGACATCTGTAAAGCACCTCAGACTAACAGCCATCTTCAAAGTAACAAGACTTACAAATTTCTGGTTACTTGTAGCTCTTTCCTCTTCTCAGGAATGTAGAAAGTATACATACTTGCTCATGATCTGACTCTGCAAGATGCACTTTTGCAGTTTCAGGATGAGGGCCATGACAAAAATGTTCTTTGAGGATGATCCTGAGCTTCACGCTTGGCATTTACTGGCGGCAGTGGCTTCGAGTTGGTGTCCATAGTTGGGTGCTATTGCATGTGCATATTTGTTTTCACTTAGGTCATCTGCAAGACTCAGGCAATTACTGTTGGTTGTCAGATTATTTTTTGGGGAAGGAACTGCATTCTTCTGGGATTTGTATAGAAGGTGTTGATCCCTCTGAAGAGCGCTCACTATTATCAAACATCTTCTGAGGGCTGGTGGTAATTAAACAAGCCTCTGTCTGTTCATATCCCTTCTTTGAACTTATTATTGCAGATTTTATGTAGGTAGGGTCTGAAACCAGATAAAAATGTTTGTGAGGTGAACTGATGAAGTGTGCCCCTTGAATCACAAGCAGAGTTTCTCCATTGGAAGATTGTAAAGATGATCCAGAATGGTAGAGCCATTAACAGAAAAAATGTTCTGACCAGCTGTCCTATTTCTTGAGTACAGTTGATAGGGGATTTTCTAATTTTCAGCTCCATAGGCTGTGCCATTACCCTTAAGCTGTCAATGCAAAGATCTCATGAAGGTAATTTTAAGGCAAATGGTGATCTTGGCCAGAAATGCAGGAAAAACAACTTAGGGGACAGTAAACATTTCTTTTGCTGAGAAGCTACTCGAGCAAATCCTTCTGCTGCCTGGTTCAGCACTTCCCCATCCTACAGTAGTTTCATCCTGATGGATGAAACTTGACTGTAAGGTCTCCTGAGCCAGGCTTCTAATGGTGGTTTCCCTGTCCACACCATCACTCCATGCTGCTATATGGTGACAAATAGCAAACCTGACAGGAGATGCCTGGAGGGAGGGAGAGCCCTCCTTCAACTGCCATCCTGGGGTCAAGGGGTACCAGAGGCTGGGATCAGACCATGGAGGGAAGAAGCCCAGCAGACAGACACATTGTATGAGACAGCAGTCTGCAAACAGCAACCTGATGGTTGCAGGCAGAAAATGAGCCAAGGTTGAGTGAACTCTTCTGTTTTCAAAGTATTAGGGGGAAAAAAGGTGCTTTTTGGCAGAAATTTGGTTTAAACTCAGTTTCCATCAGCCGCTGTAGAAAGAGCAATTGTGACTCCCTCATACTTGTTGCACAGATTTTTTTCCAAAGAAATCAATAAGTAATAGAATTTGAAAATATAAGGCCTTGCAGTGCTTTTTTTTTGATGTATGGCTTCTAATGGCAAAGGAAGCAGTACTGTGTGAACAAATTATTCAGAGATCAGAAAAAGTTGGGAGGAGGGGAAGAGGAGGGAAACAGGAAGAAAAGAAATTTGCTGGAGGAGTCACCTAAAGCAATTCCTGTTTCCGCGTGGAGGACTGGGAAGTGTGCAGCACTGAAATGCAACTGAGCAGGTCCCAGACATATATTCAGTGATGCAGAAAGAAGAGGAAGAAACGGAAAGCAGAAATGTTGTTAAATGTGGGGGAAAGGAGGATATTTGGGGTTTTGGAGGAGAATATTTTTATGTGTGTTATGCTGTGCTTCTCTTGCAGGGGTGGGAATTATCAGACGGCCTGGTACTGCAGCAGGTCTATTGACGACTCCAGTCTGAACTAGTATTTTAGCATTCATGATACATAGACTGAACTGCTGACAGTCCATTCAGCAGGGCAAGTGAAAGGGACAAAACTGCCCTGTGTTCTGCTCAGCTGTGCTGCTCTCTGTTTCAGACTAGTACTGCATCACAGTGTAAAGCCTGATTCTCACTAACAGAGAATTCAGCAAGTCTTGGTTGCATCTGATACTCCAGCTGCTGAGGTGTGGGGCAGGATGCCAAAATGTTATGCTTACAGAATTGCAGGTTGAAAGAGTTTGTCATTCGATAATCCAATCTATACAATTCTCTTTAATCTCTTTTCCTAGTGGAGTCATTAAGTACACAGGAATGTTTGGCAGAGAAGTGGTGGAGAGTGATATATCTTATTTTGGGAACTGACTTTCCATTTTAATAACAATGAACATTTTTTCCGCCCATCACTTTTGTGACTGAGACAGGAGATGTAGTAACACTCCTATTCAGAAGTGGTGTTAGGTCAATCTGCAGCATTTCCTACATACACAAATAGCTAACATCATCATCTTGATAAAACCCTCACATTTACAGTCGAGTGCTTGTTTGAACTTCCTAAGCATGCTGAAAGACTGATTTTAATGGAAACAGAGTCTGCTTGCAGCACTGACAAAAACATGTATTTGCTTTAGTGGCATCAGGAGGAGGGTGCAAAGGGGATCAGATGCAGAAGACTATGCCTGATATGACACTGGAGATGAGATTTTGCCAGTGGAAATAGGTATTTTGGGCTTTTATATTTTCAAGTTACCCTTCTGGAGCATCCTAACAAAAGGCTAGGTTTAGAGCATGCTCATTACTTCTCTTCTTGAAATCTCTTCTCCTTAAGAGGTCTCTTGCAGTTGCTAAGAAACTAGGTTCCCCAAATGGACACCCCTTTGAAAATCCTGGTCTATTATCAGAAGCATTTGTGGTATTTCAAAACAACCGCAAAATGCTCAGTAGTTCTTTCTGTTATTTTTCAGTTGCTGCTGTAGGCAAGAACAAAAAGAACCATCTTTTCTCGTATAGACACCTGACAGAGGAGAAATTTGGCAGAGGAAAGAATGTCTATCATCACTGGGCTTAGGAGGATGGTGCTTCTCTTGTAATAAAGGGAAATTGGTCCATGTACCAACAGAACTCAATCCCACCTCACTCATGTCTCTTTTCCAAGCCTGTGTGGCTAATACAGGTGAGGGAGGACTAGTGGGGACAGAGAAAGGAGCACCTTCAACCTGAACTGTATCTAGCTGTTGCTGCTCAGGCTCTGCTTTTTCACTGCCCTGAATATCTTGATTCCAGACCCGAACTCCTGCAGTGAACATACTCAAGGAATAATTTCTGGATGGTTGTTGTTCTTGTCGTTACAGTGGCAAAGTGGTTGGGTCAAATGGGGCTAACTGGAACACAGGCTGGGGCAGTCATTTTTCTTTCATAGAAGATGGGCAATGGCTCTTCCAAGCTTTTTGCTGTGGTAGCTTCTCAATTTCATTTATAGCTGCTTGATTGTCTGTGCACTTCATTACTGTTTGATATAAAGACATCCTCATGTGAACTCAAAAGGGTTATCAAGCCTTGGAACAGGCTCCCTAGGGAAGTGGTAGAATCACCATCTCTGGAAATTTTCATAAAACATGTAATGTTGTTCTTGGGGACATGGCTTAGTGGTGAGCATGGTAGTGTTAGGTAGCAGTTGGACTCGATGACCTCAGAGGTCTTTTCCAACCATAAAATTTCTATGATTCTATGAACTGTCCCCAAAATCCTTCTCTGCTGTGCACCCATGGAAGTGGAAAGGAATCATCACCCTTTGCACTAACTTGGTTTTGTGCTCTTTCCTGGGACACCAGCCAGCATTTGACCCTATTACCCATCTGTAGCTCACTCTATTTTTTGTTTAAAGACATAATATTTTTAAAAATATAAATGAAGAGCAACCTTCTCTGATTTGTGTCAAGAATTTCCAATCATTTTCAGATAGTGTTTTGTTCATTGATTGTGTGTATTGACTTGGCCTTTTAATATGTTTGCTTACAGTATGTTATTTAGCTGCTAGTTATCTTTGTAGAGAAATTCAGACGATTTGCTACTTGGTAAACAGGAGAAGGGGGGTAGGAACCACAGCCTTTTTATTCATATCAACTCATTTAGATCTTTTTCTACAACAAGTACCTTCTGTATAAGGAAATAGGGTATGACAGGAGTAAAATGGGAACAAAGTGACCAGGAATTTTCAGCTTGGGCAAGAAATTGCATATTGCTTTTTTTTTCCCGACTCTGGATTTCAATATTATCTTGTCTGCAGAAGGTTCGATGAGGTTTTACTGCCAAATATCAGCATGTTCTTATCACCCCCACACCCTCTCTTCTGATCAGTGTGGAAAAATGAATCAGTCAGGCCTGTTTTCTGTCCAAAAAGGCAGTTTATAACTTAAGCAAGTTAGCCTGGAATAAAGAATTATGGCTTGGTTGTATGTTTTCCTCCTTTCTCATCTGCATGAATTTACAATGTCCATTTGAACTGCCACTGGATTTATAGACTTTAAAATAGCACAGGGCATTTAACTGAAGAGGACTGACAATATATGAAGAATAGCAGACTGTAAAAGGAATAATTGGTTATGAGGTTACATTGCTAGAGGTTTTCTTTTTCTTTGTAATTTGCCTTTGAGCCTAAGCTGAATTTCCTTTTCTGTACAGATAAGATAAGCAGTAGTTATTGGTCTTGTTTGAAATGATTTCTTGATTTCATTAGGGATCCAAATAGTCATTCTGGAAAGGCCCGGTGCACAAGTCACACTATGTCAGGACTGTTGATCTGTAATGAAGTTTCAGCCTCAGACTCGTGGATTCCTCACTTGGTTTCCAGATCTCCTTGCGATACAGGTTTCTTCTCTTTAATCACTTCCCCCCCTCCCCCACCCCAAACCAACAAAACCCCAACCACTTTCCACTGTAGTATCATCCTAGGATGTGCTCTGGCTGTCAGGTGTCTCTCATACAAATATGGACATATGTCCTTTCCATGCATCTAGAGAAAATTGCTCTGAATTTTCTATTTCTCATGAGTTGGATATTGGGGCATAGCTGTAAGTGATGACTCAAGTGACTGAGAGTTGAGTTACTGGTCTGTTTGTAAGCATGGATAAAAGTGAAGAAAAAGAAGGTACCTCACAATTTCCTTCCATAAGTAATTATGAGGAGGAAAAGTCATAAATTATAAGTTAAATTGCCCCAATTAAAGTTGAATGGTCAGTGCAGTTTGCAGAATTGAGTGATTCAGCTGCTCTAATGGATTGCGGTGAAAATGAGTTTGTCACATTGTATAATGCTCTGTTATTGTCTTTAGCTCAGCTTATGAGAGGCTAGAAAACCTTTTGTTTGCACTTGCTTGGAAACCAGAGTCTGTCTGAATTTGCCAAGAAAATTACACTGGTTTTCCTCTCAATGCTTATGTTACAAAGTCCAAACCAGGAAATGGATGGATTTCTTATTCAAAGGTTATCTTTATGGAAAAAAAACTAGTATGGACACATTACATATAACTGTATTTGCTATATCCTCCTCTAAGATCATGATCTTATGTATTAATTTCCAGGACTACCAATTTCCCAACTGTTTGACTGAGATCTGCAAAAGCCATTGATAAGAGTTTATTTCCTGTCATGGGGCTGGACTCTGTTTCCAGTTAGCATGGTACCATTTTATATGCAAGACTATTGGTTATTTAGAAGACAGGATAAAAAAAAAACCTGTATAAAAATGTAGGTCTTTCAACTTGTCCCACATTCAGTTTTTCTTCTTCTGACTTTTAATCATGCAATTTAACAGGATAATATTTTCCTTTAAAAGCATGGGAGTCTTCCTTTCTCATTTTCTCTTTTTTGACTCATTTGTCCTCATTTTCACTGATTAACTGTTTTCACTGCATTGCCCTTTCATTTGGAAAGGTCTGGCAGTTCTGAGTTATCACACAATCTTCCCCTTTTAGGAAAGTCCTACATATTCCATTAAATTCCTATAAATTCCAGTTGGGTTAAAGGAAGAAAGAACATGGGATAGTTGGGTTACCTCGTTTTCAAGCATTAATGCATTATCTGTGGCTTGAATAAAAAAGTATGCAACCTGAATAAATGACAAGCATTGTCTCCCAGATGAGGAAATTTCTCTAGCAGGGACTTCCTACAAACAGATACAGTTCCTTCCTGGAGAGCTTGAAGAAGAGCATGTCTCCTTATGACTTGTTGACTGACTTTCAGCACAAGTCCCCTCACAATCAAATTCAGGTTTTGGCCCAAAAAAGGCTTTGGAAAGGCCTTGGAATTTGACCTTCTGTGTCAGAACACCATGTGGTTGGGACCTAGTGCAGTGGAAGTGCATCTGAGGTCTTGGATGCTTCACCTGTCTGGAAGAACAGATTTGACTCATAGCTAAAACAAGTCCTGTGTGCGACCTGGTTTCCCTTACAGGACAGTAGGATGAAGGACAAAGATTCATTCATCATTAATATTCATTAGTCATTAATATCTTCATATAACATTTCCTGCTGTCCATTCCCACTTTTTCCCCATTTTTGCTATGAATTTCTTTGTCCATAAAAGTGTCCTCTTTTGCAGTATTGTTTCTGGTCTAGAAGTGACTCTCTAACTGGAAGACTGGGAGTGAGGGGAGTGCTTCTTTTCTGAAGCTGCCAGAGGTCAAACACTGCTGATCTGAGCAGAAACCAACAAATAATTACTGCAGATTTCAATGAGTAGGTTTTCCTATTGAGGACCAAATCATCATCCTGTTTTTACTGAAAATCTCGCAGAGCTGGGGCATAAGTCTTAAAAGTGGAAGGTGATAGTTTTGGTGACCAGGTGTTCTCTCTTCTGAAAAACAAAACAAAACAAAACCCAACCAAACAAAAAACATTTAGAGAGGCTTTGTGCTTGTTACCTCACACAACTGCTCCTGCAGCTCCTTTCTGCAACTATGTCGGCAGCTTTCAGGCTTGTAGACATTAACATTAATGCTCCAGTACCCAGGTGATTAAGTATGTGGTTTCATGGTTTATTTTCAAATCTGCTGACTTTTGGAGCTGTTATTGCTCAGAAATTTGGTGCAGCCATTGTCAGGTGCAAGGAAGGTTTATGGAGGAAGAGATCTGAGTCACCCACTCTGTGATTAAATGCGCATTCCACCACTCAGACTCCATACCTTCTGAACATCACTAGTTACTGTGGTGAGAATTTCAGATCTAATGAAATATTTGAAAGATCAGGAGATTGAGGCTGTGTAAACAGACTTCTGAGACAAACACCTTCTGGAAGTGTTTAGTAAAAATGCCTGTAAACATCTGCAGTGTGGAGGATAAGCAAGTGACTGATTCAGTCCTGGTCTTTGTCAGAGGCGGCAGTGTGGTGCCTGGCACAGGGCTCTCTTTGCACAAGGGGTGAGGGGATTATCCTCAGCCTGTGATAAACCCATATTTGACCTCAATGTGGGACTTTGCTTCCCCATGTGCTCTTCTGTCACCCACACAGTAGATGCACTTTGCCTCCAAGCATACTGTTCTCCATGGCGGCTGCTCTAAGACACAAGCAATCCTGCTTGAAGATGTGTGTGTTGAAAGCTGAGGGATGACTCAGATAAGCTGCTTTTCTTTATGAATGCAGTATTCTCCGCTCCTATTTCTTATTTACTCCAATAAAAATTGTCACTGGATGGTGGGTTCCACTTGAAGGTCTTCACTGGATCAAAACAGGCCAGTGGGGCATCTGAGGATAGCTCTCTGTGAGCACTATGTGCTGGAAATGTCCCATGGCTTGGACTGATGATGTTAGATTACAACCAGCAAAATTCAAGCAGTCAGCAGACTAATTGCTCAAGACTTTACTTGGCAACAGTGCTAAATGGGTAGTACTTGAATATTTTCTTAGTTTTCTAGAGATGGACGTGTTTTCTTTCAAGAACAGCTTTACATCTTTTCTTTCTGCCTTCTAATTTCCCTTTGAGCAAACTGTACAGAGAAAACACCCACTTACCACTGATGGTAAGCAATTTTCTTGGCCAGTGAAAAGACAAGATGCTGCTTCCAGTCTCTGTAGCTGCTCTCAGAAGGTAAGGAAGCACACTGTCCCTAGCATATGTGTGAACCAAGATGCAGGAAGAGAGAACCATTTGCGTGTTATCACATGTTATGTCTTTAGCTGGGATTCAAAAGCAAATGTTGCAGGCTAAGCCCTGTAACAGTTATCCTTTCTTATCTTGGGACCATCAAGGAAAATGTCAAAGCTTCCTGGAGACCAGAACTTGCACAGCAAGACCCTAGGCAGAGCCGTATGGAGCTGGGGAAAGGTCTCATATTTTGGACCACCTGCAGCTTTCATTATCTTGGCTCTGGTATGGCCTGCTTTCTTCACAGGGATTTGGAGAAAGTACACCAAGGAAAAGAAGACCATTTCTTTCTGAGAAATAAAACACAATGTGGGTTTAGTGTTAATTTCTCTTAAATGAGCTCTCAAGCCACAAAATGTCTGGACATCTCCACCCTCTCTTCTGTTTTGCAGAATAGGTAAATGAACGGTTAGAAATGTCTCATGTTTATGAGGCTTTAACTGTTTCCTGAATAAATTAATTTAAGCAATTTTTGAGTAAGATATATGTCCTGAGGCTTTGAGCCAAGGGATTGTCCATGATAGCTTTATTGCCAGATTAGTGTTGTATACCTCCACGTTACTCTTAGCAGGCAGATACATGGTACCTCTTTCTCTTTCTAAAATAATTTAATAAGGGAAAGATAAAAAATGAAACAGGCTTTCAATATTAATTCGATCTGCAGCTATATACTAGTACTGTATATTAACCGTAGCTGTGCATTTGTTCGTTGGTATCCCTTGAAGGTCTCTGCAAAGCTCTTGGTTTGCTTTAACACTGCTTTCCACACCTTAGCCATTTTGGTTTGCTTTTACATTTTAACTCAGCTCTAAATTTTCTGGGTTTCTCTTGGTTGTCTGGAATAATTACAGCTTCCCACAAAATGCTACTTTTGCTTTCAGGTGTCTGAATTTACCCAACCTAAACTCCAATTTAATGTTATTTTTGGGAGCAATCCAAGCAGTAAGCATTCAGGTCTGAGTCAGTAACTGTGCAAAGCCCTGTGCTTTAAATGGCAAGGCAAATCCATTTCTTCTTATAAGAAATTAAAATAATTCACAGAGAAACTGTGAGGAGAGTCATACAGAAATGTGGAACTGAAGGATGGTTTTAGTGGGGTAAATCTACAGTTCTCTGAAAACTGCCTAAAGCTGCTCCTGTCTGCATGAGTGTGAGTAAGGACAGGGTTTAATCCAAATTCTAAAGCCAGTAGTATTGGGAGGGCTCCATTTTCTCTCCAGCCCAAAGCCTTTCATTGCCTGCCATCCTACCATGCCATCTGTACAAGGCCCCTTTCCCCTAACATTGAACAGCCCATGGCTCTCCAGGACTCAGCTCAGCTTGAAGCATCATGAGAGAAGCTGAGCTCTAAGCCTAAAAGCAGAAACGCTATATTACCAGTTGGGAACTATTTGCATTCTCAGATGAGGGTGACTCAAATAGCACGAGCTGTGACTGCATGCTGAGAAAATATCGTCTGGAGGATGGAGTGAGCCACAAGTACACCCATCCCTTCTTGCTGTGCCCATTTCAGAGTCCCCCTGACAGTTTGTGAGGGCAATCCAGCAGTGGATTGTTTGCAGGAGCAACAACCTTGTCTTGCATGACTACAGGTTTCTAAAATCTCAAGGCAGATTTCGTCATCACGGGCAAGACCTTGACTGGGGCTGGAGTGGGAAGGGGTTGGCAATTGCCTGGTACTAAATAGCTGTGTGATTGAAAGGGCTCTGGAAGCTGCTTCTTGGGCTTGACTATGTCCTAAGCAGTGCCATTAGCATTTGAGGCTGCGCTTTCATTTGTGGAATACATAAAGAGAAGCAGAGAACAGAAGTACATCTCTGAGCAGGATAACCACCACAATTGGCCTGATGTTACATTGATCATAGTGCTCCTTAAGAATGAAAGCCAGGCATGGCACTTTCAAAATCAACAATTTTACAGTTAGCTAAAATTTATAACATTTGGACTTAATTCAACATTCTTGCTTGTCCTTGTTAGAGGGGGATAGGAAAGGAAGGAGAGCCACAGTAAAGCTGCAAGAATGACCTGGCAGAACTACCTCTGAAAGCGAGCATCTCAGCTTGTGAAGCCAGTGTGAAAATACAGAGTGTGTAAAACTGGCTAATGTTTTGGGAAGTCTCTTTGAACTTGTTAACTCTGTACATCTGTGAGTGCTGGACATGTTCCCAACCTTTATTTTCAGCCTTCTTTTCCTGTAAGCTCCTATGCATTATCTCTTTGGTTGCCATCAGACATTGTCATTAACTCGCAAAGAAAACAAGGCAGGAGGAGGCAAAGCCCAGAACTAGATGAAGTGGTCATCATTACCATGGCTGTACCATGGAGGAGTGCTCCATGAAAACTGGTTAAGAGGCAGACATTCCCTTGGTTTACCCCCAGTAAATCTGTGTTTCACATACAGCTGTTAGCTAAGGCTCCTTCAAATCCTTGCAAGGGTCAAGGCACCATTATACTGGGATCCATAGACTGGCACTGGGGATGTAATATATGTTTGGCTGGTAACAGCCAAAAACAGTTGGCATAGGAGCCCAGAAGGAAAGAGGTGGACATATTAGGGGGATGAAATGGGGAGAAGAAAAGGCATGGCTGAAAAATGGAAGTTTTTGGTTTAGGGAACTGATACATGGCAAAGAATTAGAGGATCTGTGTGTAAATGTGCTAGGAAGCTAATCCATAGCAAACCAGGTTTCAGGAGTTCCTTTGCCCCTAGAACAGCTTGTTTCTTTCATGTGCATGACAGTGAGGCTCAGATACCTGATTATGACCTGTAGGAGTTGCCATGAGGGAAACATGCTAAACCCTAAATGCTGAGGTTTTACAGACAAGACAGCTGGGGAATAGTTAAGTTAGGTGTACACACATGCGTCTGTGTAAGCAAGTTGTCAGTGTCTGTAATGCAACAGTTTGCAGCTGTCAAATAGTTAATGTAGACTCAGCTTGCAGACTCATAAATTTTAGTTTAACATGCAGTTCTGCTCTGACAAGTGTCTGTATAAAAATAGCACCTTCCTACTGAAATGATCTGCTGTCTATGTGTAATCACAAGCAAATCTGATTAATGTGCTGACTAAATTAAGGGGAACATTTTTGAAAAATGGGTGCCTAAAGTTAGGTATGTACTATTTGAGTACCTAAATATGCAGTAAGATTTTTAGTGGTACTTAAGTCTCGTCACTTCAAGTTGCTCTTGGACTAGCTTTTAAAATAAGATTACCTTTCTGGAGCCCTGAAACACAGAATGAGATAAGTGGGTTTGAAAATATTGTCTTCATTTTTATTCCTTTTTATCTCTGTTGAAGCTGGAAATAAGCAGCTGCTCTGGGAGTGGGCGAGCAGAGTTTTTCTTTGTTCCTTTTGCAATCACACAAGCCAAAAAGAGGACAAATTAACTTCTAGATCCCAGCATGAGTTTGTAGACCTGGTGGTTGGAAAAACAAACCAAACATCTTTTTTACTTTTAAACTGACCGTGTTTGATCTGGAAATCATTGAGATACAATAAACATGAACTCCATGGTCCTATTTTTATGTAGTCAATTTTCCAAGGAGAATAGCCACACTTGACAAAACAATCATTATAATTGAATAGGAATCCTTGTGAAAAGGGCTGAATTGAAAACATTGATGACAGAGGCCTTCTGTTTATCCCTGGAACAGTAGTGACAATGGTAGTGTGAGCTACTACACACTATTCCTCAAACACCCAAGGGACTAACTGGTGTTACAGCTTCCAGTGTACTATCATGTTTTCTAGGAGTGCTGGGTGCTCCTGTGCTAGCAGTTGTGTAAATGGTTGCATAGCCAAGTAGATGAGCAGGCAGTGGTGACTTAGGGCACTTCACCTTACTAGCGCTTTTGTGGCTAAACAGTTATTGTAAGCAAAGGGGTGAGGAGGCAGCTCGGTTGCTGTTGCTTATTGGCTCCACACACAAGCTCACTGCTGTTTTGTCAATTACTGCTGGCAGCAGAGAGCTTGGACTTTTTTTTTCCCCTACCTTTTTATGCTGACATCTGTCCATTGGACATCAAAGTGCAATCCTTCAAAGCCACAAAGTCGTATGATTTACTGAACACTCAAGCAATGATCTGTACAAATGTGGGCAAGCTCACTCCTGGGGGAGACATTCTTCTGTCGTGATGCGTTAAAACAGCTCTTTGTATTTGGGCAATAACAAAGATTCATTTGAAAGTATTAGCTATCATCAGGGCTTGACCTCTTCAGAAAGTATTCTTTAGTGAGGGTTTTAAAGTGGATTTGGAAAGATAATTGTTCTTGTCCTCTGGTAGAATCTGGGCAATTTATGTGCTCAGCTGATTTGCCATTTTGGCTACAATGGATATTTATTCCCAGAACGTTGGATTTCTGTGCATGGTTTTGTCTGGGTGGCTGAGAACGATAGTAAAGGGCAAATTAGATATGTGCAGACAGAGATACTGCTCAGAGTGACACATTCTTAATTGTCAATAGTCTTATAGCAGGCAGTGTGCTCAGTACTGTAGCTCTTCAGTGCAGGGGAAGAAGAGACTACTTATCTGTTTGTTTTTCTCTTTGTGTGTGAGTGCACAAAACACTTCCAAAGGAGAATCTCATGGCTATGAAAAGGTTGTTTGTCTGTATAATTTAAGCCAATATACCACTTAGAAAATTGAAATTTTGTACCTCTCCTGCATGGTGACTTTCCTTGCATATATTTCAGTATGCATTTTGTGTTCACAAGCATGTCATGACTGCTTTATCCTGCAGCTTTCATTAGTAGTCAGTGTCATGTATCTCAGCTTTCTGGAGTTTAAGTACACTTTGCTATAAATGGATATTGCAACATTTGATAGGGCTTCCTCAGAAAGTGGTAGAGAGGGAAGATGTATTTCCACAGGCTGCATTTTCATCAGATAACAAAATTTCAGCAGGCATTACCGAGAGGATATTTTTCTGGCCCTCTCAGTCCTCTGTAATATCCCTGAACCCTACCAAGGGGCAGAGGGCCAAATCCTGTGGTGGGATCTGTGGACTGGAAGAGGTGTAAAACAGAGATCTGTAGACTCATGAATATTTCATGGGTTCATTCACAGATTCATAGAATGGTCTGGGTTGGAAGGGACCTCAAACATCAGCCAGCTCCAACTCCCCTGCCATGTGCAGGGATGCCACTTTCCATGGTATGTTCCTCAGGAACAAGAGTTCTGGCTGGAAAATCCTAGCTGCTTTCCCAGTACAGGCTTGTCCAAGGTTATTATAAATGTCCTGCCTCAGATCCCTGGCTGTGACACCTGTGCTCTGCCCTCAGTCAGCTGCAGGGAAATATGGGAAAGGCCATTACATATTTGTTTGTCTCCAACCATAGCTGACTCTGGCCATTTTAGGCACTTTTGGGTAGAAAATGCTCCACAAGATGTGTTTGTGCAGCCTTTTACCAGTGATGCCACCTGGACCCCATAACAAAGCTGCAGTCTGGGCAGGATGCAGATGTAAGATGGATGGTGAGGGGCATCAGCACAACTGCTATTTCCCTTGACTGACACATGCATGTTTCACCAGCTGGTGATGGCAGAGGGGTGGAAACAGATCTTCTTAGTCTGCACCTGCTAATATAAATTAATTATTATAATAATGAAGCCAAAACGCGATGAATCTGTTCTCTTCAGCCCATCTTTTCTTCTGCCTTTGTTTTGGAAGCAGCAAGAAAAATATCAAAGCATTTCTTTCTTTCCCTTTGTGCAATTTATTTGCCATTTTTGTTTTGTCATTGATCCTAATGTTTCATTGACTTCTGACTGTGACTTGCCATTTATTCAAAGCTGTGATAGCACGGTGGTGCCTAAGAGTTATTGAACAACTAACATAATGGAAAAGTCATTCCAGCAGCAGAGATGTAGTTTGCAGGAGAAGGTCATGGAAACCCTGGACTGAGCCATAGTCTGGAAATGTGCACGTGGTTTGTCCTTTTATCAGCAAAGCTAGAACCAAAGTATGAGGTGTGTGTAGTTGCATGTTTGTGTTGGAGAGCAAGGATGCCTCACATGAGATGTGGAAGAAATATAAATATGGGTTGTGAAAACTGCTGCAACCAGAGGAATGACATGTCACCTACAATAGGAGAAGTGGGGATGTTGTGTTTTCCCCTTACTGAAGATAATAAATGTCCTTTTGTTGAGTTTTCTTGGGCATCCTTAGCTGGGTCTTGATTGGGGTCTACTTCTCAATATTGTACTCAAAGGAAGCTCAGGAGCAGACTGCAACAAGATCTTGGTAGGACGCCACAAGCTGCAATAGGGTTTCTGTGATCAATGTATAATTTCACTGTCTTTAGGAGACTTTTCTAATGAACTTTGTGGGCTACTATGGACACTTTACATGTGACAGTTTCCTCCTGCCTGGAATTGCTGTTTTTGACAAGAGTGTGCTGTTCAGTGAAACTGAAGTCAGTGAAACCACCAACCAGTAAAATACCTTCAGAAGTAGGAAGGATGTGTGTGAGAATAAGATTTTGTAGTGCAATCTGTGAAATTAAAAAATCACTGCCAGTATATTGCACTTCTGTCACCTCTGTTGAAAGAAAAAAATGAGACAAGGTCAATTCTGTGGCTTTTGCATTTGCAACCTGGCAGTGGGCTGGAAAGAGGGGCCCCAAACTACTTCCCTGTGCTTTAAGGGTGAGTGGGATGGTCATTTGACTCCAGCTGTTGGAGATCTATTGAGCAGCAGCTTGTACCCTCTGGAGATCAGTCAGATCTTATTAACCTGTAGCCAGTTATTTTTGCAGCTCTGCGCTCCTCCTGACTGAAAAGAAGGCAATTTACTGAGATTAGGCAATAATCTTGTTAGATATATTTTAGCCCCTTCCATAAATAAAAGTTTGTTTGGAATGAAAAACATATTTCTGGTAACGCTGGCATCCAGTCTCACAGTCTAATGGGATATATAAGATGAGATTAAATGCATATCCTCTGTCTTTGAAGGCTGCCCAATATCTTTGTGTGACTCTACCTTCTGGTGAGTATCATTTCAGCAAATTTAAGAACTGCCTGTCCAGGAGGAGATCCAGACAGGTAGTGAGGCTTTAATCCCAGTCATCTTTTTATGTGTCCTTAGCTGGAACAAACTAAAGGAAAGCTGCATTTTCAACCCATTGGTGATCCTTTTCTATTCAACACTACAATAACATTGCAGGTTTTTAGCACAGAAATGTCAAACTTCTTACAGCAGTAAGTCTTAGGGCTATAAACATTTATACTAGCATGCTAAAGAGATTTGGGCATAAGGGGCTGTACGGGCATTAGGGAGCAGCTGAAAATGTGAGTAGGCTCACATTAGATTAAACAGAGGCAGGCAGTAGTTTAATTGACATTTATACATTGAAAGAAGGGAAAAATAGTAAGTTTATTAAAAAAAGCATCTAGGAAGCTTTCAGAAATTAGGGAGTTAATTTGCTTTCAAAATGATTCACAGCATCTCGTGTTAGCTAATTAACAAAACAGCAGGTTTATGAATTTAACAGCAGTGGGGTTATGACTTGGTGGGCTCAGTTCTTGGCCATGTGTTTATTAGGGTCTGTTCAGCTCCCTTGGTGCTTTTGCTCTGCTTTTTTGGCACGGGGGGAGCCCAGCCTCTTTCAGGGACAGAGTTACAAGTGGCTGCACTCCACGACAGAAGCCAGTTGCGGGTGAAAGGGGCAGGTGGAGAGGCAGGAGATTATGCACTGACTGGCATGACTCAGCCATCCATAAAATGATTTTCATTAATGTTTAATGTGTGTCAAAAATGTCAGCATCCATAAGACAGGCAGATAAATTATTTAGTCCTATGAGTGTCTTGCCTTCTCCCTCCCACCGATGTTTGTAAAATGTTTTCCTTGCTTTTGTTTAGATTTAGGATGTTGTCGGGGAAGTTAGTGATTGCTGTTACGCCCAGAGTGTTTCCTTGCAAGGCCCTTGGAGGAGCTGCTGCTGCCACCAGTTTGCAGTTCAGTGCTTCATTGGAGAGGCCTGGGCAATCTGAAGTCAACTGTCAAGTGGGTTATGCATAGTGCCTGTTGCTGGGCTGGGCTTGTTTTTAGATGGTCTGCAGAGGATTAGATCCTGGGAAACTGAAATAGGGACAGAAGAGTGGAACGTGAAGGGAGATGGTGCTCTCCAGGTAAGGGCTGTGAGGAGTTGCTGTTGGAGAAGCTCAGCATCACAGTGTAGCCCCTGATCCTGTCCTGTTTCCCAATGGGGATGTGCTGCACCTGATACTAGCTGGCATGCTTTCTTCTGCCATTCTTGCTGCCTTGGTTTTGCTGGTTTTGCCTGGAAGTGCATCACCCAGAGACCAATGACCACCTAGTCTGGATGAACTGTGTCCCATTCAGGGGTCGAGACAGCCCCTGTGATACCAGCGGGGCTCTGGCTGCTCTCCCAGACACCCCTCTGCAGGGATGGTTTCTACTTGCTTGCCCTGTTTCAGAAGTTTTTGGTGTGGATCTTGCTTTATCCCTAACTGGGAAATTTGTGCATGGGAGTTGCAGGTTTTGGTTTTGGTTTTGTTATTTTTATTTTAAATCAGCCTCACAGAATGATACAATACCTGCAAGCTGAAATCATTAGCCCTAGCAGAAAGAGTGAGGAAGTGAAAGGGATGAGCAAAGGAAGAAATGTATCTGATCAGGTGGGATTTAAGGTGAGGTGAGACAGAGGGAAATGGAAGCCTAGTTAATAGTGAGCCACCGCTTTGTGAGTGTTGGATGGACCACAGTCAGAAATGGCTAAGTTAAAACTCACTCCAAAACTTGCACCAGGCACAATCATCTTTCCTGGGCAGGGATTTTTCTGAAGGCAGTGGGAACTTTGTCAGGCTGTGTGTCTGTTCAGATGGGGCATGTTGAACCCTGACAGAAAAATTAGAACTCTGCATTAAAAGAGAAAATGTACAGATTGTTTTTAAACATGGGAACAAATGCAATTGCTTTATTTGCTTGGAGTTTTTTGTGTTTGGGGGTTTTTTGTGTGTTTTGTTTTGTTTGTTTTGGTTTTTGTTTTTTAGGAAAGTCACAGGCCTTTAGACAAGGATCTCAATTGGCCTCTAATTAAAGTTGCTTTCTTACTGTCTGGCATGAAATTCCCCTGAGAGGCAGATGTTTGCAAAGCACACTTGAGGCACTGGCATATGGTTCCTTTGTAAGGCTGGTGTTTCAGCAAAGTGCCTCCTGAATGTTGTACATAATTAGGTATTTTAATTTTTTTTGTCCCAGAGAAGTTACTGATGGACGGGGACCTACAGGATCTGAGAGGGAGGATTTCTGAGAGATGGATGGGAAGCCCTAAGCATGTCACTGATATGGGGCAGGAGCTGGCAGATTTCTTGCTTCAGTTTTTTGGAAAAAGCCTGTTGACTAAACTTACGCCAATTAAAATAGTGTTCTCACTTGCAGAATTTAACAGAAGATGAGACCCTGGGTACCCAACTTCTACAACTTCACAAAGGACTTGTGTCCTTCCTGCAGGAATCCATCAGCAGGTCTAAACTTTTTACAGGATTATAAAATTCCAGTGAATGTTTCCATAAGGAATCCAACTGTATTTGAGAGGGGGGTGAAATGAAAATATTAATGCACAGTAGGCTTGGTTAGAAACCATGGATGTGCTTCAAATGTGACTTCAGATTACAAATGGCCCTTAGCTGTTTGTTAACATCATAAAAGTGTGTTGCATCTGGGTGGTCACTGATGTGTAGTGCAATCTACAACAAACACTTACATGACTAAAAGCTCAAGGTGATACATATGATAATTTCCCTCCAGGGGAACACATCCATCCCGTGCACATTTAAATAAAACACAGGATTTTGTGTCAGATGACCTAATTTTTCCAATTTTCTTAATGTCTCCCTTTCCTGGCTAGAAAGTCCTTTCTGTGATCACCAGAGCAAGTCTTTCCTACTCTCAGCGCCTCATTTTTGCCTGTCTATAAAAAGTACACTGTCACAGTCCTTTGCCTCAGAAAGTTTTTTTAAGACAAAATTAATTCATGTTTGTAAGGTGCTTTTGAGGTCTGTGGGCCTGCCTGTGCTTTGCTAATGTGGGCAGTCATTATTTCTGTTCTGTAGAGAAGAAAACGTAGTGCAGTAAAAACAGCTTGTTCAGGATCACAAAGCAGTTTAGGAGCAGAACCACAAATAGAGCCAAGGCTTTTGACTAGCAGTCAGATGTGTTATCCACAGGGCTACCTAACATGTCTAATTATTTTTCTGTGGGTAGGAACTGTAAGATCTTAGCCTAATTTGGAAGTCTTGATGAATACAAAAGGGAAATGGGTGAAATGTTGACTTACAGTCATTTCATTCTTTTAGCATTTCTATTAGTGTATGTTTAAAATTAAATTAATAAAATCTCCCACGGATGGAGATGAAGCAAGAGCCTTCAACACAGGTTGTGTGTTAATTCAGCATCCTTCTGATGCTTTGAATGGTTTTGTGCCACATGTGAAAAGGCAAAGAGCCTGCCTGTTGGCTTAGGTGGGATGCACAGGGTGTGGTATTTTAGGCTTCAGATGCTGAACACAGTTTATTAGAGGCCACATGTGCACAGAGGCTAATGAATTTGCATGCTTCCTGCAAGCATCTGTACCTTTCTTGAAGGCTTGCCTATTCTGTGCTTTCAAGCTGAGGCTACTGTTTTAATGTGCGGATATTCAAAGGCTATTCTGGGAGGCTTGATGCTGCCAAGTACCTCGTGGAAGGAATAACAATCTCAGCAATTAGCAAGCTCCCCCAAACCCCAGCCCTGCCTCTCCTGGTGTTACAGGCAGGGGAGGGAAGGGGCTGCACAGGCAGTGGCTCTCCTTTTGCAGGGATTCAAGCAGTGGGAAATCAGAGGGACCGACCTGTCGGTGCAGAGGGGGCAGAAAAGCAGCTGGATCTCTGACAAGCACTGTCAGAACTTGCAATGAAGGTAGCCTGTAGTGTTGCTACCCAGTGTCTGCAACCAGAAGGATGTTCCAGCAAGCAGTAGTCGTGTATAATTAATAAAAGGAAGACAGAATAAGGAAACACAGAAAAAATAATATTAGTCTTGGACTAAGCCTGTGTATTACATATAAACCCAGCATTCATCTTTTAATTTTAGAATAAATACAACAATGTAATGAATATAACTTTTGTCTCAGCTGGGATAAAGTGCTTGGAATGTGGTGCAGTGGGATTAGTTTTGTGTGCAGACCATCCATTTGATGTCCATGGTTCTTATAAATTTTGAGGCTGTGGTGTGGGTCTTTGTGTGAGTCTGCACACTAGATCTGGTAGCATAAAAACATTTACTCCATAGAAGACTAACAGGAGTACTAGATATCAGATTCACAGCAAATTTATGGTTGGATCCTCTATGAGGTACCTGTAACTCACTTTGGATACCTATACCTCTATGATCCTGCATTTATATACACTTACATGTGCAGAAATAAGTAGACTTCAACCACAAGCTTAAATGCTATGTGGGTCTTTAGTTATGTAGCAGGAAAACCACCACAGGTCTACAAAGGTCCCAGGGATTATTTCTTTTTCCATTGAAGAGCTGAAAGCAAGCTCTAGCCCTGACTCTGCATGGGGTGAGAAAGACAGCCAATGCCACCTGTACTTCCATGCAAAATACCAGCAATGTCCATTTTAGCTTTTACTGGTCTGCCCAGATGAGCGTTGCATGCTGTGACCATGCTTGCTGCTCAAGGTATGTTGAGTGCAGACAGTCTGTTTGCTGCACTCATTTGTTTAGGAGGGGCAGACATGCCAGGACCACCAGGTGCGAAGTCCTTGCTTGAGAAACTTAATCAAGGATGGAGGTGACAGCTGCCATCCTTGCCTAAGCATTATGGTGCTAGACCAACCTGTCTTTCACCGTGTTCCTGCCACACTCTGACCTGCAGTCCTAGGACAATCAATGCTTCCTGTGAGGCCAAGTATTACCTTTTATTGGTTATTAAGAAGAATAATAAACTTGGGTAGTAAAGCACATAGCTTTGAGTTAATCTTCAGTAATAGTTGGTAATGATATTTACAGATTAATTTTGTGTTTTTTCTGGCTGGTGCTGCCTTTAGATTCAATTGAGTCTTTCCTTCCTTCCTTTCTCTGTGAAGTCAAACCTGATCTTCTGCTGCCTGCAGCAGGGTAGCATGGCAGGAGAAGCTAGCAGGCTCCTGGAGGGCTCAGGGGACTAAAATTCTCTTTCTTTGCATCGAGGATCAGGCTGTTGTCCACAAAGGAGCGATTGGCAGATGCAGAGTGTCCAGCCCCATTTATCTCTGCCAGATGGTGCTAAAATACTAGTCCAGAGCACATGTTGCTTCTATTTAACCAAATGCTTGTGCCATGCTGTGGCCTTTCTGCCCCTGAACCAATGAGCCTGAGCCAGCAAAATCCCAGTGGCAAAGGCCCCAGCAGGCCCTGGCTAAGCCTCTCTCCGTGGCCTGTGGAAAATCAGAGAAATCAAGCAGGGAAGGCTCACAGCCCTGCGGGACAGACAATAGTGTGCAGGAAAGGAAGGAAACGGTTAAAGAAGATTTAGCACACACACAAAGTAAATATTTGAGGCAGAAATGCAGAAAGAAAGAATAATGGAGAGAGAAAGGCAGGAGGAGGATGCAAGAAGTGTAAAGAGAAGAAAAAGGAGGATTATATTCTCCCAGAAAACAAAGAGATGGTTGTATAAGAAAAGCATTGGGGAAATAAGGGTTCAGCTCTGCACAAACTTTCTGTCTGACACTGGACAAGTCAATCTCTCTGTGTCTCAGTTTGCAAAGGCTACAATGGGAATAATAAAGTCTCCTTTGTTCTGCCTTTCTCTGCTCACATCAGACGTCCCTTCTGTTTGAATGTGATAGCAAGCCAAGATGCTACCGTACTGCAAACAAAAATAAAATCCACTGAGCTGAGACTTTGAGGGAGAAAAAAAAGAAAAAGAGGTAGCAAGGCAATTAGGCTGTGATAAACCTAGGAGATAACTGCTCCAGAAAAACAAGGGCATAGAAGAAATACAGGAGAGGCCTTTACTGAGGGAAGAAGAAAGAAATAATATGGACCAGATTAATTCTACTGTTGCCTTCTAGACTCCAGTAGAGTTCCTTAAGGGATGAGTTTAGCCCAAGGAGTTCAGTTTTGTTTGGTTAAAGAAACTTCATGCCAAAATTTTTAAATACTCAAATCTGTTCTGAGAACTATGAGAATGTGGGCTGCCTTTCCTGAAACATTGCATGGGACTTGGGATGAACAACTCCCGCTGAAGGCTTCAGGAGCCAAGTGATTAAGCCCCATGCAGTGCTCTGACAGGAGGCCTTCTTCTTGCCTACGCATACTTTTTTTTAAGCATAGAAAGTATTTCCATATTTCTAGCAGCTGATCTTTATTTGAAGCCAAGAGCTGTGTTTTTCAGACTAGAACTGAAGCTTTTCTAGGAAAAGCCACTCTGGATCAGACTATAGGTCCATCTAGCTGAAGACGGTGTCTCCAACAGAGGCCCTGCACTCTGCTGAGAGAAACAAATCTTAAAGCCCACAGGACTTTGTCCAGAAATATTTTCTATTTCACTCTGAGAGTTAGAGTTTGGCTTTCACTCCAAAGTCTATAGGATAATATTCTTTCCAAAACTCTTGTTTATTTTATTGATCTTTGCAATCTCCCAGAGATGATTGTTGTTTGCAGGTCTCTAACCCGTTCGGGAAGCCCCTTATGCTGCTGACCTTTGCATACTGTGTCAATGAGTTCCCTAGGACAACTGGGGCATTTGTATGGGGAAAAAGGAATTATCTTGTCTCAATTTCAGGTTTTCTGCATTTAATGTGGAAACATGCCTTAAGCTTTCCATCTCGTCCAGCTGGCTTTTCATTACAGCATCTCACCTAAAACTGAGCTGCTTGTGCCACACAGGGAATCCCTGCTAGGAGACAGGCTGTGCATGTGTGACGCTGCTCTCCCCTGAAATATGACTCAGCCATGTTGAGGATCCACTTTTTACATTTTTCAGTGCTTCCAAGTTTACAAAAAATACATTATTCTGTCAGCTGTTCCTGCAGACATGATGCGTTTTCTTCTCATGTCACTGGAGTAATAAAAGTTTGTGGATAGCCTTAGTGGCCCTGATATGTGGATAGCACACTAAGACAAGATGTGGTAACAGTGTGAGGAGCTACAGGGTGACTGGGACCTGGTACCATGCTCTGTGCCTCTTTTTCAGTCAAGAGGCAATTGCAATGCTCAGGCTTCTTTGCAGACCATGGTGAGACTTGCAGGTAGAAGGGCAAGAGTGGCACTGTTATGTCGTCCCATGCTTATGGTGGTGAACCAGCAAACCAGTGCAGGAGCAATGGGCAGGATAGCCCAGTGTGCAGCCTGCCCTTCCTTCTTCTGTTCTTCACTGTCCTTCTGCTGCAGAACGGTTCAGGTCTTACAGAGGTAGGAGAGAGGTGTAGGAAAGGATATGAAGTACAGCCTTTGTCATCCTCTAGTAAAAAACTGGCTAGATGGTTGTATACCCAGGGGTCTGAAGCAAAAATTAGATGGTGCTATGCAGGCATGGCTTCAGATCCAGCACACAAACAAACAAAACAATATATTAGAAACAGCTGGGGAATAGAATGAAAGTGAGCATTATTAGTAGTATGCTTATTATAACTTATGAACTGGGAAATGAATCATTGCTGTGCTGGGCCCTCCTAGAGACAGATTTGCTGTTGCTTCTGGGGACCTTATTACAGCCATTGGTTTTCCCATTTATGCACCCCCCGCCTCAGCCCTTGCTGGAAAACCTGACAGCATGCTCTGGGATGTGGCTGCTAATGTGAAGATTTTGTCAGGAGCTGGAGCGACCTCTGAAAGCAGTGGCCATGGCCTCATCTGTGGGTCATGTTCTGTCACTTGTACATCACCCAGAGTGAGGGTATTACATTGTGCACTATCTACCTTCAAGACTTTCCTTCCTCATCCTGAGTGAATTTTTGCAGCTCTTGGGAGATTTTGTTGATTTCCTAGCTGTAGGATGGGTGCAGTTTCATAATTCATTCATCACTTTGAAACGTGACTCACGTGTCCTGAGGGATACTGAGAAAGGTGAAAACATCTGCTGGCAGCACTAACCCCATTTGTGTCTTTTCTTGCCTGTCCTGTGTACAGTCAGGGCATCAGGTATTCCATTCTATATACTTCATATTCAGTATAAAGCTGAGGGTCACCTTCTTCTTCTTTGTCTTTCTTCTTCAATGGCCAGCATCTGAGGAGGACTCTGTGTGTTCTGTGTCAAACCTAATCCATGAGTTCCTGAATCCAGTGCCAGGATCCGGCCCCCTGAGTCTGGTTCCAGTCTGCTGTTGAGTCTGCCACAGCATCAGTGGTGGTGGTGACATAGTTGCCATAAAGGGGGATTTGGGTTCAGTATTTGTTTTGTACATATATATATTTCATTTCATTACTATTATTTCGTTAGTTTTAGTTTTCTTTTCCAATCCACAAGTATCTATCTCTCTCTCATTCCCTTTCCCTTCCCGTGGTGGTAGGGAAGAGGGGGTAATAGAGAGTGTCTGCCACTGGATTTGTGGTCAGCCCAGCTCTAACCCTTGGCAGCTTCTTGTTAGGAGTAGGCCCTTTGCCTGCTGCCTGCCTTGCTGCAGCTGAGGTGACCATCTTTAAAAGTCATACATTTTTTTTCCTGGTCTGCATGCATACCACCTCTGTGAGATGCAGCCCTTCTTTCTGGGAGAGTGTTTGAAATTGTCCTTCATCCCTCAGTATAGTGGGTTCTTGGTAAGAAGTCTTTTTGTGTGTTTTACATACATGAATACTACACTCACTGACATTTTTTTTGATAATGTCCACTAAAACTTCAGTTGTATAATATCTACTAGACTGTTAAGTGCCTGAGATTTGACTTTGCTGTTTCCCTTACAAATTTAACAAGTATTGGCTGTTCTCATTTATTTGCTTTACGGTTGGATGAGATGCTTATATATAAAGCTGCTTAAGTTCCAAATGTAGCCTGCGGCTGAGTGGTTCCTACCTTTGATGTGCAAGCTAGCCACAACCTGGGATCTGAGAGGTTATTTTTGTTAAGTTGATAAGTCAATAGCAAAGTGTCATATATTAAACAAAGAGTGCATGAAGTCCTGCTTACTTGAACACAGAAGAAGTGCTGCAGCCAGGACTAGTTTCCCTGATGACAAAACAATTTACTGACACAAAGCACTCTACAGGGATCTCTCAGAACCTGCTGCACTGCCTGTTCATGTTGCACTTACATTGGTCTTGGTCTTGCATTGAATTACCTCATTCCTTTATGTGCTGGTGAGCTTGCTCATCTTCTGGAGTTGGGTGTCGAGGAGGTGACACTTAGAGCATGTGGGGACATAAAGAGGTAGTTGTAGCCATCAGTTGTCAGTGAGGGAAGTATTTGCGTGTACAAAAAAAGGCTGACTGTGAATGGCAAATGCTACCCCATTTTACAAAGCAGAAAGATGCTGCTGGTGGCTGGAACTGTCAACAGTTCTTTCCCTAAGGCTTTCAGGAGAGTGAAAATCTGGTATTTCTTTGGTGTACTTTCAGGAGATAAGAAATAATTTGACACTTCAAGGAAGGCAAATGGCCTGTACAGGTATATTATTATGTAATCAAACAACATGAGGATTATATGAGGATGCACTGTGGCTTCAAACCAATCCTCACCCAAGGAAAACTTTGGCTGGCTCATAAGGAGTGTGACATCCCTATGAGCATGGTCCCCACCTTGAGCTGTTCCAACTCCAACTGTGTAGAGCAGGAAGGTGTGAAGGGGGAAAAGTCTTTTTTAAGTCAGTCCCTGTGCAAATCTGCCTCAAGGCCTGAAGCTAAGTGGATGTGTGTGTGCTGTACTGTTCCCTGCATTTTTGCCTGGATTGTGTTCAAAACAGTGAATGGAGAAGGCTCCTGGCTCAGTGTGCAAGCTGGGCATCTCCTAGCCTCAGCAGTATGGTCTATGAAAAAGGCAGCAGGGATAAATCTGGTTACTTGGTGGGAAATTTGTTAACCTTTCAGAACTTCTGAAGGACAAGGTGATGAGCTGATTCTCTTTATTTTCTATTTACAAACATCTCTCTATTGATGCTAATGCTATTTGTGTATCAGCCATAACAGTCTGGGGTTTTGTAACTTTCAGACTTTCAGCAGTCTGATTTTGAGAAACATGGAGTGTCTGTGAAGCTGGGAACAAGGGCATGCTCTCTTCTAATGTGGCTTTCCTGTTCCCCTCTGTTTTGCAGGTTCTTTTCGAAATGATGGTTTAAAAGCTGCTGATGTCCTTCCTATACTGAAGGAGAAAGTGGCCTTTGTGTCAGGTAAGCACATCTTTTCTGATTCCCTCCAGCCCAGAATTAGCACTGCCTGCCACACCCTGGTCCTTACGGCACTATAGAGTCACAAGGGACCAGTTTTATGTTTGGTCTTGACAGTATTTAATTAGCTCTTCCGCTAAGGAATGAGCTGTGTGTAGAACAGGGCTATCCAGTAATAGTCAGTGTTGGAAACTGGCCCCTGTTAATTTTCTTCACATTCTGAGAAACAGGTAAATGGGCAGCACAGGTGTGATGCCATGCAGCTTCTCAGCTCCAGCCCAGTCCTGTGCTCCCTCAGCATTCAGGATGGTTCAGGGATCCTGCCTTGGGTTCGAGGTCAGTGAATAGCATTAATTCCTGTTTGTGAGAAGCACTCAGATCTGTAAATCACTGGTGTCCAAATCACCTTGCAGTTAGAAATACCCTTGATGCTGCATTTACATAGTAATTCAGATGATCAAAGAAGTCCTGCCATCCTGTGCAAAGATTTATGGCCTTCATTGAGGAGACAAATGGAGACCTGAGAGTGGATGAGGACTAGACAATATAGAAAAGTCTTTGAAAATGTCTTGGTTGATATTGTTTCTGGTGTGAATTACAGCTTGCCTGGGAGAGGTGGGAGAGAGTCTGAGGCGATCATGATCTTGCATGGAGTTACTCAATTAAGCAGCATAAACCCAAGGAATTTCCAATGCCAGTGTTTCTGATTATTTCAGTACATTCAGGCTGCTTCTGATGATCTTCCCTGTTGTGATGAAAGAACCTGAATTGAAAATAGCCACCTGCCTTGTTTGCAGTCTTTGCTTTTTGTTTCCTTCATCTCCATAGTAATGCTGACAGCAGAGGGGAGGAAAGTAGCAGTGAGGCCATTAGGTGCCCAGACTCTTCCTCCCTGGCTCTCCCCCCAGGTGCTGGAGTGGGGCATGTGAGGATGTGGCTCATCACTCCACCAAGGCATGGAGGTGCCTGGCCAGGCAGGAAGAGCTTTCACCTTGTCTAATGGTTGGTATGAGATGTCTTCCCATGTGGAACAGTTAAATGGTCCAGGGATTGTCAGTCCATCACTGACTTGGGCAATGATTTGTGGCTCTATAAAACCTAAACTTTCTGACCAATGGTATGAAAATCCAGGACCTTGAGGGAAGTTAGTGAGACACCAGAAGCCTTGTGTGAAAAACAAGACTATGTCAACAGTACTTGCATGCTGAACTACTTTACCTCACACCGGTGTCTCATTCTGAACCTCCTGAAATGTTTTATGTGGTTGTTGTCTTTCACTGCTCTAAAGAGGGGAACATGGTTGTAAAAACAGCGTGTCTGCAGACTTGTTTGCAACACAAAGCTGAACTGGGCACTCTGGGGGAAGTGAAAAGGAGGAATTTATGCAGGAGCTGTACTGGAATTTAGTTCTTGGCTCCTGCTGTTGCTTCACAAGGAAATGACTGCAGGATCATTTGGTCATTCATGGAATATTTAATAACAACAACCTGTCTGGATCATTTATGTAGCCCCTTCCACTGATGGTGCTTGCCTTCAGCTCTGAGCCAGAGGGTCTCACACCAAATCATCAGCTCATTAGATGGTGCCTTGGGCCAGGTTTGCCCTGGGGGGTAGGCATTAAACAAGCAGTGCCAATCCCCCAGGTTTCACACCATGATCTGCTCCAGGCAAGGGACAGCTCACTCCTCAGAGACTCACCAACTTCCAGACTTGTGTCTGCTCAAAATGTGCCTGTTCCTGGCACAGCTAGCTACATAGGAGTCCTAGGATTTACACTTCTTCTCCAAGATTTCCAAACGCAATAGCTACAAGCAATGACTGTTAGAGGCCTTTGCAGACAGAATGCTCTGAGCTGCTTCTATCTTACTGCAAGCCCCAGCATCACCCTCCAGCCCACAGTTTAAGTGCTGCCCAGTCTTCCCCTGGCTTGTTGTAATGAAGCAGATTAAGAAAAGGATTTGAGCACTTCAACTGATGGCTAGGTTCTTTTTAATTAAAATGGAATAACTTCCTAGAGTTTGCTTTTAGCACAGAACAGAAAATTTGCCAAAATAGAAAAATCAAATAACTGGACTTTGCCAGATTAAAAATACAACTTGTTCTGCAGTTAGCAAAGACTCTGGAAGCACTTTGCATTTGTAGTCAGGCTTCCTCAATGAAAAGGAGAGTTTTATTGAATCTTCTTCAGAGTTTTATACCACAGTTAATTTTAACGGTAACAGTACAGTAAAGTTGTCAGGGAGTTCTCCTTACACCAGCAGAATTTACCAGCATGGACAAAAAAATCTCAACTGAACATCTCAGTTACATTGTTTGTTTTCTCATTTACTGCAGCTCACCAGCTTGTTTTTTGGTCCATGATTCGACAGGAAAGCTGCACAGAACAAACAAGCTCCTTCAGGCAGGGCCTCTACCATACTTTGTATTTCGGTGCTGTGGATGCTCTACACCTGGACCATGCAGAGCAGCAGAGCATAACAGGCAGGGAAGTGATACCAGCTCTAGAGCAGGCACAACAGGACCTGCCTGCACAGCCATGTAATCTCAGAGGGGCACTCAAGCTTTCAGAACTGCACTTAATTTCAGAGTTGAAATACAGCTCTAACTGGCTGGGCACAGATTCATCCAGGCTAAATGCCGTCTGGGGCTCTGTGCCTGGTGCTTCTCCTTAGCTGACTCAGCTGGCAGTGAGCAGCAGGCACAGGGCTCTGCATCTGAATCCCTGCACAATGGGAGAGTTGAGGCGTAGATAATGTTGGGATTTTTTTTTCCTGGAACTAGGTCTTGATTTCTTCCAGTAATCTCATTTATGAGCTAGACTGAGCAAAGTCTGCATACATGTGTCTGAACAGCTCCTGACAATCCCATTCCAGCACTCATCAGCAGAAAGATATCCTGAGCAGTCTTGGGTGTGGAGCATCCTGGCCGTTGCTGTCTGGTTGTTTCCATCAACGGACCTCATGGAAGCAGATTAAGCAGGGGGCTTATGGGGAGAGGCTTTGGCCACCTGCTCGTTGCCTAGACCCTAATAAAATCTTGGCTTTGTCTGGGTGGTTCACTGTGTTGCTTCCAGCAATGGAATGGCTTTGGGAGCCATTAGGGAGAGAGCTACAGGCCAAAGACTGTTTTGGGGGTTTTTTTTTCTCCCAAGAAGGGGATGAGCATAGAGGAGAGGAAATAAAACAGGTTGTAGATTATTTTAAGTGGGTTTTTTCAGTGAGAGGTGGTGAAATATTTTGAAAGCTGAGCTTATAGTCTTTCTTAGGAAACACAGATGCTGTTTTAGAAGAGTAGTTTAACTTGGGATGTTGTTCAGCTGCTTGATTATATTTATAGGAGATTTTCTAATGATCAGTGCAACATGGAAAGAAGTGTATGAGGCTCTCAGGAGTAAGAGGGGAGCCTGTTACTGTGTTTCCTTCCCATGCATGGATCTTTTCATACCCTTAGGCTATGAAAAGCTTCTTAATTAACTAATACCATAGGTCTCACTGAAAACATTTGCTCTTCCCTCACATCCCACACAGAAGAGTTTCTCAGGATCCTTCCCAGCATTTCCCATTACGTGAAGGGCTCAGAAGAGCAGCAGAGTGTGGGTGCCTGCCTGTCACCCAGGTACTGTCTGCTCATCTGCTGAGGCAGGAGTACAAAGGAAGAGGCTGGCTGGGTTTCTGAGAGGGTGGTTGAGCATGGAGGAATCAAAAGCAAAAGGCAGAAGGGTGCAATAAGCTGGTGCATGTAATAAGCTGTGGCTGTGACAAGTAGAGCTCCCCAGGTGTGTTCAGCAAAGGAGGAGGATTTTCAGTGGACTTTGGGTGACAAAAGGCACAGGGCAGGGAGAAGTGGATGCAGTAACAGTATGTCCATCTTCATCCTTCAAAATCCCACTGTCTCCAATCCTACATGTCTCAGGAACAGCCTCGTGAGCTGAGTCACAGCAACTTCTGAGCCTGGCTGAGAGCCTGAAGGAAAAACAGATTTCCCGAGAGGTCTTTTGGAGGAGAAATTTCAGTGTAAATAGATCAGCTGAAAGGACAATTTCGCAATTAGGTTTCACTAAATTTAGGCCAGCAGGATGAATCAAAGAGGAAGGCTCAAAGGAGAAGACACTGACCTTCCCAAAAACTTGTCTGGAGACACCACAGTTTTCTAAGTGCCTGAGGTACATGGGACCACATGTGGAGGGTCATGGTTTGGTTTTTTTTCTGCAATGGATGCACTTGACTTTTCAGAGAAAGGGCTGAAATTAGACCACAGGGCCCTCTGGGCACTGGAAGAGTTCAGATCCAGGTTTCAGGAAGGTCTCAAAAGCAGATTTGTAGACACTGGAATTTGTATTGGGTTGAGAATAGAACTAACCAAAATATTTAAATTTTGAATTATGTAAACATTTTGTATTTGCACAAGAAGTTTTGATTTAAATTAAAAGTTTCCATTCTCTTCTTCCACTGGAGTGGAAATTTCAAATGAAACATCAACAATTAGTATGTATTTTGTTGCAGAAAAATGTCTTCCATTTTATACCTGTTCCTGATGTAGTTTGCAATCAACAGAAATTCCAAAAAGAGCAATTCTGCTATTAGAAGAAGATAGCATTGCTTGACTGTTGAATTTTCCTAGTGGTTTTGGGTCACCATACTTTCATCTAGAATTTGCTGCTTCATTGATACAGCATCTTCTTTGAAGGAGGAAGTGAGGAGTTTCAGATTGTAACATTTACAGGTCTCCTAATGAGGTCTGAACCTGCTGGGTTTTGGTTTTTTGGGATTTTTTTGGTGTGTCTGTTTGTTTTGGCTTTTTTTGTGTTTGGTTGGTTGGTTATTGTTGTTGTTTGTCTTTTTCCCTTTTGTTTTTCAAGAATGTCAGGTCATTTCTGAGGATGGAGAAGAGCCTTTAAATATATAAGGCTATATTTAGATATCCTCTTTGAGACTCTAAGGTTAAAGCAGAAACCAAAATGTTTCCTGGGATTTCTGATTTCATTTGCAGGTTGTAAATCTAGTGTGCAGAACCAGTTGCCATACTTCTTCCTGTAGGTTTTAACTGTAGCCATGGACTCAATTAAACAATTTCTGTGGAGAATGTCTAGTCACTGCCAGCACTTACTGTCCTGGCGCTCAGACACCAGCAGCTTGCCAGGATCCACCAATATGTCCTTAGAGTAGGGAGAGTTCTCCTTTATATACTTCCTTAATTACCATGTGTGAGACTAGTGATGCAACCTGTGCTGCCTTGTGGAGGGGCAGAAAAGTTCAAGTGCCTTACAAAACTGGGCAAAAAGTCTACTCAATCAGAACTTATATCCAAAATGACTTAGAAGAACTTGTGGGATCACAAGTCATTGATTGGGTGTCATCCAAACACGCTGGATTCAGACTGCCTCCTGATTGATGGGTCTCTTTTTTCTGTCACATAGGTATAGCTTCTCAATTAATGATAGGGTCTTTCAGAAAAACAATAAAAGGAAGGAACTGAGCGTGTGAAACATGAATGTCTGTGTACATCCCACCTTATTCCAGCTCACAGGGTTTTCTTGTCCTTAAAGACACAGTGAGATCCATACTTATCTCAGCAAAGGTCTCATCTCCATTTATGCGTGCAGTCTAGAGTTGTCCTTGTGTAGAAATTGAGGCTGGGAGGTTATAAATCAGTGTTAAGGACCAGGGATGTGGCTGTAGCACCTGAGATAATTGATACAATGACAACCAACCATTTTGGTCATTTTATAGTAAGATGTGCTTTTGTGTCCCACTGATGAGACTGGACACCTCTGAAAGCTTCCTGATTTCTGTGAAAGCATTTTGGTTTGTGGGCTTGTGGGTTTTTTCCTAAGGAATCTGTTTTAACTGACAACTAGACATCCTCTGTATTGGCAAAGGTTGGGGTTTTTAAATAATTTTGTGGGAAAATATAGGCTATTTGAAATGGAAGTTCTTCACTGGAATGTGCAATTTCAGAAACATTTTCACCTGCCAGTGTTTTACACCTGTAGGTTGAATTTCTTCTTAAAATCAGGAAAGGGGAAAAGGACTTCTAATAACAACTATGTAATTCCAGTAGCTTGTAATTCCAATAACTCTCCCCTGAACTTTCATTAATTTGCAGGATCCTCTACTTGGCTGTAGCTATTGAGGAGTTACCTGCTGAGGATGTAGCAAACCTGAGCAGCCAGTGATATTAAATCAGTTTATTGCATATTTCACTTTTCTGATGGACATCTGAAACTTTGCCATTGCTGTTTCTATGTGCTTACCTCAAATGAAGAAGGCAAACAATGAGTGATCAAAGTGAATATGGCCTTCTTGTGTTTCTCCTAGTTCTGTACATCTTCTAACATGCCCAGTGGCATGAATTTGGAATGCCTGTCAATACTCTGCCATCAGCAGTGTGCCTGGCATTGCCACATGCTGGTTTGTTCCCTCCTATGGAGGCTAGAGGGTGTGAAGTGTGGTGTTTTGTTTCAGATTTGGGGTATATTTTGTTCAGTTTCTCTATTGTTTTTTAAATATATACAGCTATTCCCATACATCTGCAATAGATGAGATGAGATCAAGATAAGAGGCAGCTGAGGTAAAAGGCAGTGAGGTTTGCAAAGGTATAAAGGTCAGCATTGAGGAGACAGGTACCGGTGCTCCCTTGATACTTCACAGGAAACCAGCTTCTTTCAGAGGAACAAACAGGCTTCTCTGGACTCTCTCTGGAAGCTTCACTTTCCACACAAAGAAGTTCTTCCTTTGTTTTAGTGAGTCTCATTTTGACTTAGTTTTGCTTTGCTGAGTCAGTAACTTTTAAACAAGATAATTTTCCCAGTGGCTTGTTGGTAAGTAAACATTTAAACTTAAACAAGTGCCTCAAAATACTTGCATAAATCAGTGAAGGTGTGTCACAAGCTACAACAGGTGGTCTCTTCAGATCCATGCAGTGTCTCTGGGTGACTGGAACAAATCTACCTGGTGGGAAATGGGATCTTCCTGTGGCTGTGCTAAGCGTCCTGTCTACAGCCTCTAATTTGCTCTGCCAAGGGATCTTCTGTTGGGAACATAAACTCTTTGTTTTTGAAGTCATTAACCTTAAGTGTAATGTAGTAAATGTTGGCCATTAGGATTTGATTCAGGCAGTTGCATCTGGGATATGGGATGCTGCACAGAGGAAGACACTGGAGGATCAGACCCTGGTGGCTGCATTGCCACTGTGTTAATTTGCAGGTGGTCCTGTTGTGTGAGCTTGAATTCCCATCACTGTTGCACTAGAATGACATGCTTTGGAGCCAACTGAATTTGAGGGTGGTCATATAGATAATCCTACACATGGCTTTTAGAATAAATTAGTCCCTCTTGAAACTGGTGGAGTTTTAGTACAAAGTTCTGTTCACAAGAGGTCTGGTAGCAAGCAGAGTCTCACAGAGCTCAGCTATGGCAGGGAAAGGAGTATTATTTTAAGACTCTGGATGCCAATTCCTTCATACTCCACTTGCCTAGGAAGTCTGTCATTTAGGTTTAGAAATTCAGCACATACTGTTTGTCATTTTATTGAGGCGCCTGACATCAGCTGAGCTCATTCTGTCTCCTAGTTCTCTGCATTATCATTCATTTTTTCACCATATTTTGGACTGAAATGTCTTTTGAGGAGTATTTCAGCTCCTCTGGAAACTCACTTATGTTCTCAGTAGTCTGCAACACCAAGATTGATCAGCTTATGATCTGCAGGGGTCAGCTGAATCAGGATATTCATTTGAACTGCAGTAGACACCTGAATGGAGGCCAGAGACACTGTGTACTACTCCTGTCTCCGCTGCTGATGCGTTGCAGGGCCTTAGGCAAGGTACTTGGGAGCCTTTATGTGCATTTAACATTTGTCTGTGTCTATGGTTAATCCTTGTGAATTCATGTTTATAAAGAAAGCACAAAAGGAAGGCAGAGAGCTTGAATACCTTAAATATAGGTAAATGCAAGAAGGTAAGTATCTGTAGGATGGCTGATAGAACTGGAGAGATGCAGCTTGAAAAAAAGAGCTTGATAAAATCATCTGCTGTATAGAAGCCTGCATTAGTGGAAACTCCTAATTTCTTATCCTAAATAGGATTACACAAAGCCAGAATTTCAGCTTTTCATCTATTATCAGGGATGTACATGCCTCAGGACTTGAAAGACTCATATGAAGAGTTCACATAATGAACACGATGGGTTGGCCAACATCTTGACTTACCTGTGGGTATCTGGAGACACCATAGGCAGAAACATTTGGGCCCATGTCATGGTTTAGCCTCCCAGCTGGCCAAACCATGTAGGTGCTCTCTCATTTCTCCCCCTCTCTGGTCAGATGGGAGGAAGAAAATACGAGGGATTGAGGGTACAAGCTAAGAACAGGGAGGGCTCATTCACCCTTTATGGTCACAGGCAAAAGACAGACTAGAAAAGGGGGAAACCCCCAAATTTAATCTAGACAAAATAGTAATATAACCAAACAACAGTTGAATCTGGGTAGGGTGAGAACACATACATACTATAGAAAACTTAACACACAACACATACATTCCAGCCCCCTCTCCCACGCTTCACTCCTGAGGCAGAGCTCAGCCTCCTGCAGTGCAGAGGGACAGGGAAATGAGTGGAGCAGGACTCCAGTCCAGTCCATGAAATCAGCACTTTGTCCCCTTCAGAGGAAACCCCCTGACCATCCTTCCATGTAGCAATGTGGCATCCCTCCTGCAAGGAACAATTCCCACAGGTCACACAGAATCACAGAATGTTAGGGGTTGGAGGGGACCTTGAAAAATCATCTAGTCCAACCCCCTGCCAAAGCAGAATTCCCTAGAGTTCTGGCATCTCTTTGGGGGAACACCTCCCATGTTCCAGCATGGGCTCCTCCTGTTCCATGAGCTGCATGGTGAGCTCCACACCAGTGACTCCTCTTCAGGGCTCCAAAGCCAGCTGCCACCAAACAGGAAAACTCCCCAAGTTGTTTTTCCCCTTAAATATGTCATCTTCAGAGGTACTGATTGGCTTGAACCCACTCAGAGGCAGGACCAACACTGGAGCTGGGGGAACTTTGCTGAACCTTCTCACCTGAGCATGCCCATCACAAGCCCACCACAGTCCACCCTGTGAGGATTAAGATGTCAGTTCAGGTAGCTGCCAGGACAGGGATCATATGGCTGGAGTCTCTTTCTTCTTGGTTGCAGGCTTGACCTGAAACGTGGTCAACAGGGGGTCACTGTCTCTGCTGTCTGCTTCCATGTATGTTGTTTGAGCTTCCTTTAATGTTTTCTTTTAATGTGGTATGCATCACAATCTGTTGTGCCATCACTGCATATCTGCTGTATGATTTGTGGAGGAAAAATTACGTAATCCTGTTCTGGGAAGAGATGCTGAATTTAGCAGTGGTTTCTGTATAGACTAGAAGAAAGGGAGATTGGAAGAATCAGCAGTCAGGCCACTGACAGGCAAGGCCATCAACAAAGGATTTTGTAGGAGGAGTACAAGACATTTATGGCTGAATATTTCTTCTCAGTGCACTTTGTGCCCTGAAGAACATGTGGTTTTTGGACTCCTATTTCCAGAGTACTAATAACTAGACCATCTGTTTGCCTCTCTAAATCAGAGCAAAGCCCATGAAAACCCACCTTGAAAAACAATTAGAAACTATCAGCTGTTTGTTGTAACATTTAAGAAGAGTAATTGGCAAATCTAATGACATGTTTGATTATTGAATCCCATGACTGGGAGCCCAATGGGAGGTAGGAGAGGGGACATATTGATTAGAGCAATTGAGACTCTTTACTTCCATTCTTATTTTCTTTTAAAACAATATCCTGGGTAGTTCTCTGGAGAGACTGTATATAAATTGGTGTTGAGATCGTGGCTGACTTGAGGCAAGATTAGTCTCCTTGAGTGGATTAGTAGCAAGCAGAGACAGAGTTTCTATACTGGTTTTAGTTGCTGACTTTTAGCATAAGCCCTATGAAGCACTAACACAGTGGAGTAAGAATCAGAAAACTTCATTTCTACTCCTGGTTCTTCAAGTGACTTACTGTGGGATCTTCTTCTCCTCTCTGTATCTTACTATTCTCCTCAGTAAAAAAGGAGATACTAATGAAGAGGGAACATATAGATTCCCTGTGCAGCCAATGCCAAAAGATTTTATTTTCTTTTAGTGACTTTTGTGAACTGTCTGGAGGCTCTGCTAGAAGAGATGAGGGTTCTAATATAGGCATGCTAGGTGTCTAAAATTCAATGGTGGTAATATCCCATTTAGTCTGCCTAGAAAAGCTGATATTTGTGGTTATAAAGTGCAATGGAAAAGCTACATATTATTAGTGTTTAAGAGAATAAACCACAGTTACTGAACTCTGCAAGCCTTATGCTGAATTAAACATACTGTGGTTTGTTCTGGAAGAAACATGACAATTCTTCATATAGACTGTTTAAATAATTGTAAGTTATGCAGGCATTTATAAAAATTAGTGATTGCTCATGAATAATTTGGAAACAAGGGAAGGATTTTAATATGTTCAATGCACATATAATAATAATTTCACCCTATTGCTCAAAGCATAGAGCAGTACTTCTATCACAAATGAGAAACATTTGTTTCTAAACCTCATATTTCATAAGATTTGCCCCATGTCTCCTTGTTCTGTGCCACAGGACTAGATGGAATTGGTCCAGGCACTTACTTATCCTTCCATCCTGCAGAAACCTCAAAGTGGGTCATGATATAACCTTTCTCCTCCAAGGAGAATTAACTCATTTTCTCCAGTCTGTCCTGGAAATTTCTGACTCTGCACTAGAGTCTTTTTTATTCTGCTCCCATGAGGACAGTATAGGTGAACTGTTGAGGGACAATTTTTATCCTGAAGAAAAGTCAGGGCAGGAATGTTCTGGACCTTGTTTCTGTTTCTGTAGCTGAAATTCTTGTGATACTGTTAGTAAAAGGGTCAAGAATTTTCAATTTAACTTTTTCAGCCTACCAGAATTTAGATAATTGGCTTTTATTTTGGTTTTGGATTTTTTTGGGTTTTATTTTCAGAACTCACTCTGGTCAAACTGTAGATGGGAAAGGCATCCTTGGCCAGGAGCACAATTGTTGGTTTACCAAGCTAAGGTGAATGGGAAGCATCAGATTGATCAGGGCTGCTTTCTGTGGGAAGCTCATGGCTGTTTTTCGATACTTCATAACCTGGGAGAGGACTGTGGGCTTGGAAGTCTCCTGATCTCACACCTTAATGCATTTCCACTTTGTATAAATATTTAAATAATTTGGAAATCAAGAAGAAGAGGGAGCCTGAGTAGTGGGCAGCATGTTCTTCAATCAAGTTCAGGTCTCTGCTTCAGTCACTATCTGGAAGCTGTTGAAAGCCTTGGTAACATCTTGATATGATGTGAAATTTTGCAAAACCTTGAAAAGCTTCCTGTGTTGAGAAAATATTTCCCTCCAGCTTTAGTTACTACATTGGTTTGCCATTCTATACTCTGGCTTGCTTTTCTGTTGGATACATCATGAATCGTATAATGATTTGGGGATTGTTACAGTGTGTGAATCTCAATAAAGGGAGAATGTGCTTCACATGAGGATTTTTTTTGTACCTATATATCTATATAGGTCTGAAAATAAAAGTGAGCTATTTTCTTGTAAATTGAATCCTTCTTACATTACACTCCCATTCTCATGCTATATGGCAGAGGCATGGATCAGTCCAGGTGACACCAAATTCCCATGGACTTTTGTCACCTTCATGGTATGAAGCCAAAGGCAAACATCAGGAACAGAGATTTGGGTAGAGATTAGAAAGGGCAGGTTTTGTGCTCTCTAAGTACCTCTGGGTGCATGGGGGCTCAAAATGAAGATAGAATCTCTTGTTTGCCTCTCTATTTGTACTCCTAGACGAATCAGACATGATCTGGCTCCAATTCACAGTTGCATGATGTAGCCCTTCAGGTATGTAACATCCAGTGCTGACAAGCTGTAACACAGGGTAACATTGGCATCTCTATCTGAGTAGCTTAAGTTTATGTAACAGACTTGACTTTTATAGTCTGCAGTGCTGTAGAAAGCTCTTTAGACAAGACTGAGCAATTTAATACATATGTGTTTTTAAAAATGTACATACAGTCACAACATTGCTGGTTTTAGCTGCTTCTGTGTGACTCTGGTTATGTAGGGAGACACTTTGTGCTAGAAGGTGAGCTTATACCTATTGTGGCATCAACTGAATGGACAATTTTGGAATAAAATGGATGGGGGTATGTTACCAGATGGGAGCTGGATCTACAAGTGACTTTTCTGTTCTGTAAGCAAGGCCAGATGGAAAACCTGTGCCTTGTTGTTACATGCATGTATCTCATCAGTTTGCTTTCTTCTTTGTCCTCCTGGAGAAACTCCTGCCATATGAAGCATCTCTTTGATTCCTGATCTAAATTCTGCCCAGTGCAATTCTTTGTCCTGTGGTGGTCCAGAATACTATTTTTCCAAGTGACCATGTGCTCTCATGCCAATCCTACTCTTACAGCAGAGCCTCTTAGGACTCTTCCTACTGAATTAGGGTGTTTAGGACTCCTACAAAAGTCGTGGCCCCACAAAGTGTGGGCATCCTGTGTTCTGCATGGATCAGTGCTGGAGATGTGCATGTCCTTGCATAGCTTTTTGTTTCTGTTGACCAGGTAAATTAGTTAAGAGTAGCACATTGTTTTCCTTTCTCAGAAGTGATATTTCTGTTAAACGGATTTCCATTGAAAAGTGCAAACTCATCTGCATTTTTACAGCTAGCTTGCAAGATCCTTGCAGTTCTGTGCTAGCTTTTCAAACTGTAGTTTTGCTACAACTTTTTTCCTAGGTAGCAATGCAAATGCTCATCTAAAAACACACAATTCCTGAAAAAATCCTGTGATAAAATGTGAAGAAAGAACTAAACATTGAGTAAGGTACTAAATTTGTTTCAAGCTTATTAAACTTTATTCACAGCAGAGAATAAAATAAGGTGCTGTAGAGTACATTGTATTCACCCCTACATTTGTGATTATATAATTCAGGGTACAGAAATTCCTTTGTGTCTGAACTATTTGCCAATTTCTCCAAAAGATGAAGTGCCCAACACCGACGGCTTAAAAGAAGTAGATTTTAAGACAGGAAAGCTTCAGGAAAAATAACAAGCCAAAAGTAATTCCAATCTCCAAACTCTCTTGAAACAGAAAGTATAGGAGGCATGAACTTCTAGTAAAAATCTCGGTGTCTAATGAATTACTAGATAGATGAGAATGTTTTACAGCATAAACATTGCTGGGATACATTGCTTCTAACTGGCAGGACCTCGTAAACTATCTGGCAATGAACGATGCAACACACTGAGTAACAGTAAAAATACTTTCACTTTCTTGGTGTTGACCAGGGTAAAACTATCCCCACAGTAGGATTTCATTAGCATTGCTTGCTAGCATTGGCAGTTATATTAGATTTGATGGAATTAGGTGAAAGTCAGAAAAAATGCTACTAGAAGTTTTCCTTCTTTGTTGGGAATTTTTAATTATTTTTTTTTTTGTATTTACCCCTTTTGGAGCTCCAGCAAATGCAAGCATGTCTTCCTTAATTAGGCAAGCCTGAAAGCTGCAAGAGGTGCACAGGCTCTTGAATGTGCTGGTAATTTATGTTTATCAATTCAGTGCACATAGTTTTTTTGACATGTGCTTCCTGCCTGATTTTCTAACAATCCTTTATTTTCTGCAGGTGGCCGTGATAAACGAGGTGGTCCTGTCTTGACCTTCCCAGCCCGCAGCAATCACGACAGAATAAGGCAGGAAGACCTTCGGAAACTTGTGACTTACTTGGCCAGCGTGCCAAGGTAAAGCTAGAAAGAAAACACTTCAAAGCTGGGGGTGGATGGGTGGGTGGGGAGCTTGTTCTTGGCAGTTGCTGATTTCCAAGTATTAACATTTCGTACCTTCAGTTCGTGGGACAGAGAAACAAAAGTGCTCCTTTCCTCCTCCTGTGTACGCTCTGATGATTGGGGGTTTTTTGCACACACAGCAAGCAGGAGCCCCAGAGCAGAGGCAGTGTGAGCAGACTTGGGCTTCAGGCTTGTGACAGCGATGGGGAGCAACTCTCATTCGCTGTGTCACTGTGCAGCTCTTCTAGAGGAGTGGAAAGGGAGGAAAGTGCTTAGAGGTCTGCAGTTAAATATAGCAATATGGAGAGAGCCTGCTTTCTGCTCTTGTTAGTTGATACCTTGTGGGAGGTTCAGGAAACCTCTGGTAGGGGGTGGTAGCTGCTGGGATGGAGAGCCTGCCTTGTGTGAGGAGGCAGATCTTCCAGCTCCAGCACTTTCCAGAGCTTTCTCCAGGCTCAGGAAGGAGCATTGGTGAACTAAGAGGGAAGTTTTCGAAGAAATGTATTTCAAATGATTCTACATGTAAACCAGCACCTTTCCCTGCATTAGTCCCTGTGTACCTCCTCCAACATGCAGACCCCCATCCCTTTCCCAGGAACACTGGAAGAAAGGTCTGTTGCCAGTGCATATTTATGTTTGCAAGCTTTGGGAGACAGTTCCTAGGGCTCAGTGCCCAGGTAGGTGTTTTGGAGCCAACGTTTAATGCCTCTGAGAGTACAAGACTATATGCAGCTTCCTATCCCTATTTCTAAGCTTGCCAAGTATCCTTACTCAGTAACCACTGCACTGGTTATTGAGGTGAAGGTTATCCCAGGGCAAGTGAGAGTCTGAGAAAGGATGTTCAGAGTTGCAATAACACACCCTCCCTATGACATGCAGGAGCTCCTTCTTTGTTAAATGCAGGGTATGAACTGTCAGGTAGTACTCATATATTTGCAAAGAGTGAGAAATTAACACCTGGAGGGCAGAGGGGTTGGCAGTATCTGTAAGTCAAGAGGTAAGGGTCTAGGAAACACACTCAATTCCTTAAATATGAGAAGTGCAGAGCACAGAGGTCCTGTATTTGGTATGAAAGAGGGTTGAGGGCTGTTTGGAGGCTTATCACTCAGCTGTGGAGAGTGAGGGGCAAATGCAGCCACGTGTGCCAGATCTGCCCATGCTCATTTCCTGGACTTCACAAGTCCTCTGGGACCTTTTGCTCATCAAGGTTTTATTAATAAGCTGAATTGATTAACTTTTCTCCCCACCCCCTTCCCTTTTTTCCTCTAGCCAGCTCTATTTTCAGCCATATTGTGAGAGATTATGGACATGCTACAAGGCTAGAAGAGCAACAGGTCATTGTCTGGGAGTGCGTGTCCCAGAGCTTGGCAATCCCCCTCCAGCTTCTATAGTAATGAAACTGCTCCCTTACATCTTATCACTTTTTTCCATAGTCACAAGTACAAAAATATGACATTGCTTGGGGTTGAAAGCAATTGCACAGCAAAAATTACCTTCTAACATGACAACCTTTTCTATTAATTGCTCTTCCCTCGTGGAGGTGGCAGTACTAGCAAGATACATCCCTTCTGTTCCTCACTCTCACACAACTAAATCGATTAGCTCAATCTTTGCTGCAGCTTTTGGTTGCTTAACTCCAAGTCAGTCCAGCAGTGATTTTTCTCTGATGATGCAGAAGCTGTGGGATAGCTTGTCTCTCTAGAAACACTAAAAAATCATTCCCCTTTCTGTTCCTCACTGCAAAGCCTGATATTCTGCCCTGATATTTGAAGCCTTTGAAGGACATCTCTCTAGTTATACCAGAGAACTTTCCTTACTCTGCAGTACAACCTCCCATGAAAATGTGCCCAGCAGTGAGGGGCTGGCCACTTATGAAATACTTTCACCAGTTTCCAAAGGATCTTTGCAGATTGGTTCTGTGGAGACATTAACCAAAGCACTCTCTTATAGACTGAGAGGTGTGGAGAAGAAAGTAGCAACAGTGATCAGAGGTCTAGGAAAAGAGGCCTGTTAGGGAAAGATTAAGAGAGTTGAAGGTGCTTAGTATAGAGAACAGAAGAGAGTGGGAAGAGTCTTTGAAAGTATGTCGTGATGCTGCAAAAGGAAAGGGTTGGTGGGGCTAGGACAAGAAACAAAAGTGTTACACCAAATCAAGGAAAGCTTAGGCATGAGGAAAATATTTGAGGGATTCCCATTAGCATTAGAATAAGGCATCTAATCTCTTCTTAAATTCCTCCATAACTGTACAGGCAAACCTCTATGCCTGTAGGTTAGGGAGATGGGGCGAAGAGTCAGGAGGTGACTTCTTTAGGTTCCATCTAGTCCTGTTTTATCGAGTGCCACAGCTGTGAGCTCACTGCTGTAGGACAAAAACACGATCGCAAAAGCTGTAGGTTTGGCATGTGTAACCAGTGTGGTGTGCTGAAACACTGAAAACTCATTTCCCCTAGGCATTTTGTTCACTTTAACAAGGGCAACAAGCAGATCTTTCAGACTTATTTCCTTTTTAGAAACAAATGTATGAAAGGAACAGTTTGAATTCATATTACTGGTTCCCAGTTCATATTTGTTCCAAGATGAGAGCTGTAATGAAAGGCTATATCAGCCATCCACCAAAAATAAATGGTGTCGTAAGTAAAGGCTCTGAACAGGTTGTCAGAAGAAGCTGCTCTGATGTTCAGAGTGCTGAAAAAGGGGGAGTGTTCTGTGCTACTTGAAAAACTAGAAATTCTTTAGGAAAAAAAGAGGCTATCATATTGACACCAGTATAATAATTCTCTTTTTATTCCTGATGCAGTGGTTTCTGACTGAGACAGATTGCTATCCACATTGATACTATCTGTCACTTAACCCTTGTTTTATATCTTAATGGATGGGGCAGAGGTGGCACATTGCTGGGAGCTTTGAGCAGGTATGAGATTGGTGGTGAAATATGATGACAGATGAGGGTAAGTGAAGCCAGGACCTTGCTAGCAGTTTTCAAAATTTCTGATTCAGCTTTCTGCAATTCCTTCTTCAAAACCAGAATAATGGTGTGTGTTTGAGTTACAGCAGAATAGTGAGTGCTTTCATGCAGCTGTGAGTCACAGTCAGGCAGGTGCCTGCAATCACCAGGGTTCCTTCATGGCTGAGGATTACTGCTTGGGGGTTAAGGCTTCAGATCTAGGAATGCAGCTTGTTCATATCCCAAAATGATAAACTTATCGTCTATAGTACTTGGTGTGACTTAAGGTTCCTGAAAGATTCAAAAGCCTGATCCTATAGTCTTGGGTACTAGGAGGAGGTTGCAAGTGGGTACCTGACACTGTGGACAAATGTGGCCCTGGTTTGGTGCTGTACCCTGGTTCTTTCAGGCATATCACAAGCTACTTTTCTCCAAACAGTTCCACTATAATTAGTTACTAAGAAACGAAGACACTATTCATTAGAAATAAAGATAATTGCCATGGATGCCAGGGTTCTACCACTCTGCCATTTTCTGCTTGTTTTACATTTGCACTAATGCTTTCTGGATAGGCGAAGCTGTATTTCTTGTGACTCAGAACAGCTTCTATTTACATGCAAATTTAAATGGGTTGCAATGTTTAGAAATTTGGAGGCTGTGACTGAATCTAGGATAACATGGTGTTTATGACTGGGGGAGCTGAAGGGGAATTTTCTGGCCTCACTGAGGATTTTATATTTTAACACCAGTGCAAGTGCCATCTATGCTGGTAGACTGCCTTTTGATTTATGTGTGTGTAAATGAAACTAGCACCAGGCCAATCTCCTCTGCGAGCCCCTTAGAATTAAGAATTAAGTTATGCGTAGGCTATAGGAGGATAAAAAGGAGACAGGATATTATTAGCCTGAGTTATCTCCTCACATGGTGAAGCAATACGATGAAGGAAATGTTCTCTGTCAGCTATAGTGAATCTTCCAGCTGAAGACATCAATCTGTTCTGGAGCCAAGATAAGCAGTCTTCTGTGCTCACTGCAGAGGGGGAAACCCGAGATGCCTTGGAGGCCTGCATTTTTAAAGACATCTACTTTTTATTTGTCCTCTGTTTCAAGAACTGCTCAAATATTCCCTGTTCTGAAAGACACGCTGGGCTCATAACAGCAGCAAAATGTTTCCAAGGGACAGACCTGTGTGTTTGAACAGGTTCTCAGACCTGCCCAAGTTTGACGAAAGGTGCTAGTATCAGTAAGACAACCTCAGTACCTCTAGTAGTTAGTTCAGTGATTGAGGCATTATACAATTTAAAAAATCAATGCAAGGGATGGCAAAATGCAGCAATACTCACCCACTCTTGGATTTTTTTTTAAACTCTTCCCTGATCACCTGTGGTACTTTGTATAGTAGCTCCTTAGGCTGCAAGAAGTGAGAAACTCATTTTGTTGATTGACAGGAATTAAACCCTAGAGCTCTACCTTCTGTTACATGATCCTAGCACAAAACAATCTTTTGAGGAAACTATTGTAGATCTAGAAAGATAACAATGTATTTTAAAAATAACACCAAGGACTTAATACTTATTTTAGTAACTAAATAGCTGGTGCTATCTCTAAGATAATTTTTGCACCATACACTTGTCTGAAAATACCATAGTAAAAAATGAAGCTAATGAGCTTATGGAGGTTTAGTATTTTCTTCAGATATAATTTGATTTAAAAAAAATAAAATTGTAACTCTATATTTGATAAAGAAGCTCATTAGCAGTATATAACTGACATGAATACTAGTGAGTTTAAAAGCCTTTTACCACTTGATAGCCAGTTCAAGTCCAGCCTCCATTGTACCTGGTGTTGGTATGTGATGTTGTGTCACCAACTGTTAGGGTTTGGGGGATTTCTGTGGAAATAGTTTGTAACTTCTGAGCACGTCACTGTCTTGAGCTTTCTGTGTCCAAGTTACATGTTCACCTCTTGTTGGAGATCAGCTCTATGAAAGAGCATCTCTGATTTCCTTCAAGTTGCAGTACCAACCTGTTGAGAAATTTTATTCCTAGTTAAGTGGACAGTGCTGGAATTGATGTCAAAATTCTACAGTAAGTGTCTACAGCCTCCAGCCTGGCAAGCTTCCCTGTTTGCCAGAAGCTGCTAGAAAATGAGAACTTCCTAGAAGTGCAGAGAGAGCAACAAGAGCTGTCAGAGCCTGGGGAGTAGAAGTTATGAGAAAAGATTGGATTAGGTTAAACAGAGGGAAACTAAAAGTTATGTGGTCACAGTCCAGTATGCAGACTGAGCTGAAGGAAGAAATTTGGTCTCAGTGTGCATGGCAAATGGGACAAAAAGAATCACAGAATCACAGAATCATTACGGTTGGAAAGGACCCTCAAGATCATCTAGTCCAACCGATAGCCCTACACTACTCTTACCCCTAAATCATGCCCTGAAGAAACACATCTATCCTCTTCTTAAAAACCTCCAGGGATGGTGACTCCACCGCCTCCCTGGGCAGCCTATTCCAGTACCTAATCACTCTTTCAGTAAAGAAATTCTTCCCAATATCTAACCTAAACCTACCCTGGCTCAGCTTATCACAGATTGAATAAATGAAACAGGTTTCATTTATCATCTCCATCCTGGAGACTCTGTTAGAAGGCATATCAGGAATGACCCAGATATTGTCAGTCCTGTCTTGCAGCAGAGGGATGAAAACATCCTCCCCAGCTCTTGTGACACTGTTTTGTATAAATCTGTGGGGGTTTGTTAAATAGGTTCAAGATTTTCATTTCTCATCTTTGTTTATTTTTAGTTCCTGGATTTTTTTTTTTAAATTAGTTCAGCTGGGGACTTCCTGTATCAGTTTCCAAATTCACTGTATATCAATTATTCACATGCATATCAGTTTCTTGTTTTCATGGCATGTTGCTGTTTTCCTTGACAGTGTAAGGACCAATCTTGCACTGTTCTGGACCTAAAGCAAATATCTCCTATTCCTCTGCCCTTCATGGGAGCTGAGACTGCTCTCAGACTGGTTCCAGCTTGGTTAGCTGCTGAATCCTGCTCTACCTTCCAGCTGGATAGCAGTGCAAGAGTTTTCAGACTGTTTTTGTGATGAACATCACAAATAGCATGATTCAGAGCTAGTTAATGTGCTGTGAGTTGCACAGCTCACATAGCCTTTTTCTTCTGAAGACTAACAAAAGGCAGGGTAATCTGGGCTCTGCATATCACTTCTACCTGCAACCATCAATATCTTCTGTTTGGTCTAGCAGAAGTACCTCTCATTTCTCTATTGTGAAACAGAGGCAAATGAGAGTAACATAATGTTAACACTGGGGCAAACTCATAGAGATTTTGTTGTCCTGTTTCAGAGCATGAGTTCAAGGACTCAAATAAATAAAATAAAGGTTGACATTCTCTCAAGACTGAATTCCCAATTTGAAATAAATTCCTTAAAGGACATAGAAAATACTTTGCAAATCCCTTTGCAAGTTGTCTGTCTTTTATCTAGAAATATTTGCACCCTTTTGGAACACCTGAAAATCAGTTATAATTTTTTCACTGCAACTTCTTCAGTATTTCTATATTCTTAGTAATAGCTTGCTCCATTTTATTATATATTAATTATATTCCAACAAATAATTGAAATTACTGATTGCCATATGCAGAGAAACCAGGATTTCAACTTGCCATTCTATTTTAAAGTATTCTGTTCAACACAACATCTGCTTAATTTTAGCCTGTAAATCTGCAATTGGAAATGGTTTATATGAAGCAATGCCTCATTTATTGTGTCTGAATTATTTCCGAGGTAATTGTTCCTTTTTACAAAGTAGGGGATCCAGTTGTCTGTTACTGTCAACCATGCAGACTCATTCTGAGATTTTACAGTTATATTGAGCTCCTTCTTGTCCATCTAACATCTGCAACATAAAGAATCTCCAGCAGGTTACTCATTTTAAGATTTAGGATTGCAGAGGTAACCCTACATGCTCAGATTCATGTAGAAAGAAAATACACAAGTCTGGAAGAGAAGTTCCTTCTCCTGGCACTGTACTGCTTTTCCAGCCCAGTGAGACCTCAGTCATGCCTTGTTCAGCAGAGTCAGTGGATAGAGCTCAACGAGGGGAAACATCTGATGAAATAGAAGGTCATTGTTTTACTTTGTGCTCTTCCAAGGCGGAAAAGCAAGTGTCTATACCCAGTTCAGGTCCAATGGCTTTTGGTTTTACTGGTCTGCCCTTTTTTGCTCCAGCCCTACCATCTCAGCTACAGGCTATTTTTTCTCACCACAGGCAGTGCATTCGGACTACAAGTCTGGAGCTGCCAGAAGGACAGCAGTGAGTGGAGTCCTCTTCCATAGCCCCCATCTTCCCAGGTCAACTGCACAGAAAACAATCAACAGGGTGTTCTGCCAAGCCATAGCTCCACAGCATCACTACACCTGGCTTCTCCGTCACTGAGAGAGGAGGGGTTGGAGGGATCCTAAAACCCTCTGAGCAGAGATAGAGATGCCTGTGGCAGTGCTTCCCACCAAAGGAATGGCCAAGGGATGCTAACCTGGAAACAAGAACCTCCTGTAAGGATGGTGACCCCATTCAGCAGCACGAGCTGAGCCTCTTCAAGACATCCTGAGAGGCTGATGGCACAAGGGTCTGAGCTTTGTCAAGGCACTGAGAAAACCCCAGCTGTCTTCTCAATGAGCTTCAGATGCTGCTCAGCACCCCGGCAAGGGCTGGGGCAGCAGATCTCTGTCTCTCTCACACAGGACAGATGTCTACCCTGTTCAGCCACTTCCCATGTTGCTGCATTTCTGTTAGTGATGTAGGTAGTGTCTGACTGCATTTCCAATACAGTATATGAGCTGGGAAGGATTCTGCTTGAATTTCTCCAGATCTGGAGCAAACAGCAAAACAAAACGCCTCACGATGCACACCACAACTGCTAGGTTGCAGCAGCCACCATGACCGAGTGACACCTGGCGATGCCAGCAGGGTCTGAGGCCTGATCCCATCCCCTGAGCTGTCTCACGTAGAGCTGCAGTGCTGCACTGCTTTTTGAGCTCCATCCAAGGTACGATCTGGGGATTAGATCAGCATTGTTCCTCCTTGCTAAATGGCTTTTGCATGTTGATTGTACCAACATTTGCTGCCTGGAAGAAGATGCTGAGGTGGTGGAGAAAAGGCAGAAACTTGTAAACTAGGGTATATCCTGCACCTCTTCACTGGTGAGGGAGCTGATGGACACTGCAGCCTGCTATAAATTTTATGCAGAGAATCATTTTCTTCATCCTCTTCCTCAGTGGCTCTCTGACAAGTGGTTTGTGAGTCTCTGCAGCACACTTAGCCATGCTGCCCTCTCTGGCCTTTTCTCTGCTGCTGCTGTTTTAAAGCTGCTGCCTGCTCCTCATGGTCTTTTTAACCATCGGATTTATGGCTCCACAGTACTCTGAGAGGTCCAAGCAGCAGTAACCTGGAGAATTCCGTGGAGAAGGCAAGTTTGCACTAATGTAAGCAGTAACTCAGAAGAACTAAAATTAGCAAACAGAGACCTTTTGTGGGAGCAGCGCGCTGGCAGCTGAGCTGGCACTGGCTCCATGTGGCTCCCTCCTGAAGCTGTCAGCAGCTGTCAGCAGAGTATGCAGTGGTTCAGCCAATCCTAACTTCTTTTTGGTAATCTCTTTCTATGGTTTTTGCAGAGACTCTAAAATGGTTTCTGTCTCATTCCAGCATGGGTGCTTGTGTTCCTCATCAGTAACTCCAGTAGGTGCTACATCCTTTTCACTATTAGAAATTGTTATAGCTTTGAAACATCTTATGCCACCCTCTTTATGGATGTCATTAGAAGCATGAAAACAGCCTCTGTGCTTTGTGGTCTGCTTTGTAATAGGAATATTGTCAAAGGTATCTTAGTGTCAATGTAAAGCTCTTCTAAACTCCCGTGGAGAATGGGTGAGACCTTCACTGTGTGCCAGTGTGGAGCAAATAATGGGAGACACTGAACTGGAGTTGTCTCAGCCTTGTCTGCCTTATCCTTATTGGGCGGATGTAGGTGTTATGGATGCTGCTCCAAAATCTGGATTTCCCAGGGCACAGTTTGGGTAGGACTGAAGACATGTTTTCAGGAATACATTTTTAGCCTTATCTGCACATGATAAAAAGCTTACACAATCATGCTGTCAGTCACTAACAGTTTAAACCAAATCTGTCAGAGAAGACTCAAGAATATTAAATTCCTACAAATTTAATGAGAATAGACAGTTGCATCAAGGAAAGAGACTTAATTAGTGTCCAGCAGGGTCCAGCATCCAAGCAGTTATTAAATGTATCCATTTACAAAATACAAATAAGAATACTAACACAGCATTAATAGGGGCATGGTGGGATCTGTATCAGGAACTTTATGGCATTTTAAAATACACATTGTACCCATACATGAGACTGTAATACTTTGGAATTCCACAGAGTGCTTTCAAATTTTCTCTGCAGGTTAACATTCTGCAAAGCATGGTAAACAGCCTTGGTGATCCCAAGGGATGGTCAGCAATATCCTTTATTTCTGGTTGAGATTGGATGCTATGTTCTGAAGTGCTGTTGCATGGGCAACTCCATGGGCAAAATTCAATAAGTTTTTTCCTTTAGAGAGTTCCAAATGGGCTTCCTGTGCACATTTCATCTACTATGCAACTACACTTTTTGTGGCACATGAAAAAGGCACGTCATAAGTAATAGTGGATGGAGATTTTGGGGGTTGTATTTTCAAATGTCCTTTAAATTCTATTAGTATTAACTATAGCTCTAAAATTGTTTTCTGACTTTCCTTTTTATTTGCATGCTAATTTAATACTGGTGAAAGATTAGCTGCAAAAAAGCTAGGTTTATGGTACCTATTACTATTCTTTCTTGGCAAAGTACCAACAACATCCCAGCCTAGGGCGATTAAATAGGTCTCTTCTATCTCAATCCTCTGTGATCCAGCAGTTGACTGCCCTAAGGGCCAAAGTCATCTGCTAGTGCAGGAATGCAAATTTTTTCTTCCATTACTTTTCTATTGTGAGTCAGTCCTAACTGGAGACTAAATTGTGTTCCTTTTTCAGTAGCCTTAGCAGTTTTACTTGTGTCTTTTGTGATCTTTGTAGATGGTAATCCAATGGGAGCCTCAAGTTTAATTTAGGCCACTCAATTAGGTCACATCTGCACTAAGGTAGGTGTCATCCTGGAACATAGGAAAGACACAGAGTTGCTTTGACTGTATAATCTGAATGTACCAGTCCATATAGGAGACACCTCACAAAGGTTTGGGAAACCAAATTAGCTCATATTTTTACATCTTGAAGATAGAAAACTCTAAATGGTTTTATTATAGTTATGCTGCATGGGGCAGATATATAGGTCCCTTCAATAGCATGCAGTGATTAGACCTCTCATTTCTGGGAAGCAAGGTTTTTAAAGTTGTGTTTTCTAATGCTGTCTTCAAGCATTGTGTAAGAAACTGGGTATGTAATCCGTCACCTGTTGACCTTAGAAAATGCACTTGAGAGAAGTGTCTCATTACAAATGTACCATTTTGCCATCCAGTAAATCTAGAGAGTAGAAGAACTCATAGAAGAGCTGTAATTCTGAAATACAATCTAAATAAAAAGCAGGTAACTGATAAATGAATAGGTGATCTTAAACTTAGGAAGAATAGCTGGAAATGCTGCCTTGTTAATAAACTGTTAGTCTAAGAATTAATCAAATAGGCAATATGTTCTTTAAGACCTCTTTTTCCTCCATTCTCAAGACAGAACTGAACTCTTACAAAACTGATTAATCACATCCAGTTTTGTGGTTATGTCCCCTTATTTCTTCATTCTTCTGTTTCTACACATTTGTAATTTAGTTCAGAAACTGCATCTGGAGAACCAAACATCTCTGGAATGACAGATTAGTTTAGACTTTGCTTCCCACTGGAGACTTGTGGGTAGGAGCTGTGATTCCATTCCAAAATCTAATTAAAAAGCAGGTACATAGGAAGGTAGCAGACAATCTTACCCATAGGAAGAATGTCTGGAAGCTTTGCTTTGTTAATGAACTGTTAGAGTAGGAATCAAATACACAAGCAGTATCTGTGGGGTTTTTAGGCTTTCTTTCTGTCATTCATGTGGCAGAACTCTACTGTTACATCATTCCACACTCTCCGGTCTTCCTGAAAAACTCAGTTTCTCCTTAATTTCCAGAACAGCAACACCTGTGATTTTGCAGTGTCAGATGGTATGTGGTAGGTGATAGGAAAATAGGATCATCTAAAAAGGTTTCCTGGGATACTCATTTAGGAATGAATTCTATAGGACACTTCATCTCTGTAGTTTTATGGACTGTTAAATTGCATCTGTGGTATATTAGCATCAGCAGCACTTTTCTGATGACTTCTTGGGCACTAATAATTGTTTGAAAGCAGCATATATGTTTGTTAGGTAAAATTAACTCAGTACCTTTGAGAAAGAGGCCACTTGAGGATCCACCTGCTCTCACTTTGATGCTAGGTTTAGAAATATTTGCCTTAGTCTATAAGATGCTAGTTGTCCTCATGTTAAAAAATATAAATTTCCTACATTCCCAGGGACACTTGCAAAATTAAAGCAGACATATTTGAATAAGATACAGAAGGAGAAGCAATATAAATAGTTTGATACAGTACCATTAAAAAGTTGTCTTGATCTCCATTTCTGGGCTTTAAAAATTTATGACAAGTCACTATTTCCAGGACCTGAAGTCAGTCTTGCCAATATTGTGCTCACTTTGCCTACTTAGAGGCAGCTGACATTTGTTTTTCCAAATGAAAAATATTTTTGCCTTTTTGGTCGGAGGACACAAACGCACAAAAGAACCTCAACTGTGTTCATGCTGCCTTGAAGAGGTGCCAAAAGTCAGATATGTAAGTAAGGATTCTGTTAGAAGTCTAATTCCTGCACCTGTGAACATTTTTTGGAACATAGCTTTTCAAGTCTTTGCTTTTCTTCTCATATTTCTCATTTTCTTGGCCAAAAAATAAGAGTTTTTTTCAAAGGAAATTGTCAGAGATCTTTTGGGGTGTATTTTGTTCTAAGTTCAATACAAAAAGGCAGTTCCCTCTTTCTTTTGTTGTTGAGTGAAATACTCTAAAGAGTAATATTAGACCCTGTTTTACTTAACACCTGATTAGTCATGGCAAAGCTTCAGGATGAAAGATGATGCCACAGGTTATGACAGCATTCATGCGATGTAGGTTTGTTCTTCCAATGCTAAAACTAACATACAGTACTCTATGTTTTGCATCAGATAAATCCAAACATTGGTCAAATTCTGACAAAGCTAATGATAAACTAATTTAGTTAGATGGGCCAGAGAGAAGAGCAAAGAAGTCATTATCATCAGAGGATATAGCAGGATTTTTTTTGGGTGGATTTTAAAGTAGTTGGAAACAAATTAAATCAGGTAATTCTATGGATGGGCTGGATTGATTTTTCAAACCATTAGTTCTTCCTACCTTTGATAGGTGCCTCCTGTGAAAATCACAGGATTATTTCTAGGCTACACTTGACTTCAACTGAATACAAACATACTGGAAATATATATCTTCTCTGCAAGCAGAATCCATCAAGAAATATATCTAAATGTAACAGAATAGGGATGATCTGTCTAGGCAGCCATTCACCCAGCCTAGGACTTTTCAACAACTCTCTTCTCTTACGTGACAACAAATACATTCATTCTTTGTGTAAATTGCCAGGGGAATAAGAAGGAAATCATCAAGGTGTAAACATGTGTTCACTGTATCTGCTCTTAGTCACAAATGAAAGGAAAATACTTTTTTAGGCTAACATATTGATTTACTATAATTAACTTGGATATTAATGCAAAAGGTCAACCTAAGCAGCAAAAGGCCTGCCCGGCCTCCAAGTTTCTACTTGCCCATGTCCTTTTCCTAATTGTTGTTTAAGTACTGCAGTCCTCCTCTAGAAAAGCAGTCAAGTGTGTATGTAGATGCATCTATATCCAGCAAGTGTAAACATATGCTTTATGCACCATCTTAATTGCTTAATCAAGCTCTCTGTATTGTGAGGCACAACCATACAAAGAGGAGCCAGATGGAAGATATTTTTATCAGATGATAGGATTAAAGAAGCATGGTCATTGAACATTACTGTTCTTTGAAAACCCAGTATCAGGATATAACTGCATGCATGCAGCATCTCCACAATGTGATAATTCAGGCAGCAACCAGTCATAAACTCAGACTCAATCTTACCTCTTTATTTTCAAATACCAACAACTTGTGTGAGCTTGCTTGATTGGCAAAACCCAGAGATTGTTAATGACTTTAGGGGAGATGATGTCAAAGAGGGTTGAGCAGTTATTCAAGTTTGGATTCAGTAATTACAGGAAATGCAGGAATAGTCAGTTCTTTTTTGGAGTCATTGGTTTTGTGGGTGATTTTAGCATCGAAGTACTATAAATTGGTATAGTGTTACTCTCAAAGAGACCAGTCCAATATTCTTCTTATTTTCAAGTGGTAGGACAAAGTCTGAGTCTACTTGATCTGCTTTCTATGCTGTGTCATAACAACAGAGATTTTTATCTGTTTTCCCTGGAATTATATCATAAAGCACTTAAAATTATGTATTAGGCTTGTGTTCCTGTGAGTGCTACATCAAATCCAAAATAATTGTGCTTTTGCAATCTTTTCTGCTATAGGCTTCTAGTACTGGTTGTCTGATTATGCTGTGAGTAATGCTTTTATTCCACATATTAAAAAAAAATCCTTGATTATAATTGAAGGCATATATATTTGGTCAGGTACTTTTTTGGTCCTAATTGACAGCTTGAATTGCACAGCATGGTCATCAAAATGGGAAAAAACTCATGTGAATAATTCAGGGCATTGACAAATGTTTTATCTGCAGGTTCAGTGGCAAAATTAACAGCAATTAAATAGTTAAGAATCCTGGTATTTAGGCAGTTAGAATTGGCTTTTTAGTTAACACCTCAATAAGATGGAGGATACAAGTTCACTCTTCTCCTAGTCCAATTTTTTCTTTCCACTGGCTGCAGACTCAGCAAGACAAATGTGCATTATTTTATATTGTCAAGGCTATCGTTGCAAGCAGATGGGCTGGAAATCTAATTAAAAAAACCCAAAAGCTTTGATTCTGGCAAAAAATAGCAAAATCAGTGGGATGACCCTAAATCCTCTGCATTAAATGGATGTTCTATCTCGATGCAATTCTATTGTCCCACTTTATAAATAAAATATGAAGAGCTCTACTTTCACATAGACCCATAAATGTGCTCATTTATGAGTTTAATAAAGCATGTGTATTCAGTACAATTAGATAAGCATATGTATAGAGCAATAAAAGCTCCCTATATAAAATCAGCACATGTGTAACAGATAATGTAACTCAGCATGGATAAATAAGCACATGCTTAGATTTTTAAGTGATGTCTCTTAAGCTTTTGTGAATTAACCATGAAGCGATCATAGCTATTTGCAATTTGTACTTCTCTTGCAATTATGTATCCTACCTGTGTCTGAAAATGTGGTGAATATAATACATTCCTTGCAAGAACGCAGTAGCCTGGACAAAGAAAAGCATGGTAACACCCATTTTATAGATGATAAAAAGATGGAGGTAGGATTGAACTGTAACATAGAAGCATAAGAAGGAGGGGAGCAATCCAGCTAGGATCCACCTGAGTCTCATTCTTATCCCTTGGACAGCAGTGCTGCAGCCAGATTAAAAAAAAAAAAGAAAGAAAAAAAGAAAAAGAATAAATTGTGAAGCTATAATTGAATGGAAAATGCTTACATTTATTTGTTTTATCTCAGTGTCAGGGATACTTAATAGGCTTTTCTAATGCTGGGTGATGTGTCCAATGTGAGGCTAGGGATTTGCAGAGACTGTGAGACATTTTCTGTTGTTTCTCACCAGTTGTTGTCCAGGGTGGGGGGTGACTGTGGTGGTTCCATTTCCTGTAGAAACTCACTGCATTAGGTCTATTTCTACACAGGATGTTGCATGGCATTACTTTAACTTACAGGTAGGAAATCCATGAATCTGGTGGAGTAGATGTGGCCTATGACATATGTTTGATGTGTCTCTTCCAAATCAAATGAGCCACTCAATATTAGGCCAGATATCATTGGATGCAGTGTTCCATGAGTCTGCTCAGTGATTTTTACCATTGGCTGACTGTTACTTACAATAAGTTGTAAGAGTTTCCTGATTAGCAGATCCCTATCGTTCCTGTCCTGGCATATGTTTATTTGTCAATACAGTTTTCAGGTCTGGCACCAAGAAAAGCATCAACTGGGATATGCAGTTCCTGAGATGAATAGGATGATGCACATTCATGTGTGGCACTTATAGATGGATTTACCTGTGAAGTTTTATGGTGCTTTTGATAGAGAAGCAATACAGTTAACAGGGAAAAGGGAGCAGGTAGTTGAAACCAGGCAATTGCTTTTTGGAGCTTTTGTCTGAACCTGCTTTAGTTGATTAAACAGTTGCTCTGGGTTTTTCCAATTAGTGGTGACTGATGGGAAGAGATGCTAATGGAGAACTGAAATTATTAGTTGTCATGATGGAAATACATGACTGTAAGGAAAGCAATCTTGAAATTGTATTGGCATGACACCAAAGTGTGCATTCTCATCAGGCTGGCAAAGTGCCTTAGCATGATGGACTGTAAAACTGGGGGAATCTCACGGAAGCATCTAAGCACCTCAATCTTCAACAGAAAGCATTTGAGGGTGGAGAAATGCCTCGAGTGAACTGTTTTGGGTTAAATCATTGTGCCTACAAAGACCTACTTTGTTTGTATATGGGTAGAGCTAAATTTATATATATATATGTGTATATATATATATATATATAAAAAAAATAAAAGTACCACTGATTTATTACATGGTCAGTTCTCATTGTCCAGCCTGGAGAAAATGGAGATATCAGCTTTGAAAGCATACACTTCTAGAGAACTCAAGTTCTCCTGTAGTGTCTTAGAAAAACAGACCCATTGCAGGGGACTGCACAGTGTTTCTGGGATGTAGTGCTCAACCTTTCATCCTAGCAGACACACTTGAATCCAGTGTGTGGACTCAGGCCAGAATCTAGTAAGCCTCAAAGAATGATTATATCACTTTTGCTTAGGAGATAAAAAGTGCAAAGCAAATCTCATGCTGAGCTTTGCACTGCAAATGGGCAGAAGCTAAGTTGTGGAAGAGTCTGCTATCTGAAGTGCAGATTTTTAAATGAGGAAAAATCCCAAAGCTTAGAAATCTCTCACCAAATATACCTCTAAAATACTGTGTTGACCAAAATATTTTGTTTTGATTAAATTCAAATGTTTTGTTCTTTATTATGTCGACTGATCAAAAAAAAGGAACAAAATGAAAAAAAGACATTTCATGAGCAAAGGCCTAAATAGAATATTTTGCTGTTATAAAAGCCTTTTTTTAAGTTTAATTCAGTACACAGTTTCATAAGAACCTTCACTCTTCATGAAACATGGTATGTTGAATTAATGGGTAATTTCTCATCTTTTCTCCTTAGCTCCTTCTTTTAATTAAAGCTTGTCTGCACATGAATGTAGATTGCTCTCCTGTACTGCCAGGAGCAGCATATGAGAACTGGTGTGTGTGTATTGCAAGGAAAAATAAGAAGTGCTACTTAGAAAGAGTGATTTTAGCATCTTTTAAGAGTATTTTTTCCCATCTTCATCTATGAGCCCAACTGAGCCCTGGTGCAAGTGTGCTAGTCCTGGTGTGGTTATACCTGTTTATATCAGGACTGTATTTGGCATGGCGTCTGCTTCTGGACGCAGATATGATTTCACCAGGTGCTGCCGTTTATTGTCTAAACCTACATTAATCATTCTTTGCATGATCCAAACATGTTTGCAGGCTTATTTATGCTGTAAAAGGTCTTTCCACCATGGGTAACTGCCTCCCACAACACATTTCAACAAAGTGTATGTATTTGCAGTCTGGAGACCTCATTCTGGAGTGACTGTTTTACTACGATGACTGGAGTTACTGGAGCTATTCACCACGCTTCATTCACTCAGTCACTTCTTTCACTTCTTAAGTCACTGATGCCTTGAACTGGTAAATCAGGATCCCAATTCCATAAGCCCCAAGATTTCATTGCCCAGATAAATTATCCATTTCCTTACCTGAAAATCTGGCAGTGCTTACTGTAGACTAAACTATATAACAACTGCATGTGAAATTGACTTCATGGTCTCCTTGATTTAACTACAAAAAATGCTTAAAGTGCAGGTAAAAATATATATTTATTTTTTAAATCTTACTAGTTTGGCTGTGCTAAGCACAACCTTATATATTTTTTTCTTACTTGGAAGCTAGTGGATTTGAATCTCCAACCATATTCTCAATAGCTTCTGCTCATCCAAACCTTTCCAAGAATGGTGTGTTTATATTTCAACACAACTCTAATATTTATTTTTCCCTGCAAATGTGAATAACATATAATTTTAATTTAGTAAAGTTTTTGTCTTTCTGCTAAATTATCTCAAATACAAGACTTTAAATGCTTAAGAGAGTTGAATAGTACTGACTATTCAAATATTTCTTTGTTGTAGTAACAAATCTTTAAATGTAGCCCTACTTCAACAAAAACAAAGCCCTGCTTAATTTCATATTTATCTCTGCAGCTGTTTCAAAGAAGACCTGCCAGATATTGATCCAAATAGAGTAGATGTGCAACAAAAAAAAAGGGGGGAAGAGGGTAAATGGTTTTATTTGAAGGCATCATTTACCAGCAGCAACTTAACAGGAATGTGAAAAATTATCATATTAATCCTCCAGATTTGGCTTTAACAGCTGCAATTATACATTCTTGGACACAGCTGTGTTTTATATCTTTGCTATTTGAATGAAGACAGGAAGCTTCCCAAATAATGTTTATTTGCTCAATTAAATAGGAGGACAAATGCCTGCAGAGCTCTAGGTCTCAGCTCTGGTCCAGGGTGTAATGATGTAGATCAGGATTTTTAGTTGAGTAGAAAACACGACAGCACAACCCTGCTGAATCCTGGCAGTGATACCATACAGATCCTGCACTTCTCACTGCAATGCTCAGGAGCTCACAGGATCATGGTTTCATATTGGAAAAAGGTTTTCTTACACCTAGTTAGTGTCTGAGCTTTTCCTAGCTTACATCATGTTACAACAGAATTGCTTCAACTTTGGAGCTATTTTTCTTACAAGTAAAAATCAAATACTAAACTGAGTTACTTGCTGAGAGTAGCACGAGCACCCGTTCTGGCACCACTTAGCTTCTGCCCAAGTGTTTGGGTTTTTTCTGTCTTTCTGTTCCCTCCTGCTGACATGGGGCCAGAGGCAGGAGTTGAATGTGGACATTGTGCAGCTCAGACATCTGCATTCTTGTGCCATTCACAATCACAACTCATGTTCCCTAAGAGCAGTGGCTTGAAACCAGAGACAGGAGGTTTGTCTCTGACTGGACCTCACTGACTCCAAGTCTTTTTACAACATGTCAGTGAAATTTCTCTAGGTTGCTGCTTTATGTCCAGCTCCAGCCAGTGTGAAAGTGGCTTAGAGATTTCTTTTTTCTCCTTTATAAAAAAGAAAAGTGAGAATGAGTAATTCCTTTTCAGTGCTGAAAGAGAAGAAACACATTTAGGTCACAGTGAAGAAGAAAAGATTAATTGGAAATGGAGGCTAGATGAATTTTTCTCCTCTAATTACAAAAAAACATTGTGAAGCAAAGTTAGATAATATAAGAAGCAAAATTTAGGATAGAATCTGTCTACCTACAGTCTTTTAGGTGGGAGCTTCCTTTGAATTGGTATTCCAGAGTAACAGTGTTGTCATGATGTGCATCACTAACTTCCTTCACTGGTCACTGGTATACCAGCACATGAGGCAGATGTGAGGATTAGCAGCCACAGGTGTCCTAGTGTCTTTGAGAATTCAGACTGGCTCCTCACACCAAACAGCTACAGTCACTAGGGGATGTGGGTGACAACTCAGACTGACGATGTGAAAGTTCAAGAACATACCTGGTAACTGAGCAAGATACATTCTGCTGAGAAGTATTAAATGGAGTAAAATATTTGAATACATAATGCTGATTCAGGAGTGCTTGACAAACAGGTGTATTAGGAAGGATTTTGTCTGGTCCTCTAAATGTATTGGAAAGTAATATTATGAATATACATGGCTGAATGTTTCTTTGACAAGGTGATCTTCAGGGTCAATGTAGTTGTGTAGAACCAAAATATGAAAGTCAGTAAGCAATGCTGGTTAGCAAGTTCCACATGTAGCTTCATTTTCAAGCTGAGTAAACAGACCAAAAACAAGACAAAAAAATTGCAATTGATCAAAAGTAGAAACGTGTAATTTACTGAAGCAAATTTTGATATGGAAACTAGGCAGCATAGTTTGGTCTCAGTATGAAATAAGGCCTTTGGGATAACAGTCTGTGCTTGGAGGCTTTCACATACACATTTTCTCCTCTTCCTCTCCCTTTTCCACCCCCAGATTGTGAATCAATTGGCTGACTACAGCCACATTTGTCAAAGGAATAGCCATCTCAAAAATAATTAAGTTCCTGCAGATTTTGTGCCTACAAATTGATCATTGTAGAGCTACTTGTTATGCTGAGGGTGTCTCCTGACAAGGTTATGCTGACCCTCCTTAAAGGAGATCTTGCTCTCACTGTCAACAAATCATACTTTGAATGAGATGCTATACATGTCAGATCTGTGCTTTTAGTGGTCCAATGGGCATGCTAAATGTGCTTCTTTGTCATTAACTCATGACTGCAAAATGGGAATGGAGATGCTATGTTATTTCAGCTAATCAAGTGCTGAAGCTTCTAAATGCCAGAAGCTTTGGCCAAACCGTAAGGATGAAAAATATGCACAATCAATGACAGGTATTTGAATGATTAATCAGAAAGCATGAAGTCCTTAAACTCTTTTGGTACCCAGCAAGCCAACTCTTGCCAAAGAAAATACAATTTAGAATATGCCTGAATTAAAGAGGAAATTTGAGAAAATAACCTTATGAAAGTACCCTAGAAACCAAAATAGAGGCATTTATTTTGATGAAATTATCGCATCTGCTTCTGAGTTTCAATTTTATGCTTATAATAAATAAATAAATCCAGATAGTAAGCATTGTTTTCACAAATATTCTAGGGCATTTTTATGAAACTTATAAACTAGTCTTTGTCTTTGCTTAAAAGCAGTGTAGCAACTGAAATGACATGTCAACTATCAAATATTTTGTGCTCCCCCCTGCAAGACTAGTCCACATGAGCACAGCCAAAAGGCTGATGGATTGCCTAAATACCTTGATCTGAGTGTTTTCTCTAGTTTCTGGTCACGTGTCAATACCAGAAAAAATTAAGCACCACAATCAACATTAATTGCCATCCTAAAATTATTCCTTGTGCATAATAGATGTGTGCATTGATGTAGTGTCCTGTGAACCAGGGATAAGGGATGTCTTGCTTGGACAGTGTGGAGTGAGCTTGTTTGCTGCTGACGCTTTTCCCAACCAATTGCTAAACTGGGAAGGGTTTGAGTTGTTTGAAGCTAGGGTCATTTCTTCAATACATGTTGAGGTAACTGAAGAAAATCACTGACTGTCAAGTCTTCACAGACTGCTCTGATTTTTCAAAGTTTACAGGTCCTTTATTATGTCTGCAGAAGGCTGACTTTTTCAGGACCTTATCAATAGCAGTAAATATTCTGATATTGCAGCTCAAATTTTGGGCTTTTTTCATGTGTGGGGTTTGTTTTGGATTGTGTTTTGGTTTGGTTTGTTTTTAGGGTTTTTGGGTGTGGGGGTTTTTCTTGTTGTTTTTTACCAAATTGCCTATAAAGTGTCCCCATATTTAGATAAGCCTTTTGTACTTTCACATGTTCTGTTATGTTTTTGCAGACTGTTATTACTCATTATATTTAATTCTTTGATTTACATCTATAGTTTCCTGAAGAATAAATTTTTGTAATTCATTCTAGGCATCTGAAGACTGTAGTATGAATATAGGTACCTGGACACCTCCACTAAGGCATGCTCTTTAGACAAACACAGCATGGCAGATGGTCCCTGCTCTGAAGAGCATATAATCTAAGTAATTTTCTTATCTCCCTCTTGTCTCTCTGAGGTATTAGTACCTCTTTAGTATCCGGCTGCTTGCTTGTGTAGTATAAGTGCTCTCAAAGGCACCCCTCTCCACAGCCAAAGCACCATCCCTGCTCTGTTCATCCCTTTCTGATTTGATTCTTTGTCTCAGCTCTCATTCCAAAGGGCAAGAGGCAGTAGCACCAAAAACAAAGCTTCTTTTGCAGCCTTTTTTGGCATTAGTTATGGAAGGATCAGATGTCTGACCTCTCAACAATAGGTAAAAGGACAATAAAAAGTTCTGTATTCCTGACAGTGTTTGGGAGTGCCTGGTCTCCCTAGTTTTTCTTTGCACTGACTGTTGTACACAGCAAGCCCTAGATGTGCCAATAATGATAAGGCAGAGGACAAAGCTTGGTGGCTTTGACTGCTCCTTCCTTCCTGGCACCGAGTTGAGACTGTTCAAGTTAGTGAACTCTCTTAACATGGCAAAATCCCCTTTGCCATGGGGTGGTCCATCTGTGCACAAATCTTTCTAGATACAGGAAATGTCACCAAGGACTTTTAAGTTGTACATGTTAATCCAGTGTGTCTTCTATGAAGGATATTCCTGTCCGTGTTCCAGCCCAGAAACCTAGTTGTAAGCTTTGTAGAGTTGTTTTCCATGAGATATGTAGGAACTGGATCTTATTAGCAAAAAGAGTGCTTTAAGAATTTAAAGAGGTATAGTGAAAATCATCCTGTGTGTTTGTGCGTGGAGAGAATTAGTGTGGAGGCTGAACAGAGTCTTACAATTTCTGCATTATAACCATACTTAACAGTATCTGTTCTCAGCATATTTCAGATTCATTCCAGTGATATCAATACTTGTTATTTCAAATGACCTTACATATGCCCTTGTCTCCAATGTTGCTGGCAAGTTTGCAGAAAGGTCAAAGGTACTTTATTCATGTATTATAGAGGATTTCTTGGTCTGTACCTCACTGTTGCATTCGCTCTACAAAATATGTTCATGTTCTGCCATGTTTCTCTTCTTTCTCAGCTGTTCTTTCTGTCTCATCCTCCTTTTTTCTTTCCACACTTCCTTTTTTCCAGTAGCTTTTCCTCCTGTGGAAAAGGTTATGAACTCCATTCCACCTTAGAAAAAAAAACTGGGAAAATTAGATCAGTAGGTGGACCATTCTGGCATTTTTAGTGCCTCACCAATGACTTTTACTCATTTACCGTACCAATAATATTACTGTGGATGGGGAGTCTTGCACATTGTGCAAGAGCTTGAGGACTACAGCAGAGGCTATAGCTCTCAAGACTTCAACACCATGCGTGGCAGTTACATTAGCTGATCAGTCAGAGAAGTAGACACTTCCTAAATCTCATCAAATGTTAGATGATGCAGATGGAAGATGACACTTTTAAGCCATACCTCTTTTTCTGAGAAGAAATACTACTACCCTGGAAAAGCTATGATGAAAGCAGCCCAGATTTGACTTGAATCAACATGTCCTTATACTCTTTCTCCTCTCTCATCCTGAGGAGAAATGAAAGATATATTTGCAAGCTAATGTTCTGGTGCTTTGGGACTCCATGTATTGCCAATGACCAGGCCGAATAACTGTCTCGAACTTTTGAGAAAGGAGCCACACAGGCTGGCAGGAGCATATGACCGCAGATTGAAAAAGAACCTGCAACATTTGGAAGATCAATCAAGAGGGAAGAGTGCCTCGATTTTAGCAGTACACATGCTGTGTCACAAGGACCTTCCTTTCAGGGAATGACTGCCAGGCACTTTCTGGAGCTTACACTTTTGAAAAAAGCCCTTAAAGGAGCCTGTAAAAATGAAGCCACCCAAATTGCTAAGTGGCCAGCAACGTTAAGGCACAGGACCCTGCTACTTGGCTTTGGCTGTGGGTTGAATTCAATGTGTTAGAAGGTGAAACCATTGTATGTATGCTTAAATAGCTTCTATACAGATAATATTTGGTTGTGTTTTCAATTGTAGGGAAAATGTATGTTCTCAGTGAAAATTTGAATTACATGTATTTGGGAACTCAGAGATTAAACTGTAATTATATACACTTGCATTTCATGCAAATTAGATTATGGCAAAATTAATATAGCCTTTCATATAGCCTTTATGCTGTACTATCTCTTGCCTTTTATTTTGAAGTATATTGTTTCTTGCTTTGCTCTGAGGCAGTGAACACTAGCAATAAAAGTTAAGTCTCAGTGTGACTGTCCACAATATTAATTATCTTGATATGCTTTTTCTCCTTACAGTGAAGATGTTTGTAAACGAGGATTCACTGTTATTATTGATATGAGGGGATCCAAATGGGATTTGATCAAGCCTCTCCTAAAAACCCTTCAGGAAGCCTTTCCTGCTGAGATTCATGTGGCCCTGATTATAAAACCTGATAATTTCTGGCAGAAGCAAAAAACGAACTTCGGCAGTTCCAAGTTCATCTTTGAGGTGAGAGTCACGTGGTGAAGCATTATCTCTGACAAGAAATTTTCTTCAGGTAACAAAAAAAGGAATCCAAAGCCTTATGATTAGGAGGAAAAAAGACATCTGAGGACTGCTCACAGGAGTAGGCTGATGTCCTGGCACCAGGTTGCTTTCTGAGTATACGAGGTGCATGTTTTATCTCAGAGGTTCACATACGTAACTGGGAAGGGTTTGGTTTGGGTTTGGGTTTGGGTTTTTTGACATCTACTGCAGTAGTGGATATTTTTAATAAGAGGCCTTTATACTAAATATATGTTGTCATTGCTTAAATTTAATTGAGATTTACAGTTCAAGGGTAATACTAACAACTCAATGTTAATGATAAGGTGCCTCAGGCAGGTTCTTTGAGATGTAATCAATATGCAATAGCTGGAGAATTGGAGAGAATTTTATTAACTTTGTCACTAGTGAAGACACACCAGCTATGTTCTCTTAGTGCACTTTAGTTTTCTGTGAGTTTCAGCTTCTTACCCAAAGAGAAGCAAAGCTCAGGTGCATGAAGTACTCATACATCAATCATGCCCTGCCATGAGTTAGTCACCTGTTCTGTTTTTCTTTTTTTTTAATTTTTCAAGAAACAACTCTATTGTTGGCTGTCTTAGTTACCAATCTATTCATTTCAGAGAAACACTCAGATTTAACACCTCTACAACTCAGAAGAGTATTTGGCTATAGTTCTTAATGTTTACTGCAATGGAAGGTTATATTTAAGTATATATTTAAGATCTGCTAAGTCAGTGTCATATTAATACATCCTTAGTTTCAACCTTTTCTTAAAAGCTCTCTTGATTTGCAATAAGCAACTAGTGTTAAGCATTAACAAACTTTTACATTATTATCACAGTTTAAGTATTTGCATATTTTTTTTCATGTCTCACAAAAATCAGTCAACTCACAAGTTTTGCTTTGTTTAAATGGGTCTTTACCTTCCTTGGCTGGCTATGAGGACTCAGACATGAAAATAATTTGCTATCCCCTACATTCCTTTAAAGGAAAGCTGCCTTCACTGTAGATTTGTCATGTCCAGAGATTCCTCACGCTTACTGAAATCACTGCTTCCAGCAGAAGTTGCTGCCATTACAATGCAGTGAGACTGGCAATGCTTCCTGTGGGGAATGAGAGAGACCAGCTCACCAGGAAGGAGAAAGGAAGTATATGGGTACAGAAGAATGTGGAGCAAGAGGGAGCCTGTGAAGAGTCTAGTAACAGAAAAGGTATTGGGGATGAGCAGCTTCTATTTAAGATATATATTGGCACTAAGGAGCAGGCCCAGACTAGCCCAAGATAAGACAGCTTATGCATGTATATCCAACAATGAATTTCAATCCTCCAGTGTTTTAATAAACAAAAAAATGTTTTCCTAAAGCTTCAAAACCTAGAAGTAGAGTTCAAATATACATTTTTAGAACATTTTTTTGGTTTTAAAATGAATTAGTTTCTGGAGGCTTGGCTTATTTTTTTTTATTGAGTGGAGTTGGTGTGATGATAGTGAAGAGTAAACTGGTCAAGCTGTTCTTCCTAGTTACAGCTCTGAGTCTGTGTTATGTTAAAGCTCTGGGCTTGTTTGCTGTACATGCTGGCACACATAAAGGGAATTTTCATTCTGTGTGTGTGCTTTTGAGCTGTGGTTTGTCTGCTGTGCTGTTCACATGGGTATCTGTAATAGTTCACAAATTTTTGGACTGGAGGAGATGAGTCAGAGCTTTCATTGTCTATCTGACCACCTTCAGACACTCAGAACTGATGAGTTTATCAGTTCTATGATCTCGAAAAGGTTTCTTAAGCTGTGGTCCACGACATGGTGCATCACCTCCAACATACACAACATAATCCAAGAACTTCTGTTTCAAAGGATTCTTATGGGTGATGCTGCATATCAATAGGCTCAGGCTCTGTGGCTGCTCATGCTCTCTTGTAAGAAGAACTGTGAATATCAAATAAGCATCACAGGTCAATATAACTCACATTCATTTGATTTATGTGGAGCAGCACGCAGCTACCCTCTCTGTGCTGAGCCATCATGGTGATTTCCCACAGCTCTGATCAAACGAGGTCCTTGGCAGGAACAGATTGCCATGGAAGGCAATGGAAGTCTCTGTTGAATTAACCCAAACTCAGCAGTAACCTGTGTCAGTTTTAAGGCCAGATCCTACTTTTGAGCTTAATGGAAGCGCTATGCTTGTGCCAGGGCAGCGTATTACCATTAGTGGAGGTTAATGATCTGGATTTTGTGTTGTGAGACTCTGGCAGAATGATTCTGTGTCACAGTCCAGAGAGTAAGCCATGCCTGTAGATCACTAGATAAAGAAAAGACAGAGAAAAAAAAAGCGGTTGGTTGTTGTGTGTGGACTCCAAAGCTTCCTGTCACATTGAGGAATGGACCAGGCAGATTAGTTAGCATTAATTCAGAGGTACCTTCAAGATTATTTTTTTTCTCCTACCAAAAGGGTTTAAACAGTGGGCAGTGCTTCTCAAAGCACTTTTTTTCTTTTAAGGAAAGATGGGAGATCCCTGAGAAACAGTTACTTTATCTTACCACCTACCTGCCTACTGAAGGTTATTTTCAAGAACTCCTTCAAGAAATAAACCTCAATAAAGAAATTTGTTGCAGAATTAATGAAATGAAATTAAATCATGTCAAATTTTATTCATGATAAGAGCAGTGCTTGCATTAGCTAGACACACTTGAGGGGGATTGCCCAGGTATTAGCTATGAAGAGAAGTCTTTTCTTGACAGGCAGTGAAACTCTTAAATTGAATTATCTTCAGGAGGTCAGTGTCCAGGTCAAGAGGTTTAGAAATTTGAAATCCCTCTGAAGCTACATACTTCTATTTCATTGTTTGTTGGCTCTTCTGTCTTTTCTTCCCTTCCCCCAAAGCAAGGAATATTGCAAGAAAGTTTTAAAATACTCTTTCTGCTGAGCATATGTTTAATAGGATCCCATTTTAATACATCGCAGAATGCCTGATAATTTTAGACACAAATTGGAAGAAAACCCTGTTATTAACTTTAAACCAGTGGACAGCCTGCAATTTTGGACACAATTCAGGATAATGGAGAGGACTTGAGGTATTTTTCTTCATAGATGACTTTTACAAGATTGCTGTGATTATTGGGTGCCTCCACTTCTGAAGAGCACAAGCTCTGACATTCTTGAGAGGCCTGATCTTTGGGGGATAGATGTGCAGTCACTGATGAACATCACAAGACTTGAAGGGATGCCAACTTGGGTGTTAACATGACAGCACTGAAAATCTCTAGTAACACATGAAACCCTATGCTCGTATTTCAGAAAAAAATAATTTATCTAAGATAAATGGGAACAGGCATCAATTGTTGCATCCTAAACTGTAATCTGCTCTCCAGGCACAGAGTGCAGTTCTCTATCACTGATTACTGAGTCTGAATGATTTTAAAACATCTCTCCTTGATTGTGTATGATTTATAAGCAGCACTTTATATTAGCAATAAATTCTAATTGTTAATATTCCGATGACATTTCACTTTTACATTGATTTTGGCTTAATTATTTTAGAAGTTACTAATATGAAAGAGATCTGCCTGTGGCAAAAGCTAACTGGAATAATCTGGAAGAAAAAACCAACATATTCTGTGTTTTGGCAAGTCACAATACCTGCTTCAGTTCATGTGCCTAAAACTTTTACTGCTGTATAGCCACAAGCCTCAGTGCAACACAAGAAGTAGAATCCCTGTCATGCCATATACCTGTTCAGTGAACAGTCATATCCAGATATCCAATATCTGCACTAAGAAGTCTTCTGTGTCCAACTGGACTGAAGTAATCTTTGGCAGAAGCATTCTCTTCATATGTTTTTGATTGTCAGGTCAGCTGAAAAAGATAGACATTATTCCAGTAAGTGTTGTGTCTTGTAATAAATAAATCAGTGCCATTAATAGAAAAGTTTTCAATCTAATTAGTTCATCAAAATTGAACATAGTCCTCAACATCTTTTACAAAGTTGGTTCAATCATGTATTGATAAGGATAATAAACCCTTCATGATATTTATGGATTGCACTCTTATTTCTGATTAAACAGGCACTGATTCAAATGCTGTTGTTCTCTTTTCCTTAGACAAGTATGGTATCTGTTGAAGGCCTGGCAAAACTTGTAGACCCTTCTCAACTGACAGATGAGTTTGAAGGGTCCTTGGATTACAACCACGATGAATGGATAGAACTGCGGGTCTCCTTGGAAGAGTTTTTCAACAGTGCAATCCATTTGTTATCAAGGTTGGAGGATCTCCAGGAAATGTTGGCTAGGAAGGAGTTTCCAGTTGATGTTGAGGGTTCAAGAAGGCTGATTGATGAGCACACGCAGCTTAAGAAAAAAGTAATTAAAGCTCCTGTGGAAGAACTGGATCGTGAGGGTCAGAGGTTATTACAATGCATAAGATGCAGTGATGGTTTTTCTGGTAGGAACTGCATTCCTGGCAGTGCAGATTTCCAAAGTCTTGTGCCAAAGATCACCAGCCTTTTAGACAAGCTGCATTCTACCCGGCAACACTTGCATCAGATGTGGCATGTGCGCAAGCTGAAACTGGACCAGTGCTTTCAACTCCGACTTTTTGAGCAAGATGCTGAGAAGGTAGGGAATAATCTCTTCCTTTCCTACTCTAAGACTTTATTGCAAGGACAGTGTGACCATTTTGTATTTTAATTAGCAACATGAGGTATTTGTCACAGGTGTAAGTCTCATGTTGCCAGCAGATGTACTTTGTGTGACTCTTGAACCAAATTCACTGAACTAATTGCTGGTTGTTGCAGACATAATGATATCCAAGAATAACTTGTCTGTGTCACTTCTGATGAAAATTAATCTTCTTTTTCGTATCACAATAGGTACATTTGGTAGACATTAGCACAAGAATCCATCTTTTCTTTCAAGTTTCATTCACTACTAACCTTATGAATATATTTATCTAGAACCTATAGGAGTATGATTTCAGGGTTTGATTCACTGTGATTATTGTTTGCACTGCTTGTGACTCTATAGGAAATTTGTAGTTTAAATCCTTCTACTTGTTATCTCAAACATTTTTGGCTTCCCTTTCCTAGGAAATCACAATATGATTTGCAACTGGTAAAATCTTGAGCAATGGCTTTGTACAAATAACATGGCCACCTAATTTCCACAGCATGAGATCTGAGACTGTATTTAGATTAAACATATAACAGACCAAGAGAAAGCATGCTGAAATGACAGCAGCATGCAAAACTCAGTGTGGCTGTTTTGCAATAAAAAGCACATAAGAATGGCATTTGAATTCATACCTGACACCAAGTCAGTGTCCAAGATTCCTGTTCACCAGCACAAGGCCTTGTTTGAGAAATAGTTAAAATTATTCCATAGAGATTGCATTGCAACTTCATATTTCTTAGATGTTTTAATGTAGCATATCTGCCTGCAAAGCACATAGAATGTCTCAAAATGAAATAGTGTATGAAAGCAGAAGCACAGGTAAGTAACATGGCTTTTGGAAGCTGTAGTTTCACAGATGTGCAGTACTGCTGCAGAGTTATATCCCCATTCCCTGGTTCTTCAGAAGATACTTATTCAGCAACCTGTAGTAGGTAGGAAGTCCCCTCCCTGCAAGCAATGCATAACAGCTGGTCATGGTTGTTGAAAAGACTGGCTAAAAATCAACCAGAATTCCCTAACCATGTCTCATACACAATACCACCTACAAATTTTAGTAATGCTCAGTAAAGCAGACTTCTTCTGGTATTTGTCTGCTCTTTGTCTCTGGAAGCATATGCAGGTACTGATTTTGGTGAATTTATTTGAGAGAACTCTGGTGTGCTAGAGTCTCAGCAGTCTCACTTTCTTAACACAGAAATGCTTGGCATCTTGGTAGGTAGTTTCATGAGAAGTCTTTGCTGCCCATTTAAAATTCTAGACCACAAAATGATTCTCAGTGGAAGGTACTGAGCTCTCAGACTCATGTTTAGCTAGCCTGTATATTCATCAAAAGCACTAGTCTCTGAATCTTCTCCACTTAATGTATGATCCAGTTGTTTCACTAATGTGCCTGCCCAGGAGGAATAGCAAAAGGAACGCAGACGTGATCTGCAGTGGGATCTCACTGAAGGTGAATTTTTTTAATCAGCTGCATAATTAATATTATTTTTACAACATCAGGGAAAAGCACATTGCTGAAACAAATATGATCTTCAGTAGTGCAGAGCAAGACACAAGACATTGGTTTTCAGTGCACGTACTAAATATCTGTAAGGGGTGCTAGGACTGTATTATCAGTTCTACTGTTGGGAAAACCCAGAGTTCAGATAAGTCCTTCTAAAATGAGAGTCTCTACAGCATCACTCAAGAATGCATTAGAGCAGAATTTTTCCAAATGCTAAAATTTCTTCTTCTCCCTTTTCCTTGTGTGTCCCATGCCATAAAGAGATCACTCGCTACTCTTCTTCCCAGCAGTGAATGTAGTCAGTCAGTGCTTCGTTTTGGCTTTTTAGTTTCTTTGGGGTTATTCAGATGACCACCTTACTAACATAACAAATTTTTATTTATTAATATTGTTTGCTAATATTATTAGCAAGTTATTATTATTTAACAAATTAACAACAACAGCAACAACAGCAATAATAATAATGATGATGTTATAAGCTGAAAGGCTCTCAGATTAAATCAGTGTTTAAGAAGTTGCCAGGCCCCATTCTGTAGTATTGAAGGAAGTCTTCAATCTACTTCTCGTTTCTATCTCCTGCACAGGCATAAAATGATGGTGTGATACAAATCTGAGCATTGTGACAGCTAGGTTATTTGCATGTATTGTTCTGAGGATAAATGTAAGGTTTAAGCAAGTCAGCAGACAAATAGAACTTTTGAGGTGAAGGAAGAAGCAGGGAGAATGTGATTCCTGCCTTTTTAACCCTGGATGTCTTGAGCAATTCCTGATTGACAAAACTGGCATTTTGATCAATAACTCTTACTCATCTACCTCACATTAACACACCAGCTTGGTTTGACTTCTCTGAGTAGCTCTGGTTGCCTTTACTTGGCTACTGTATTTTCCAAAGAAATGGAAAATATTTTGTTGTTTTATACTTTCAAATCAGTGACTTCATTTATTTTCAGTTTATGAGTCCCTATAATTCTTCCAGAGAAGGTTGCAGACGCTTGACTTCACATTTCATACATACAGACTGATGTAAAATATTGACATGCTTATTCTCCTTAGCTGCCTTTTGCAGATCTCTTTGAAGTAGTCTAACCATCTCAGACTGGAAAGTACTTGTCTCATAAAATGTTCAGAGCTAAATCCAGTCTGAGCACTGTCTCCACTGTATAAATAGCCACCACTGTGTGTCTGTGTATTGAATTTTAAAGTTTCCTGGTACCTTCATTTGCTCAGTTGCACTCTACCCTCTACAAATTAGATATGGTAGCAGAACCAGGATACTCTTCGTCTCCTGGGGAGAGGCACAGCTCTTTCCAAATAACCTGGATATGTCATTTAGTGCTAATCAAATGACAACTGTAATACACTGTGAAAGCTCAAACTCTAACATAAAATTGTGAATATAAATAAGGTTTTAAGGCCTTTTAAAATATCTCTGTGTACTCACTGGGTGATATTTTAGGAAACCTATTCTAATAAGGAGAAAATGGACAAGGACTTTCCTTTTTCTGAATGCCTCTGACTTTAAAAATCTCAGATGTCCTCATTATCTGAAAAGTTCTTAAAGATGGGATAGGAAAAAAAAAGAGACACAAAAAGGTAAAACACACAGTATTTTAAGATAGGTTGGTGTTTGAACCCCTTGGTATTAAAATAGCCTAGATGTTCAAATCAGGTCACTTTTTTCACTCCTATAGATCCCCTCTATTGGAATATTTATAAATAACAGTCACTTCCTGGACACACAAATTATTCAAATTACAGGTATTACAACTCACAGAAGGTCTGTATAGTTGTGAGCTGGCCGCTTCATATTATTGGCAACATGAAAGGAAGAGGTGGCTGTCACACTATGGTCTTCTCCAACTCATATCAGTGGGAGAGAGCAGAGCTGTCTGTGGAGAATCTTTGTCTCCAAGTCAGGCCTTTGGGGTTTTATTTTCCTGTGCTGAGGCTGAGTGAGAGAAAAGGCTGGTTTATCAAATAGGCACAAGAAGTGCAGTGAGATTGAATCCCCAGATGGAGACTGGAAGCTCCTTGAAGCTCAAGTCAGCAGGCGGGTCAGTCGTGTGGGAAGCTTTGGCAGAGTGGTGTGAGGAAGTTCACATGCTGTGCAGTGCTGACTATAATGATCTGCTGATAAAGAACACATTTCAGCCGCTGGTGTAGCTCTGACCCTCAGTGTTCAACAAATTCATTCCTCACCATCTAATATATACATATGTATGCACATAGATATATAATTTTGAAACTAGAACTGAGGCTTCACTGTGTTTTTACTGGGCAACAGGGAAAATATTTTTAGCCATCAGTAACATGAAAAATGTAGTCCAGTCTAAACTGAATGTTGTTTATAACAAAAACCACACAATAAGTATAGGTTCGGCTATTAGAGCTATCTGAGAAATGTTAATTGGTTGGTTGAAATCTGCACAGGGAGAAGAATTCCGGCAAAAGTCCACGTGTTTTTCACTTAAATAAATACCAAAAAAAGGCAAAAAATTATCCTTACACTCTGCACTTTCCAGCTCTTCTGGAAATCATTTGTAACTGGCACCCAATTTGACTTTTGTAAGAATTTCCCCATTAGTCTGGATTTGTTCCATATCAGTTTTACTACCCCAGAATCTATATGAATGAAAAACAGCTAACATGATGTAATCAGCTTTGTCCACTTTAGGTATAAATAATACAGTTGTCAGCTGGACTGAACCAAGGATCTCTACTATAAACTTGTAACACCAGAGCAAAACAAGAACAGGCTGCTGTAACACCATTTGGGGTCAGCCTCTCATAGGAGGCATGGGAGACTGCGTGTTCTCTCTGTCCTCACCTCCGCTTCTTCTTCCTGACTTTCTACGGAGTCCACTATGCAACAGTAAACTCTGAAAGTTGGCAGTGGTCTTTAGAAAATGCCACAAGTGAATGTGACTGGAAGTTTGCAGCAGGAGACACATTTTATTTGGATAGAGCTAGCTTTGCACAAAGTCTAGTGGTGAACCACAAGCCACATCTAGTCTTCAAGGAGCTGTGAAGTAGCAGGCTTGCAGTCAAAAACATATACCTCATCCATACTAAAGCTTTCCTTTGAAAAAACACAGCTCTGTCTGTGATTTTCCCTGTGGAGAAGGCTATGAGAAGCTGTGCTGTCTGCTGGGGGCTGCTGCGGTACTGCTGATCTGCAGGTAGCTGCAGCGAGAGCAGTGGAGGGCATGGCCTGCAGCTCCTACCCCATAGCAGCTGTTGCTTCCATTTCCTAGGTGATGTGACTAGCCTGGAATGACAGAAAGATTTCAATGAGTGCAAGAGCAATCAGAATGTGATAACAATGCAAAGTTCATACAATAGAAGACAGGTTTGGAGGGGGAGAAGGAATAACAGTGGTTGAGAAGTAATAGGGTGGAATAACAGTTGCAGTGAGTTTCCTGCATCCCACTACTTGTGCAGGTGTGGGCAGTGAGACCATGGCTTCAAGGGGCACACTCTGCATCCCTCGCTTCTCACATACAACACTGCCTCAGGCCTATTCCTCGATTTGATCTCCTTAAATGAGGAAACTGTCTTATTCTACTGGATAGGTGTTATTAAACTCAGATCCCAGTTAGTGATATAAATAATGTGGCATTTGGTTTCTGAAGGAGGAAAACCACAGATACACCACCTGTACTAGACTCTTGTCCAGTGTCTTGTTCCCATTCATAATGAAAGTTTTGGGAAGGCTCCTGCTGCCAAAAGGCTCCTATTCAGCAGAATCACAATATACTTTGATATAGGATCATAGGATTGTCAGAGTTGGAAGGGACCTCAAAGATCATCCAGTTCCAAGCCCCCTGCCTGGCAGGGACACCATCCACTAGATCAGGTTGCCCAGGGCCCCATCCAGCCTGGCCTTAAAAGCTTCCAGGGATGGGGCTTCCACAACCTCTCTGGGCAACCTGTTCCACTGTCTCACCACCCTAACAGTGAAGAACTTCCTCCTAAAGTCTAATCTAAATCTACCCTCCTCTAGCTTACATCCATTTCCCCTGGTTCTATCACTGTCTGACCTCCTAAAAAGTCTCTCGCCAGATTTCTTGTAGGTCCCCTTCAGATACTGGAAGGCTACAATAAGGTCCCCTAGGAGCCTTCTCCTCTGCAGACTGAACAACCCCAACTCTCCCAGTCTGTCCTCATAGGATAGGTGCTCCAGTTCTCTGATCATTCTCATGGCCCTTCTCTGGACTTGCTCCAGCACCCCCATATCCCTCTTGTAATAGGGGTTCCAGAACCGGACGCAATATACTTTATACATTAAAACTAATTCTGAAGTGCCAGATTAAATTGTTTAGAATATATCTTAACACTGTACAGAGGTAGTCTATAAAAATATAGAGAAGCTCTAGCTCCACAGCAAAGTCAGTGGGAGAGAAGATTACCCAAGAAGTACATAATCTGAGTATTTAAACTATGCTTGCACTTTTATAGGAGTATTACACCTGTCAAAGGTTCATGTTGCTCAAAAGGAACGAATGCTCTGCAAGCTGCTTTTTAGGTAAACACATGCAGGACAACTTTGATGGAATAATAGAATTCAAAATGTGGAAATTTATGCTGTGGTTTAGGGGGGAGGAAATGGCTTTAAGAAAGAAACGTTGATATCTTGATGCTTTACAGAAGGGAACCTATCAGTGGATTTGCAACTGTATGATACATAGCCATTTTAACAATTTTATATGTTACTTCTCCTTATACAGCACTTAAAAATTCTGATGCTCTATGTTCTGTAATAAAATGCATTACAAATCTGATGATATGATCCTTCTTGCTAATAGGAGGCAGTTTATTTTATTACAGTCCATTAAGTAGAGCAATTGTAGCTTCTCTTTTAGTCAAGTGATGCTGTGTGAGGAAGCATTTCCTAGAAATGGGCCTTAGCTGACTTTCTGGAAAAGCAGCATAAGAAAGATTGAAAAGATGAGCAACATCTTTAGTTCCTTCTTCATTTCCCATCATCTCCACATTTTCTTCTGTTAGTAGGATCAAAAGACCCTGGAAGTAATACGTAAGTAGAGTTTTCCCATTTATAACATGTCACCTTAACCCTTAAGCATTTGTGTAATGCCAAAAGGCAGAGCACCTGGGACAGACTCCTCTGACTAAGATAGAACCCACTTAGTGCAGGACCCTTTTCATTGTCTTATTTCACTGTTGGAAGTGCTCAGTTTCTTGGATCTGTTCTATGTGCCATATATACAATTGCTTTCAAGATTTCCTGCAAAGTGTTGGCTTAGAAATTACTGCAAGGGGAATGTGTCCCAGGGAAAGAGACTGTGAAGCCAATGAGGAAGTTCTGAGAAGCTGATGGAGAGAGCTGTCATGTGAAATGAATACAAAATTAATCATTTCTGGGGAGGTGGTTAATTAGGACTGGGGAGGAGACAGGAAGCATATTAAGAATGGAAAGAACTAGAATCAGGATTAATAATGAGAGCATATTCTTAGTGTCTTGCACCAAGGAGAAGTACATATGCCCCCTGTGCTGGTTCACTGTGGAAGGATTTGATACTGAAGGAATGGTATTTAACAGTTAACAGCAATAATCATACAAGCATAATAAGCAGGGTTTAAACATGGATTTTTGCATCGGATTTAGATTTCATTTAAGTTGGATGAATACTGCACTGGTGTACAGAACTCAGCATGCCCTGGATTTCCATCTAAGTACTTACACCATGGATATCACAACAGCACAGTAAGTGAGCATCACATTAAGGAGCTTTCCTGGAGATTTTGAACACGAGGGGTGTTGTTAGACCTAAGGTAAGCTCCCTAAGACTTCTGTAATAAAAGGAGTCAATAAGCTTAGTGTCTTTTGCAGAGACATGTGACTGAGGGTCTAAGAGAGGTTCATTTGTGCATATTACTTTCATACTTAGCCCATTTGTGCAGACGAAGGACAGAGGCCTTGGGGTACAGATACTGACTGGGAAAGGTGCTGAATTGGAGCCTGTGTTTGTGAACATGCATGTTCTTTGTAAGAACAGTGATTAAGAATTTAATGCTAAGCATAAATTAAATCCCTTTCCCATATTCCCAGAAAAAGAGTTCTCAGAGACCTCAAGGGCAAAATTTGTTGTTGGTACCTAATCCTCTCGGGCCAAAGCAGCTGCTTCTGTCTTCATTGGGTGAACTCAGGCTCAGATGTTCGTTGGCCTGATTGCATTTTGGTGCTCAAGGTCTCCCTGAGTGCTGCCCTAAAAAGACAGAGGTCTGGTCCTGCAAAGCAGAGAGAATCTCAGCTTCTGTTGAAATTAGTGAGACTCATGGTCTCTGTAAGAGTTCCCACTGACAGGTATTCAGTGAGAATACAGCTAATGCTGTTAGAGCCCCACATCCAGGAGCTGTGTAGCCAAAATCTTTAGCTAGAATCTGGCTCCAGCCTTACTGATGGCAGTGTTAGCAGCTTTGCCACCCACTTACAGAAACGGGACCTTATGGGCAGCCAGATTTGCCAGGACTTGCAATAAGCATAAGAAAAGAAAATCAAGCTTTGAAAATGTTCTTGATACAACTGTTTCTTATTTTTAAGCTGTAGAAGAAGTACACAGATTTCTGCATTTATGTATCCGGACTAGACATTGTCCAATAGTAACATTTGGTCATTTGGTATTTTAAGTTGCTTTACATCTTTCTTTTCTGTCTTTTCACATGCCTATAGACTCTTGCACAGAGCACATAGTGTCTGTTCTTTCCTGAAATCTTGTTTCCATATCTGGCATCTACTCTCTCACTGCCAGTGAAAAATTATTTTATAATCTGAAGTTTTTCTTAACATATGGTGCCTTTTTTGGTGTACAAATTCTCACTATATGAGTATTCTTCCCCTTTAATAAAATCAGACTTGGGATGCCAATGCTGGGAAGGAAAGTCAGCCACCAGTCTAAACAAGCTCCCATGTGAATTGGAGATATCATCTTGTGCCATTCTTTGTACTTAGGCCCACTCTGAAACTGAAACAAGAGAGAGGACAAGTCCCAGGTTCCACATGAAGTATTTGCTCTGACAATTTCTCATACCAGGCAGAACACAGAAAATGGGTGCAAGTAGGTCCCTAAATTGTTGACACAATAGGCAGACACCACCTTACAACATCAGATCTTTGAATGTCGTAATGATAATTATACAGAGGATATGGAAAGGAGTCTTAAACTGAGACTGTGCTGGGCACATAAACAAGAGTTAAGACTGTAATGTTCATGTGGCACCTAGCACAGTAAGGTACTGGATCTGTCTGGGGTATTGGCTGTTTCCAGAAAAGAAATGCAGATATGCAGTTGAAAAATGCCGTAGGAGATGTAAGGGTATGGAAGCATTCATATTGAATACAGATATGTATCCATACATGACAGGTTGCTTTTGTATAATACTGGGAGTATTCTGCTTCACTTTTTCAAGACCTTTCTAATACCATCAAACAAGGACAAAGGATCAACACAGAAAATTCATATCAAAGAGAGAAACTGTATGTCCATAATCTGTGTATTTCCCTAAATGAACTTATGCCAGCTCCAGTCACTTTTTATTTAATTACTTAGCACATCTTACAACAAAGGAGGCTCTAATAAAACAGATGAGAATTGAGAGCATGTAGGAATAACTCTATTGTAACAGCAGCTTTTCATTAATTTTCATTGTTTATTCAAATGCATTCTCTGTTTCTTTCTTTTTTTTTTAAGCAATTGAACTCTTGCTACTCAGTACTGCACCAGCTTTGTCTTGAAGCACATCAGTGCTCTCTGGTATGGTTAAGCCACTGTGAGGTGTTCTGATGCAGCTGAATAAACAGTATGATGTTCTGAATACATCTTTACTGATATTTTTTGCTTTTCTGAGGCTTGGTGGTAGCAAAATGGGACGTAGGTTTATGGATTACTCAAATTAGTGGGTTTAACTGATCTCAGACTTGTTTGGGGTTTTCTGGGTTTTGTTTGTTTGTTTTTTAAAACAAAAGAAGAATACCTAGAAGTAGAAAAAATTTTATAACAAAGGGTGGTTGTGCACAGAGTGTGTGTTCACAGTTCCTTGTGATGTGCTGTGAACATACATGTCACGTGCTGACGAGATTTCAGGGTGGGATCAGCACCTTCTACTTTGGAAGGCTCTGAGAGCAGGATCTAAACTGTGTCAAATCTGCAATTACTCTTACCTAGACACAGACACAAAAGCATTATTGGGGAACAGTGGGGTAAATCCTCTTCAGCATCTATGAGGAAAAATTACTTGCAAACCCTTTCATCTTTAATAGGAAGATGAATCATGCATGGCCTGTATCTCTCAGTTCAGGAACCTGTATTCTGGACTTGCAGTCTTTGCAAGCTATGGCTCTAAATTAAAGATGCAGCTAGCTGACATCTGCTCTATTTAATATGGAGTAGGCTTCTGACAGGTTGCTAATGCCATCCACAATTTGTTGCCTCCAATCTACACTGAAAAGTTCCCAGAGCGGGAAGTGATCATGGGGGGCTCCGTGGGAACAGTTCATTACTTTGACCACTGCTGGTCACACTTAATAAGATCCTGTTCTTGATATCTGTAGGAAAGAACAGATTTTTGCAAGACCAGGAGATCAGTGTAGAAGTTTCTAACTTCCCTCAAAGAACAGAGCTCATTTCTGCTAATTGATTGTAAAATCAAAATATCTTCATTATTACTGATGTTCCAAAAGGACCTTCCAGCTTTTTCACAGTATCAAACTTGTATCCTGCTACTTTCTTACATATCAGTCAAGGTCTTCCCTTGTGTACCAATAACATTGTGAACATTTGCTTTTCTGCCTTTCCATCCACCAGTAGAAAGTTTGGGGACAAATCTAATAACAGGACAAATTCACAAGTACGCAGCAACTGCTGTATGCTGCTCCCACAAATGAAGGCAGATACAAACCCAGTTTTGCCATCTGGTTTGAGGAAGTGTGTGATTGCCTTGCCTGCTGAGCAGAGCAGTACAGGGAACAGGATAAATATATATCAGAAATCCTCTTCCTAGTGGATGTTATACTAGTGGTGAATGTTACCTACCCTTGTTGCAATCATCATTTCTTTCCCTGTGGAGGAGGGGGGGCAGGACCCCTTTTGGAGCCTACCATTGACGTTTCTTTTTCTGCTGGAACAAGTCTCTTGCTGGTTTCACAGCTCTGAGGGTACAAACTTCCTCCTGTAACACTTCCATGACTGTAGTTCAGACTCCACAAGCAAAGCAGGTTAAGAATCTTCTGAAGGCATTTGTTGTGCTGATTTTTCAGATGTGGACAGCCATCCATCAGGAAAGACAATCATCTGCCAGATTCTGTTAGCTGTTGAGCTGGAATGGATTTGGAGCAGCAAAATGAAAGTACAAAGGATGCAAAGTTCAAAGCTAAAAATTGGGAATGAAAAACCACAGGGGTTAACTGCCTTGCCTCTTGTCACACAGGAAGCCTGTTCTGCAGAGGGAGTCCTGATCTGATGTGTCAAATAGATACCTCAGTGCTTTCCATCTTCCTTTATCAGTTTATTCTGCCCTTTGCTGCCAAATCTCCTTTATTTTTTTGCAGGCAGCTAAATATGTTGCCTCCACAGCACTTGGAATTGAATCTGGTCTTTTTGATGGGAATGTAAAAACAGTAACAATGCCTCACTTGGCTGTTGCAGCTAGGGATAAGGAAGACGTGCACATTTCCTTCATGCTAAGTGTGCCCTATAGCATAGTCGCAGCAGCCTGGTGCTGTTTTCTGTCGTGTTCACACTGGGCCACCCAACACACTTGTGACCTTCCAGTGCAAGGGGACAGAACATTAACCAAGTGATGGCGTAGTTCCTGCTTTATGTTTCCAGGCTCTGGCATCAGTCTCCTCACAGCCTGTCAGCTCCTGACTGTAAGGAAACGGCTCCGAAGCCTGCTGCTGCTGAAACTGGAACATGGTGTGCTGTGCTATTTGTAGTTTCCTGCTGCCGACACTGGATATGCAGTTACTATTCCTCTTGCTTCCTTCATGAACATTAGAATGGGTCCAAAAATAATTGAAGGCAGTATGTTCCGATGGAATATTTTTGCATTTGCACAAATTTCCTCTTTATTTTCCTTGCCAATTTTGATAGGGAGCATTTTGAGGCTGTTTCCGCTTCTCCAACCTGGCACCGCTGGGAGGCACAGGAATGCTCCTCTGATCAGTATAGCAAGAGAAAGTGTTTTGGCATCTTAATCCAGACTTAAACCTCATTTTTAAGGATTAATATAGCATATTATAACCACAAAGTTCTGTTTTAACTAATAAAGACAAGAAGACCCAAATGGTCTAAAGGGCAACAAAGCCCACACATCTAGAAAAAGAGAAGAGGCCCTCACATCTACAAAACAAGAAGAAAGCTGTTTGGGTCTTTTTTTATTTATTGCTTTGATCCTTAAGAAGCTTAGGTGACAAGAGCCTAGCTGCCAGGAAATAATGTAATTAAACTGTGAATGAGGTTCACAGACTTACCATGCAGCATCTTTCAGATGTAGCTATGTGATTGTTCCTGTATCAGTATCTTCTTTGTGTGCCTGAAATCCTTTAAATGGCCCACACTTGGAAGAGCTTGGGGTCTTAAAAGTATAGCTTAAATTAGCCTTCAAGTCTATTTATAGTGAATACATGAGGGTGAGTGTGCTGTCGAGAGATTGCCTCCTATTCTTCCCCAGACTCTATTTCTTTGATTTTTTATTAGGATTTATACCCAGTCCATCAAAATTCTTCTGGTGGCATGACAGGCAATAAGGGGTGCCAGGGATATTTGTGTATGTTTCTTTATGCTGCTGTTACGGCTCTTGTCTGATATTTAATTTTATCTACTGCTGTTCCTTAATGTCTGTGCTCTGGTATGGGTCACCTGCTGTCCCTTGGGAGTGTCCTTGCCCCCTTTGCCATGAAGGAGCCCACAGAGTGTCTCCAGCCCTCAGGAGCTGCCCTTTTATTTCCCTGACAGCTATATCCTGGTGCCTTCCTGATTGATGGACATTTTGGTACAATGGTAAGGCTCTGGTATGTGGTGGTTTTCCCTGCTGGGGTCTCCCCTGCTGCCAGGGGACCGGGACTGTCATGGAGCAGCTAATAGTCTCCTTATAGGCCACCCTGCCCTGAAGCAGGTATCCAGGCCTGAAGTGTCATGACATGTTGGGAATTGAAACCTATGATTACACCACAGCTGTATCTCGGGGCCTCTGACAAGGGTGATTTTGGTAAGAGAAATGCCACACTTCTGACACAAAACAGTAAATATTTGAATGGCTGGGGTTTTTTTTTTTTGATGGCAGCTCTTTGGAGTCACAGGAATGTTATACATTAAGCCAGGAATAGAACCAGATTCTGTAATAAAGTCACCAACCTCATACAGAAATTCCAGCTGAATGAAACTGTATCTCACAGGTTCTGAAAGCAGAGAGGAAGATCTCTCATCTGGGCACCCACTCTGATCTTTTTGTAATTTCACACTGATGTTTCCACTCATGAGGCGGTTGTGTATTTATTTCTTTTAGTATTAAATTTTCTATCCAACCAATGAATTAATTTGCACTTAGACAGCAAGCCGTTCTCTGTAGCTGATCTGTGCCCAGGAAAGGCCATTACCATTTTAAGGAACAGAAAATCCTTTCCAGGAATGCCTGAGCGTTTGATGTCACTAAGTGTGGTGAAAAAATATATTTCAAAAAAGCAAGCAAGCAACACAGATGCATAAAATATGCCCAGATATCATTAGTCTTATTTATGTCTTCACTATCTGTAATTTTCTCCCATCTTTGACAATAAAATTACTGCTTCTCTCTTCAGCATTATAGGAATCACATGCTTTACTTTGTGCAGGGATGTGGCTTGATATCTATCAGGAAAAAACCCACATATCTCATACTCTGGCATTTAGTAGGAACATTCAGCATGAGTATGTTGGAAATGGTGTTCTGATGTTAATTCAAAGTTATTTGTCATGTTCCACATCTTGCTAGTTTCCTAGTGGGTTGACAGTTGGACCCATTGTCTGGAATAATTTAATGTACTGTAGCTTAAACTTACTATAACTCACTGTACTCTATGAATCATATACATAGATATTTATAATGGAAAAACTGTGCTCGTGTAGCATTGAGATTACACAAATACAGCTGTGGGTCTGAATCTTCAGCTAGTGTAAATTGGCCTCATTGGAATGACACCAATTTAGCCTGGCTGAGGACTGTGCTGAACACATGTGAAAGGGAAAGATCTGGCAGAAGTATCAGCTTGTCCGTCACCATCTGTAAACAAGAGACAAACACAAAAGCAAAGACAACTTTGTCTTTAGGGCCTGGCTTGGCAAAGCATTTAGATGTACAGTGAGTTCTATTTTAAACCTACAAGTACATTGATTTAATCAAGGCTTTATTTATACAGTGGTGATCGGAATTACAGCAGATTGGAATTTTTTTTCTGTCAAAGCACTTTTCATCAAATTTTTTGATTCATGAAAAAACCAAAATTTTCTATCAAAAGTTTTCTTTAAGTCCAAAATTTATTCTGGGGCCAGTACATCCCTGTCTGAGAACAGCCATTTTCCTAGTGACCCTTCAGGTAACCAGCCTAGTGTCAGGGTCCTGCAGGCACTGCTGGGTGTTAAAGGCCCTGACCAGTCTCACCTGGGGCCTCCCCCAATCCCTGCCCATGGACCAAGAGCCCCATTGCAGCTCAGCTATGGGATACCAGCCTCCAGCTTTGGCACAGCCCTGCCCTGCCAGGCCATGGGCCTTGCTGAGCCAAGCACTCATACATCAACTGATTTTGTGGCATAACCTGGGACCTGTCTTGTCCCTGTGGGCATGTGCCGTGATCATGGGGCTGTGTCTGAGCCTGTTTGTTCATCCACACTGGCCCTGATTTTGACCTGCTGATTGACTTTGTAGTTTAAGCTTGGATTTGTCTTGTCACCACACTTGCTTGAATATGTCTTGATTAAACCTGGTTGGTTAGCCCTCAAAGGCTGTGGGACAAAATGTGACTAAAGTGGTCCCTGTCCAACTTGCTGGGTCTTTTGTTTCTGTGTCTTCATGCCTTAGGGACCAGCTAGTCTAGACAGTCAGCATCAGCCCCTTGCTCTGCTGAATTTAGCTTGGAGGACTGAGTGGAGGGATGTTTCTGGAATCCAGAAAAAGGATTTATTAGACTGTTGACTCTTCTCATGTGCTCCTTTGTGGACATTTTGCACATCTGCTGGCCTTTTCCAGATGTACAGGTGACCTATATATGGCTGGTTCCAATTAAACCATATTTATAATTTTTGTCTGGTACTTGGAGACTTTCTTGATTGATTGCCTTTTATAAAGGTAGCTCTCACACAAATCTTTCCAGGATCAGGCCCTTGCATATCAGTGTAGAATACGTATGTACCACAAATCTGTTTCATGGTATTCTTTTTTGTTCAAATACTGGCTAAATTCAATTGCAAGTGTTGTAAGGAACGGATTTGATTTATCTTTAATTGAATTGTTGTGAATACTTGAACTCGCTTAATGAGATATGAATAGACTTTGTAGCTGGCAACCTAGTAAACCTCAAGAGGGACTCTGGCAGTTATTCTTCTATGTGTGTTCTTGTTTTGTTTATGTTGTGGAAACATATGAAAATGAACTTGCTAGCTGTAGATGCCTTCAGAGTGGAACTTTCCATTTTCTGTTGTTGATTAGTCAATTTAGCACTGGCTGGATAGTTCTGAAAATCCAAAATGCATATGGACTCTTATGTAGACCTCTCTTTAATAAGCAATGCATGATTATCTCCAGTGTTTTTCAACCTGTGAATCATAGATGTTAAGTTCCTTAGTGGCTGGTAAAAATATTCAGTAAAACAGACAAAAGATATGGACAAAAGATTTATTGTCCATAGACTTTAATTAGCTGTACCACTTGCCTTGAAAAGTTTTATGGGATCCACAAATAGGAAAAGAATATCAATTGGAAAGCACTGATCTAATAGGGATTTCATTTGGCATATAATTAGTCATCTACCCTCTACTCAGCTAAAGGCAAGAGATTCTTTTAGATTAACCTCTTTAATTCCTCTTTGTTAGCAGCATAAGGAGGCATAGTGGGAGAATACGTTTATGCCTGGTGCATTACATACAGACTGTTTATTGTGAAACAATGCCTCATATTTTTTCTACGTGTTCTTAAGCTTGCTCTTCTTCTTTGGAACATACCCCCAGTGGTGTTTGCCAAAGCAAATACAGTAAACACTACTGGTGTTTGTCAATGCAGGAGGCTATCAAGAGAAAAGATAGTGAGGTAGTGCAGAAAGCACTAATGCTTATTCAGTAGCTTTTGCTCTCCCATTTTTGTAACTTCTTTTCTAACACTGATGCCAGAAGCACTGCATAGGTGATCCCAGACGATGTCAGTTGGAGTATTTCCAAAAAAAAAATCAACATTCCACACAGTTCTGTTAGGACCTTAGTTGGGATAGAAAGATAACCGTGAACTAGAATAAGTGCAGAGGGAGGCTGTGTATCTTATGAAGAAATAGAATCATAGAATCACAGAATGGCTCAGGTTGGAAGGGACCTTAAAGATCATCTAGTTCCAACCCCCCTGCCATGGGCAGGGACACCACATGCACTAGACCAGGTCACCCAGGGCCACATCCAGCCTGGCCTTAAACACTGCCAGGGATGGGGCCTCCACAACCTCTCTGGGCAGCCTGTTCCAGTGCCTCACCATGCTTTGGGTAAAGAACCTCCTTCTAATCTCTAGCCTAAATTTCTCCTCCTTCAGCTTGTAGCCATTCCCCCATGTCCTGTTGCAATCAGACCAGGAGAAAAGTCTCTCTCCTTCTGCCTTTCAGGTACTGAAAGGCCGCTGTAAGGTCCCCTCTAAGCCTTCTCCTCTCCAGGCTGAACAACCCCAATTCCTTCAGCCTGTCCTCGTAGGGGAGGTGCTCCAGTCCTTTTATCATCTTTGTGGCCCTCCTCTGGACCCGCTCCAAGAGGTCCACATGCTTTCTATGCTGAGGACCCCAGAACTGTACACAGTACTCCAGATGGGGCCTCATGAGGGCAGAGCAGAGAGGCAGAATCAGCTCCCTAGACCTGCTGGTCATGCCTCTCCTGATGAAGTCCAGGGCATAGTTAGCCTTCTGGGCTGCGAGTACACATTGCTGGCTCATTGCAACTCAGAAGAGTTGGACTCTAGTAGAAGAAGCAACAAGGAGAGACAGTGAACCCTCCCTGTCCACATTGGAAAAGGCTAAAAACCTAGAAGGAGAACCTTTTTAACTTAAAGGACAGTATTGACCTAAGAGCAAATGTGTATAAACTGGCCATGCATTTGATGTAGGTCAGAATGTATATGAAGAGTTCAGTAACAGGAGCTGAGAGTTTCTGGAACTGCTTCTGATAAGAGAAGCTGAGCTGTTGCATTTAGTTATTTTTCAGGTGGAGCTTCATCCCTTTATGAAAGGAAATTGTATACTGTAGTTAACTGCCAAAAGCAGTGATTGGACTTGACCTGAATGTCCCTTTGGGACTGTTTTCTTGTCATATATTCTATACTGTTCTTCAAGGCAGTGTGGTTATAATGGTTATTGTTCTGCCCTTACTTGCCCGCATGAGTTTCATATTTATGGCTCAGAATTTACAGAGAAGATGATTTGCTAAAAACAGGTTCATAATTAACTCCAGCCCTAACATCGTGTTAGATACATTTGGGATTTATTAGCACATATAAACAGTTTCATTAATAGATATATTCAGTTCACTAGCTGCCAAAACCGTAAGGTCTGTAATTCTCCCATCACTGCCATTTGGCATTGAGCATGCAGCCAGCCAAGTGGAACATCATCCTGTGGTTCTCTGAACCACCGTTTGAGAATCCACTGCTAATGCTCCTCCATGAACTCTAACAAAAGCCAGAGAGCAGGGGTTATTGTTTGAAATGATGTTATAAATCTCATTTATCTGAGGTAGGGTCGGATGGCACACAATCACACACATGTTGTTCCATATCTGGGTGTTTCTTCTGTGGTCTCAAACAGCTGTTCTTGCCCTGTACACACTGACCTAACTGACTTTAGAAATCCAGGGAAAGTATGGAGTCACATTCTCCCTCCGTACAACTTATTAATGGCCAGCTTGACACTTGCTTTTTGGCCTAACACTTAACATGGATTTTCTACCAACTCATCAATTATGATGACAAAACATGAGGTTAAGAACTCATTGTTGCCAGCATGACTGGTGTTGCAGATACAACCTAATACCCTGACTCTCAAGTGAAGTGGCCTCAGGACCACATGTGTAGTAATTACTGGTGCATATATGATCATTAATGACAGTCAGGTAGATGCTTTAACAGCAGACTTTTGGAGCATTCTTATTTCTTCTGACTTTCTCATAAAAGACTAATTTTCTTAATTAAATGTAGCACTTATTCTTCAGCATATGCATTCAATTTCCTTTATGTATTGTTAGAAACACAGACTACAGAAGATAATCACATTGAAAGTTTATCTTCTGTTTTAAGTATGCTTAACCCTTCCCCCAGCTACTCTGTCACTGGAAAACTCTTAATGACTTAATTGGTTTCTAGTGTATCTGTAGCAATGTGGAGAAGTGTCAGTCTGGGAGACATTGAGGACACTTGGTTTGTGTGTTTTAAGTGATACGAAGTTGAATTTTAGTTATTCTACACTCCTTTCATGTGAATTCATGACTGCAGGAATGATTATCAGACTTAGGAGAAGAATTAACTCACTGGCAGTCAGCAGGACTCCAACTAAGAAGTTAAAGGAATAATTAAAGATCCATTAATTTTATAATAAGCACTAGGCTAGGTTTGTTAGGGCAGTCTTTTTCATGAATGGGATGAGATCTGTTGATACAGTGTGCATGGCAATGTTATAAGGACACTGAAAATCTGTTAGCTGAAACACTATCTGGTTTAAGCTGATCCCACAGGGCACATTATCCAGACTCTGCTATTCACTGTATTAAAAGCTTATTCCTTTGACAGGGAAACTAACTTAGCAAAGGATGCCCAAATTAGCCTCTGGAAACTAGGGTGGTTCTTGCAGGGTTGAGCAAAATAGTAATTGTTGGGTCATTGCCACGCTCATATGCTTAACGGTGTGCTTTCACAGAATCACACAGAATCACAGAATATTAGGAGTTGGAAGGGACCTCGAAAGATCATCTAGTCCAACCCCCCTGCCACAGCAGGATTCCCTAGACCAGGTCACACAGCAGCGCGTCCAGACGGGTTTTGAATATCTCCAGAGAAGGAGACTCCACAACCTCTCTGGGCAGTCTGTGCCAGTGCTCTGGCACCCTCACTGGGAAAAAATTTCTACATGGATTCACACGGAATCTCCTATGCTTCAGCTTCCAGCCATTGCCTCTTGTCCTGTCACTGGGCTTCACTGAGAAGAGCCTGACCCCCATCCTCCTGACACACACCCTTCACATATTTAAAAGCATAGATGAGGTCATGCCTTAGCCTCCTCTTCTCCAAGCTGAAGAGACCCAGCTCCCTCAGTCTTTCCTCATAAGGAAGATGTTCCAGCCCCTTCATCATCTTTGTGGCTCTGCACTGGACTCTTTCCAGCAGTTCCCTATCCTTCTTAAACTGAGTGGCCCAGAAATGGACACAATATTCCAGACGCGGCCTCACCAGGGCATAGTAGACGGGAAGAAGAACCTCTCTTGACCTACTAATCACACCCCTTTTAATCCACCCCAGAATCCCATTAGCCCTCCTGGCCACAAGAGCACACTGCTGGCTCATGGTCATCCTTCTATCCACTAGGACCCCCAGATCCCTTTCCCCTTTGCTGCTCTCCAACAGCTCAGCCTCCAACCTATACTCATACATGGGATTGGTCTTTCCCAGGTGCAAGACTCGGCACTTCAATTAAGCAAAGTAGGCAGCACACTTACTTCATCTATGCAGAAATCATTAGTGTCTCTCATATGGAAAACAAGTTTAATTTGAAAGTTTTCACAGAGTATTACTAGTAATATGGGCCAGGCCAGACAATGTTGACAGACCTTTATACTGAAACCTCCTAGCCACACATTGCAAAGTGTCACAACATCATTGAGAGTCACCCAATATCTGGCATTTTCAGAGCTCAACTTGTAGTCATATTATTATGAGAAAGTTAAACCTTTAAGTCCATTTTAGACTTTGTGGTCAAAGACCAAAGTTTGTAAACACAATCCATTAGATCTCTAAAGCAAATAGGACCCTGTTTTTATGTATTTATCTAAATCCCATGATTGTTAAGCAAATCTTATGATCTGTAAGACTGTGATACTTATTTCCATGTATGAAGTATGGAATGATTAGGAGTGTGGAAGTACAAAGTTTTCCATCACACTAGACCTGTGTAATAAGGAATACACAGTACTATTTTCTGAATACTTGGGAAAATATCTACCTTTAAACATTTCTGCTTAGTGCTTACTTGAGTGAGAAGTCTCCAAAGGAACCATCCTTGGAAACAAAAGCAATGCAGATAAATGCAAGCAGTACAGTGCCCAGGCTGTGCTGGTTTTGAGGGTCATGGCACAGTCATCGTGTTGGACAGCCCCATGCAGAGGTACCAATTCTTCTGGAACTTGTTTGGGTATCTCAGATACAGTAATGCAAAGCCCTAGTTGCTGTATAAAGCAAGAGTGATTGTATTATTCATTAGGACTCAAGAGGAAGGAAAGTTTTTACAGAGCAAAGAGCATCATTAGCCCTACTTTAGACCGTAGCAAATTTGCATCTTTTTATTCTGCACTCATTCTAGGCATCTTGCTTTATTTTCTCTCTGCTTCAAGCCACGTGAAATTTAAAACTCTTCATTCTCTGGGCTTTTGAGTGAGACTTGAGAGAGTCAAGGAGAGAGTCCAGACCATATTCATGAGAATAATTTGCTAGAGGTGTAGGCCAGTTGAAACCAGAGTAATTTTTTAGGAAGAGTATATAGAAATATTCAAAGTCTAAATTGAAATTGAGTCTTTTCCAAAATCTGATATTCTCCATAAATATAAGTTAAAAAAATAAATCTTGCTTTGGAAGTCAGTACAGATCACATCATTGAGGTCTGTTGCTTAATATTGCTCAGAATTCTTGAAGGTCATCCTTTCAGCTGCTGTTGTATATTTCAGTTGATTAAGGAAGACAAAAAGATTAATGATCCCTAATTTTTTTTTATTTTTTTTTCCTCCTATTTTGATAGTTTCTTGTTGTATTTTAAGAGGTGGAACTGTGGTATTACTTAACCTAGATTTTCATTCAGTACTATGTGCATAGATTAGATGGTGGAAATGCTCCCTATCCACAGAATAATAGATTACTAGTTTAAATTACTTGTCTTAAAAAGGTCCTGATTCAACTTTGCTGAGCATAAAATATTAGAGTAACTGTTTATTTTGAGTGGTTTGCAGCCAGTTTTCTTCTCCCTCAATGTCTTTAGATTCTTTACAACATTAAAAAACGTTCACATCAAATATGTATCTACTTACAAGAAACCTATGTTGGCTTCTCAGCAGAGATGTAAAATCTTATTGCTGGGACAGGGACTTTGCTGTTATGGAAATCTTCTTTCTTTATTGGCTTTATGGCTTTTTTGTTGTTGTTTTAAACTCATAAGTGTGCAAATTATTTTGTTCTAATGTTGCTTATTAAATCTTAATATAGTGAAAAAAAAAAAAGAACCCACTGAGAAAACTTCAGGTGTCTCTTCAGGTTATAGTTGCTACGGTTTTGTCCTGTTTAATTGGCAGTAACGTTTGAAACCCCTGACCTCATCTTTGCAAAAATCTTGTTATATATATATTTTGAAAAAAAATGGTGGTAGATCTGAATTTGATCAGCTCCATGGGTACAAATGAGAAAGTAACTGTGTCAGTGATATTACTTGGGACTTACATCATTGTAACTTGAACCAAATTTGGCCTTTAAGGCAGTTCATCAACACAAAATACAAGCTTGTATAGACTCTGTCTGTAGTTCACAGAATCACAGAATCATTACGGTTGGAAAGGACCCTCAAGATCATCTAGTCTAACCGATAGCCCTACACTACTCTTACCCCTAAATAATCCCCTGAAGAAACACATCTATCCTCTTCTTAAAAACCTCCAGGGATGGTGACTCCACCACCTCCCTGGGCAGCCTGTTCCAACATCTAACCACTCTTTCAGTAAAGAAATTCTTCCTAATATCTAATCTAAACCTACCCTGGCTCAGCTTAAGCCCATTCCCTCTAGTCCTGTCACTAGTCACAAGGGAGAAGAGGCCAACACCCGCCTCCCTACAATGACCTTTCAAGTAGCTGAAGAGTGTGTCTGATGCCATTGTAGCACTTGCCATATTTATTTGCTTTTTTATGAAAGGGATCTTCAATATTATTTCTGCAAATCCCCTGCACAAAGCAGTGCTCTCCCATGCTGAATCGTGTTCTCAGCATGAAATGCTGAGTTTATTGCAGGAATCTTAGATGATCCATAGAGTGCCCTTTCTCTGCTCTCAGGAGCACTGTCTCTACAGGGAACTGATCTTGAGAAACCACAGCAATATACAGCACCTGAGCAGTGGGCTCTCAGTGTTCTTCAGCTGATGCAGGTTAAGAATTGTTTTTCAGTGCTAAAGAACAAAACAGGCCTTGACTGGAAGTCATGTAAATGTTACAACAAAGATCTGGCCTGATCCTTTGACTATAAAGTGATTGCTTAGAAACTGCATCACATGGCCTTTCACCCTAAACCACTTTTTCAGACACTAGTGACTGTATTGGCCTCCACTGCCTCTATAATTATTTTTTCTTTCCTTGCAATGAATTCATGAGTTGGATTTTTTCATTATGAAAGAGTCCTTATTAGTGAATGGCTCCTCAACTTGCTGGGATAGAGATGAGGGAAAATGGTTTGAAGGGATTTTATAACAAAAGCATTTGCAGAACAGAAGACTGTAATGCCTGCAGAGCTGTAGACAGGAGTACAGAATAAAACGTTCTCACTTTGATTGCATTTGGTCTTCAACACAACACAGAACAATCTAAAACATAAACACACCATCTCCTAGCTGATTTGTGACAGCTTATGATGAATGAATGTGTTGCAGATCGAAATGTCACATTAACATGCTACAAAGTAAGGAATTCATTTCATCAGCTTTATTCAGTATATTTCTGACAGTGTTTGAAGTAGTAAACTATCCATTTTGCTTGGAAATACATTTGGAAGCAGGAGAAGTTGAAATGTGTGCTCTTTATAGATATTAATAAAATACTTTTTCTCTCTTCATCCCAAAAATAATAAGTGGAAGATAGACTGAGTTCTGGCTTTGGAATTGGAAGGATCTAGGAAATATGAGTGTAGGAAGTCAACTAGCTATTTGAATGTAACATTTGGAAACTTTTTGTGTAGATGAAAAAGAAAGGGGAGTGAGAAAATCGCATCAATAATATTTATGGAATTTTTTGTTCATTTCTGGATTAAGGGTATTTTATAAACTGCTAGATCTTTGATCATTGAAGCAATCCCTGATTTTAGGACCCTCTGTTGCCATCTTTCTATATATGAAATTCTCATTACTTATAGGAAAAGACTATGGGATCAGTTTATTGAGGAACATACTTTCTGAATTTTGTTTCCTGACCTATCACACTGTTAATAGTGAAATATGGTGATAATTTAAATGCTTTCATTGCTTAACAACAGCTTATTTTGATGAGGAACATGATGAGGTTTTTTGGGCTATGTTGCACATACAGCTGTCTCAGAACTGTGGGGTTTTTGTATTTTACACTGTTTTATTTTTTTGCATCCCTAACATTCCTTTTTTTCCTCTGTCCTATGTGAATACTCCTAGATGTTCGATTGGATCAGCCACAACAAAGAATTGTTCCTGCAGAGTCACACAGAGATCGGTGTGAGCTACCAACATGCCCTTGATCTACAGACACAGCACAATCATTTTGCCATGAATTCCATGGTGAGTGGAGGGCACACTGTGAATGGTGGGTGTGTGTGCATGAGACAAGGGCTGGAACATGAGGCCACCTCCAGTTCAGAGCACTGGATCCATGAGAGGTGAAGTAAGGGAGGTCAAGCTAGGCTGTGGCAGCAGCCCACTTTCTGGGAAGCAGTGTCTTGCTCTGTCCACACAGACACTGATATATGATTATTTCCTTCACTTAAGAGCAGCAGAGCCTTATGTAGTTTGTTTACATTTTGGAGAGTAAATACAGTATTTTTAAAAGTTTTAAAGTGTTTTTAAAAAGTTTTTATTTGACTAGGAATTAATGAGAGCTGTAGGTGTCACCTTAATGATTTATCCTTCTTTCCCCAAACTCTGCTAAGGTACTTTTCAAAATCTTGAAAAAAAGACACTAATCAAGTTGTCAGTTGTGGTCACAGTGGGATTTTGGCTTTTTCAGCAGTTAATTGGTCAGACTTTTTGAATACAGCTGTTTACCTTAGGGCTTCTTTCTAAAAAAAAGTCATAGTTATACATTTATAAGTGCTTTGCTCACTTTCTTATTCTTTCCAGACATAAGTTATTTGTTCTGGAAACTGCTCTGCTTTCAGCATAGAAATAAGGACAGAATGTATTGATGTTTTGATTGTTGCACTGGGTTAGAAAAATGCATCTATACCCCATGCTGCAATTGCACGATGCAGGGATGAGCCCTCTCTGAATGCTTCCTGTCAACTACATAAAACCCTGCCCTGAGTAAACCAGCTCCTACAGGTGCACCTCTTCATACTGTGCACAGTCAGACTATGGTCACACTGGGGCTGAGACACCAAAGGTGGTGGTTTATGTTTAAGTTGGTGGTGTAAGTCACTAGAGAGCCACAACCTACTGTGGCACCAAAGGGCAAAGTACTGGAGAGCACCTGTCCGTAATGTGAAAGAGAGGTCCTGGCTCCTTGAGGTTGTTAAAGGCTGCACACTGCTTTCCTAAGATTACAGGTGTTAACCCTGGTATTCTGGCCAAATTCCAGATCATGTAATTCCTACTTTGACTGAAATTCCACCTGCCATTACCACCTGCCTATCTATTCCTCACTAAAGCACTGTGCCTCACTAGAGCATTGCATAACAGTGGAAGATGAGAAATGTTCATAATGTCTATTAATGTATTTATTATGTTTAGAATGGAAAGGAGCACTGAAAAACAAGCTCTAGGCACCTGATTGTTAAGCTTGCTGTTACAATGCTATCTAGCAAATTACAGGATAGCACAGCATACATATAACACTGCTGCTCACAGAATCCTAACAAATTAGTGCATTAAAATTCACTTGGCTTATGAAAGATGCAAAGTTAGTCATAATTCTTCAAAGAACACCATTAGAAGAGTCAAACTGGTGGACCTCCTTTTGCCCTTTTTGTGGTACACTGCCTGGTGTTATTTTCTTAAAATAACTGAGAGCTAAACTTGGAAAGAGATAATTCTTGTTAAGAGAAAATTAATGAGTAACAGGGAGGGTCCACATAATGGAAGAAAATTTATTTTCCTCCATTCTTCTTCCATCTGTCCCCAAGTGAACTTTTGGGAATGAGGAATTCAGGAAAGTGAGACATTTGCAAAGGTGTTGGGGGAACATCTGGGGGCAGGAACCTCTCAGTGGCTGCACTGTGACTCACAGCTGTGCCATCTCACCACCTCAGACCTACCAAAGTCTTGTCTAATATAGCACCCAGGGGAGAGACCTTTTCAGCTATGGGCAAATAGTGCAGCAGATGAGACACCTCCCATTTTGCACCGTTTCCAGTGTAACTCACACACATAGTCATAGGGAATCCCATACAGTCAGTATGAATCAATCTAGAAAGAAGATTGTCTACTCCATCTCTTTAACATAGAGGATCTGTATGGAAGGGCTTCCATACTGGGCACCTTTAACTTTCAACCTATAGGCATGGTGAGAAATGGCATTCAATTCTGCTGTAATTAATTGGACTGAAATATATGACTCTGTGGAGGAACCCAACAATGGAACAAATATGCCAAACAATGCATATGTTCTCAGATAATCCTTCTTATAGGAATATTATTCAGGGAGCAGTATACCTGTCTGTCATTTTTCATATGCTACTTTTCTTTTAGCTTTAGTTGAACTTCAGACCTAGAACCCACTGTGATGATAGGATGATGTCTTCCTTTTGGTTTTGAATAAACATCTATTCATACGGCAAACAGGCACAGTTCAGTCAACATAAATTTCTGTTTTTAAAAATTCTCATGGCATGCTCTGCTCCTACCGTATTTATATACATAGATTACTTTTGCACACCAAGAGTCTTCTTTCATTAAGTCACCCACTGATAAGTATTTGTGAAATTAAGGATTAGGATTAAATAACATAATGCAGAGGGTGTTAGAGAGAAAACAACAACTCTGGCTTATTTACTATTAAGCATGTACTCATTGTGTTTACAATCCAGTATTCCTCGATCTCTGTCTAATACCCCTGGCTGCAAAAAGAAAATAACAGAAATTCTTCCCTGTTTCTTTATCAGAGAATGACAGGGTTATTACCTTCAGATCTGTTTGCAGTCCCAGGTAGACTACTGTGGTGGGTTTAAAGGCTCTTCCCAGCCCCCACACACAGCAGTTAAAGGAGAGACTGGATTGGAAGTTAAAAACTAAAAACTGCTTTAATAACAACAGCAAACGTAAACGAAAAGAATATAAACATATACAGGACCCAAACACCAAAACCCACTTCCCCCTATACAAGTAATTACGTCAGACCGAGGCTGCGGAGCATCTTGGAGCAGAGCTGCGGTGTCAGGCAGCCCAAGCAACTCCAGATGTGTCTCAGAGCACCAACAGACAGCAACGCAGAAACAGCATCCAAGTCACAGCAGAGGGAGAAGAAAGGGGAGCTTCCTCGTGGCCACGAGTGTAACAAAAGTCCCCCAGAGAAACCCAGCATTCCCCTGGCTTCCTCCCCCCCTGGGGGTGGGGGGGTTTGCAGTGTCCTTGATTCAGGAATCTCAGATTTCTTAAAGGGACAGACCAGGCAAGGTGTGTGTGTGGGGGGAGAACTGACACGACCCTATGCACGTGGTCATGGAATACTTTTTAGAAAACACAGTTACTGAACAGAATTAATTCTGTTCTAACCCAACCCATAACAACTACTGTGACCCATTCATGTCTGAAAACTTAAGATCCTGGTGACCTTTAATAAATTAAAACATTTGTATCAGGTTGATATGTGATGAGCTTTCAAGCTCTCTCATGCTAATTACAAAACTCAAATATTTAGCTACCATGCTTTGGGTTCAAGACACGGAGATTGGTTCAAGAATTACTTTTCAAACCCTGTTAAATGGTGCTGCATTTTTTGTATACAAACCTTTCTTTTTCTGAAGCTTGAGAGTGAACTAGATCACACTATAAACTTTTTCTATGGGAGTTTACTTTAAATTGTGATTTTGCTAGAAATTTGCTTGATAATTTAGCTGATTTTTTTTTTTTTATGCAATATATTAGTCCCAGCAACCCTGGGATTGAGAATCACAGAATCACAGAATCACAGAATATTAGGAGTTGGAAGGGACCTCGAAAGATCATCTAGTCCAACCCCCCTGCCGCAGCAGGATTCCCTAGACCAGGTCACACAGAAGCACGTCCAGACAGGTTTTGAATATCTCCAGAGAAGGAGACTCCACAACCTCTCTGGGCAGTCTGTGCCAGTGCTCTGGTACCCTCACTGTGAAAAAATTTCTACTATCATGAATCTGAGAGACAAAATAATGAACACTTGAAGCACTTTTATTGGTCATGTGGCTTGGGGTTATTTGTGGCTCTTAGGGTTTCTTTTGTTTTGTCAGTACATTAAAAACAATATTGAAAGAAGATATGGAGGAGGACAGTGCAGCTGAGGATGGCTGTATGACTTGGAGGGAAAAACCCTACAACCTTCAGTGAAAGTTGGATCAGATCTTTGATCTCTGAGGTGTTTTGATTTGATCTTTGTTTTCTTTACTCTATGCCCAATATAATTTAAGCCTGTCACAACTAATAACAATTAAAATATTCTCTTCAGTTCCTCTAAAAGAAACACTCTCCAAATGTTTATTGGGTCATGCCTTTTGTCATATGCTCTGCCTATACTTCTCTATAGGCATGCTGTGACCAAAGCTCCTTCTTGGAAAAATAATTTGTTATTCTGTTTTTAATAATAATAAACCTTTCTTTTAAATGAACAGTGTAGGATGTGGAGAAGTCATGCGTTTGAGATAATAAACTGTAGCGTGGTATTTTTCTTTCACATAAGGATCATAGATCTCTTTTTTCTGTGATTCAAGGCACTGCTTGTTTTCATTTCAAAATAAATTATGTTAGTCTTTATCACAGCTGTATAACGTTTATACTGAAGCAATAATGATTTTCACAAAAGTGAATATTTAGCTCCAACCTTTTGTGAGTAATCTCAAAAATCTAGTGAATTTACTAGAGAAAAAACCCAGTGTTTCACTGTGACAGAAAGCATGCTGGTTGTAGCCCTGTGCTTGGAGGCAGTGTATAAATGCTATTTGTTCCGACTGAAACTATACCTATTTCCTTGACCAAGACTTTTTTATGCCTGGATCCATTAACCTTCTTAAAGAATGAGTTGTCACTTTCTGTGGGACACACATTAAAAGGCAGTGTTCAGTGCTGGCACTGCTGCCTGTGCTGCTGTCAGGGAGTTAGCTCTCTGACACTAGATGGAGATGCATCTTGTCCTAAGAAAGTCACAATATATTTCAAACACATTACAATTATCACGTAAAGGCTAATGATGTCTGTTGAATATTCCCAACATTTACCTTAAATGAATGGCATTTTTCTGTATGTAGGTTGAGCTAAAATACCATCCAATATTATTCTGCAACAGGTTACATATAATTGGCCTTGTTGTAGAAACTTAAAGGTCTTAAATATACCTCATGAGTTTATTTTGTCACTGAAACATTTTGCTTTGCATTTATGTGTTAGGTTCATTTCACAGATGGTTTCTAAACTCAGTAACACAGTACAAGCTGGTTATTTTTTTAGTTTTATTTTAAAGAAGAACTCTTCAACAATCGAATTTTACCTTCAATTAATCTGCAAAACCCTTCTCTTGCAGCCCACCTTCACTGATTGCCATCACAGTATCTCAGCTAGTTCTCTAGGAAATGAGATGAATGCAGCCAAGTTCCTTGCAGATTTAATGCTTCTCACTGCTCATTTTTCTTTTGTGAATGTAAGAGATTCTTTTTATGCATGTATTACAAGAAAGTAGTGTTCCAGCTAGAGTTGGAGGATTTAATTGAGAGGGAAGGTCTCTCAGCATGCCTGCTAGATGATTAGGCTGAATTAGTGCTTTTCACTGTTGGAGATCATTCGACAATTGAAACTCCACTCTTGCTGAGGCTGAGGGCTGTTATCCTGCTAAATGTAAGAGACCTTAGCCATGAGTGCTTACACTGGACGGAATAGCTATGCTATAGACATTGATGGACAGACTCATGGCCTTGTTTACATGACAGAAAAGGACTACGAACAGGGATATCACAGAATCACAGAATATTAGGAGTTGAAAGGGACCTTGAAAGATCATCTAGTCCAACCCCACTGCCGCAGCAGGATTCCCTAGACCAGGTCACACAGAAGCACGTCCAGACGGGTTTTGAATATCTCCATAGAAGGAGACTTCACAACCTCTCTGGGCAGTCTGTGCCAGTTCTCTGGCACCCTCACTGGGAAAAAATTTCTACATGTATTCACACGGAATCTCCTATGCTTCAGCTTCCAGCCATTGCCTCTTGTCCTGTCACTGGGCTTCACTGAGAAGAGCCTGACCCCCATCCTCCTGACACCCACCCTTCACATATTTAAAAGCATAGATGAGGTCACCCCTTAGCCTCCTCTTCTCCAAGCTAAAGAGACCCAGCTCCCTCAGTCTTTCCTCATAAGGAAGATGTTCTAGCCCCTTCATCATCTTTGTGGCTCTGCACTGGACTCTTTCCAGCAGTTCCCTATCCTTCTTAAACTGAGTGGCCCAGAAATGGACACAATATTCCAGATGCGGCCTCACCAGGGCATAGTAGACGGGAAGAAGAACCTCTCTTGAGCTACTAACCACACCCCTTCTAATACACCCCAGAATGCCATTGACCTTCCTGGCCACAAGAGCACACTGCTGGCTCATGGTCATCCTTCCATCCACCAGGACCCCAGATCCCTTTCCCCTTCACTGCTCTCCAACAGCTCAGCCCCCAACCTATACTCATACATGGGGTTGGTCTTTCCCAGGTGCAAGACTCGACACTTGGCTTTATTGAATCTCATTAAATTTCTCCCTGCCCAACTCTCCAGCCTGTTTAAGTCACGCTGAATGGTAGCACAACCCTCCGGTGTGTCAGCCACTCCATCCAGTTTAGTGTCATCAGCAAACTTGCTGAGAGCACATTGTACAAGGCTTTCCTAAACTGTAAAAGAAACTCTTCATATCATAATGCAGATGTACATGTGTGGAAATTTATCTTTTGTTTGCTAGTCACGTGATTTTTGGAAGGTTAAAATCCCCTTTTTGTGACTGAAGTTTCAAAGTTTCAGTAAAAACAATGAAAACTTAACTCTAACATCAGAAGTGCTTTTGGAAAGTATGCAAATATATGTACAATGAAGTTTTTCCAAAAATAAAGGATATATATTAGCTAAAACTTGGATGTTTCCTAGTGTCACTGCAACAGAATATCAACTGAAGTGCTTTTACCCTTAATTCTAGAGATTAATATATTGTTTTCTCATTGTTTGATCTATTGTAGTCCTATATAGCCATAAATCAGTGATGTCTTGCAGTCCTCTTCGGGGGTGCCTCCCAGTTTTGATGAGGCCTTCGGTTGTATTTAAAGTGAGACTCTATGAGCCTTCTAGTAGTGGATTTTCCAGCCTGAAGGAAAAATAAAGTCACGGACATTAGTTGCTCTATTTAATTAATTTCCTTTTAAAATAAGTTCTATATAATAAGGACATAGAAAAACCTCAATTCATTCAATTTTTGGAGGTGAACAAACCAAACGGAAAGGGAGGTTTAACTTCATGAAATGTCAGCAGTTGAATTTTGGCAGCATGGATTTTTGTTCCATTTTACTTAGAACATTGCACATTGGCAGATAAAGATGGCGAAGAGTGGCTTACAGTTTTGTTCTACTTAAAGATGGTAAAGAAATGTCTTGTATTTTGTGAATTATGGTCAATTAAATGTTTTTCTCTTGAAACTAAATTCTGGAATGCCTTACAGCCATATTGCATTTTACCTCAATCCACAACAGAGATCCCATCTCTCCCAGTTTTTCCTAGAGATCCTATCTTTCCTTTTAATAGTGACATTAATAGGTCCTGAGACTGTAAAATGTGTTATGTGTGGTAGAATGTCCTATCCCGAGTTCTAGATCTTTAGCTGAGTCTTTGCTCTGTTTTGTTTTTCCATGAGATCTTGGACAAGTCTTATGTCCAAGTCCCACTTTAGTGTCTCTTCTTCACTGGGATGGTGCAGATAAAGCAAAGGTATAGAGTGCATGTGTCTGGAAATGGGAGGTATCCCCACTGCACTACCTGTTGGAGCTGTACAGAAGACCACATCACGTGTGAGGCTGCACTGGAATCCATTCATTCCTCAGAAAGGATTGTGTTCTTCCTTCCTCATTGTGTTGCAATGGCTGAGACAATTCTGCAGGGGAAAAAAAAAAAGAAAATAAATATAAGCAAGATGAGAACAACTAATTTTTACATGGATTCAAAACTTCTTCAGCAGCTTTTCCTTCAAACACAGCAAAGTTCTGTGTTTTCATTTGGCACAACCCATCCAACCTTTGGCAACCGTAGTGGTGCCACACTGCTTTCCACTGGAACAGCTGATCTGAAATGTTGCAAAATTATTAATTGCTGCATTATCATGAAGACTTTCTGGGACAAAGGCTTGAATATTTAGTCTAAATTCCAATTTCTAACCTAGAAGACACAAGAAGTGTTTGACTGTGGCTGGTGGTTGAAATTCCAAATCACTGTATCATTTTAGTATACTTAAAACTTCAGAGAATTTTTATTGATTTCTTTAAATGTTTATTTCTTTAAAATTTTTCTGACCATTTTGAGCCAAATCCAATTTTTAAGAAAAAGCTATGTGATAAGGAGGGGGGAGGGTGGGGGAAGAGGCAGAACCTGAAGGCTGGCTGTTGCATTAGATGTGTGTTATTTATGTGACAGCTGTGACTGCCATGGTTCTACCAGGGAGAGCAGAGTTTAAAGGCTGTAGCCCCATCCTTCTTTCCTTTAGCACCTACAGTGTACTTCATAGTTATCCCACACACTATGCAGACATACTTTGCCCTGCTTCAGAACTTAGTTTGGACCTGTGCCTGCCTTGGCAGTGCTCTGTTCTGTTTCATGTTTGGATTGGCAGATACCTTTCCACATTGTACTCCCACTCACTATGATGAGATCCTGCTCCAACAAACACTTCCACCTCTGATTTATTATATGCCCATTAGTAATAATGTTAAAACCATCAGGGCTGTGTCTGTCCTTGTGCATAAGAGTCTTAGAGTTTCTACTCTCTGAAATTCCTAAAGCCCTTTAGAAATACTTCAATGAGAGAAGAAAGCTGTGAGTCAACATCTCAAATTCTCAGATGTTCTTTCCCTCCAGTGAGGAGAGAGAAAGGAGAAGTGTTCACATCAAATGACATTCCAGAAATCTGCAAAACAGATGTCACTTGTCTTCTGATGCTGCATCTTTGTAAGACATTGTCCTGATGGCTATTTATTTTAAGGTTTACATTCCTATGCAGAATGGGGATATTGTAATGCAATTACGTTGCTGTTCACAATTCTGTTTCAAGGCTGAATAAAAAACATAATGGAAAGTTCTTATGAAAGAACAGAAAATACTTCCCTTTTCATAGGCTTTTTAAATCCTTCTAAATTCAGACTGTAGTTAAGTGGTATCTCTGCTGGAGAATAGCTTAAAATAACCTACAGAAAAGATAACATTTTAACTGAAGAATATAATTTAAGAGACATTTCCATGGAAACTCTTATTTCTATAGAATATCCTTAGGAGCTCTTTTAAATTCTGTTAGAGTTTTCCATTTGTTGGCACTGCTTGTCTAGAAAAGATTGTCAGGGAATTCACAAAGGAGAAAAAGCAAACTTACAAGTATTTGGATTTAGCATCCAGAAGTATTAAGTAATGCAAGAGAAATATCAAGAATAAGATAGAAGCAATGAGTAGATCCTAACAGTTGAGTAAATAGCTATGGTGTGGCAGATTAGTTTTACATAAATTCAAGGAGAAAGGGGGAGATAACAGTGTTAGATAATGGCATAGGTGTACAAAAAGATTCCCGAAGGATGTATTTTTAGAGTGGAAGGTAATATGCCTGCTATTCATGAATAGTTAAGTGGGTGGTTGATGGCTGTCACTGAACTGCTCAGTTTTACTCCAGCTGATGGCGTTTGAGATGTGTCCTGAAGGCAGAGGGTGGTCACAGTTCTGTCTTCTCTTTATTTATGTGTGCTTTTTCATTTTCAGAATGCCTATGTCAACATCAATCGGATCATGTCGGTTGCGTCGAGGCTTTCCGAGGCAGGCCACTATGCTTCCCAGCAAATTAAACAAATCTCTAGCCAGCTGGATCAGGAGTGGAAGAGTTTTGCTGCAGCTCTGGATGAGCGCAGCACCATCTTAGCTATGTCTGCTGTCTTTCACCAGAAGGCTGAACAGGTGAGCTGCTTCTGTGACTGGCAAAATGATCCATAGCTACTTTAATAATGATGATGCTGCAATTACTATTTGATCGGGTTTGGATTGTATGCAGCGAGGTTAAGAGCCTTGTTCCTGCTGGATCAGTGTCTCAAAACCAAATAGTGACATGTCCTTTCCAAAACTGGCATGCATTCTCTGAGTGGGTATGGAAATATGTTTATGCCTTAGCGATGAGAAAGAATCTGATCATAAGTGAAGTGCACTGGTGCAGTAACATGCTGCCTTATTTCATCAGGGCTGTGAATAAATACAGGATTATTATGATTAGGAAAACAGTGTATAGCTGCATTTATATGTATGTGTGGTATGTGCTATGTGCACAGGAATATTAACACATATGACCTAGACTGATGTCAACAGGCAATTTTAGCAACCAAAGCACGTTATTGTTAATGAAACTTCATAGACTCATAGGATGTCCTGAGCTGGAAGGGACCTCTGAGGATCATAGAGTTCAACTCCTATCTGTGCACAGGACAACCCCCAAAAAACCACCATGTGCCTGAGGGTGTTGTCCAAATACTTCCTGAATTCTGTCAGGTTTGGCACCGTGTGTGCTTCCCTAGGGAGCCTGTTCCAGTGCTCCACCACCCTCTGAGTGAAGAGCTTTTTTCTAATATCCAACCTAATCCTACGCTGGCAGAGCTTCATGCCATTCCCTTAGGTCCTGTCATTGGTTACCAGAGAGAAGAGATCATCTCCTGCCCCTCCACTTCCCATTGTAAGGAAGGTGCAGACTGCTGTAAAATATGGAATTCACTCCACCATTCACTCTTGAAGTGCTCTCCATAGTCCCAGACTTTGCTAGACCTCACTAAGCAGACACTTCAGAGACTGCTAAGAAAATTTTACATGCCCCTAAACTCTGGTGTGTGTCTTTAACAACTACCAGAATTGTTCCATAATTTTATAGCTACAAAAGATTTAAAATATGTCAGAATAAACCTTATTCTTTTTTTCTTTTTACACCTAAACCAGGTCCATTTAATGGTGATGGTTCAACTTTGATCGTATGCTGATTACATTCATTTTCCAGTGAGAAACACTGCCATGGGGCTCTCTTCAGTATTGTTGTGTGCTTGTTTTTCCAAGCAGTTAATATCAAAGCTACTAAGTGTATGTGATTGGTTTTTATAAAACAACCCATACTTCAAGTGTCTGAAGAAGAAATTATAACTGATAAGCCAGAAACTGTGCCTTATAAGTTGGAGTATGTGAATCAAAAAATGTAGCTGAGAGGAAAGATTTTCTTTACTGTTTGTTTCTGACTGTAGAATTATAATGGATTTTTCTTTGTTTTGTGTTTTCTATTGATGACAGGCTATAGCATAGAGCAATTACTCACCCTACTGGGCACTTCCTCATGTAAGCACACTTAAAGGCTCTGATGGGACTAAGATGATGCCCAGTGCAAGTATATTCATCAGCATTATAGTCTTTAGGTCTAGTCTTCATGTTGATAATTGTCAGTCATCCTATGTTCATAAAGAAAACTAAAAAAATATTATATCCAATCTATAATAATGAGAATGTTTATGGTTTATTAATGAATTAGTTCTTTTTTGTTTGTTTTGATTTCTTTGGTATTTGGGTTTGGGAGGTTATTGCCCTTTTTTATTTCTTTTTTACCAGCCATCACTGATTCTTCTGAAGTCAGTTTGTTTGCAATTTATGAGGAAATGCTGAGCTGCTGTATAGCATGAAAAGCAGTAAAACAGAAAGCTGTCTTGAACTATCTGTCAAGTGAGAGGTTTGGGGGTTTTTGTCTTCCTTTTAAATGCTATCAAAATGGGTATTTTTCCTCAACCTTAACTTGGAAAAAAAAAACCCAAAAAAACTATACTAATGTCACTCTGAGTTTTGGATCTTTTTTCTTTCAATTGTATGGATAGGTCTGAAAAACCCAGTCCAGCCTTGACATAAGGAGCTTGAGTTTGTGCTACCTGACAGCAGCCAATCTCCCATTACTAAGCAGATAGGATTTGCTAATTGTCAACAGCAGTTGCTTCTCACTTGCAAGTGAAACAATTCAGTGGAAGATAAGTGTTGATGCAAAGCCTGTAAACTCAGACTGCTAAAAAGAGGAAATGCAGGAGTCAGACTGAAATTTCGACTCTGCTTTATTAATTCTGGTAGAATAAACCAATAACTTGAAGGATAATAAATTATCATTTGACCTCTATAGTATAAAAAGTGAGGCATTTAGGATTTGATCTATAACTCAGTCTGTTGTCTATCATTCATTGCAAATGTGACTTTATTACTTGGCATCATCAAAGTTTTTTTTTTAACTCAAATGAGGGCTTCATTATTTTACAATAAATAAGGCTTAAATCTCTGACTCAAAGACGTAGATAAACCCACTATATCCTCTGTTGTGGATCAAATCTTTTTTCACTCCCTTTGTTCAGCCAGCAAAGGTAGTCTTATTGTGATCCATTTCTCCCATAATGTACCCCTGCTTCCCTGATACTGATCTGATATGCAGATTATCCTTCTTTCTCCAGTGCCATAAACTGCCACAGTGTTTGTTCATTCCTTCCTATTGATTGAAGTTCTCTGTGATGCCAACAGGAAGCAAGTCTATTAGGACCATAATCTTCCAGCTTTTGGCATACCCCAGCTTGCAAGGAAATTGTTGGCTTGGGACAGAGATTTATGAAAAGCTCTACAATCTCTAATATGCAAGCTGAGCAGGAAGAAGCTTCTTTTTCAAGGTATCTTCCTAAAGACCCCACACAGAAAACTGCATATAATACAATTTGTCTGGCTTGGAAGGATGAAAGGCTGAGTCAACCCTGCTGGGAATTGAACCTCACATCTGTCTTCACATGCCTCAGAATCACACTGCTTTCCTGGCTCTTATTGCAGATACATGTGGCATGTTGAATGGAACTTGGCTGAAGGAGTTCCTGAATCAAAGCTTTTATTTTATTATTTTTTTAATGTGTCTGTCTTCCATAGTTTTTTTTAAGCACAATTTCTACATAGTAAACTGTGATAAAGAAAAGATGGGAGAGGAGAGGCGAGGCGAGGCGAGGCGAGGAGAGGAGAGGAGAGGAGACGAGAGGAGAGGAGACGAGAGGAGAGGAGAAAAACAAATTTTGCCAACTTAGCTTCCAGCTAGGCTTCCTTCAGCATGTATTTGATCAAAACACAGTAAACAAAACTCCAAACAAACACTATGTCCAGCTCAAGGGTGCAACTCAGACTATTCAGTGAAAGTGTTTCCCAAAAACCCCTTAATTCCACCTGCTACAAATCTCGGAGTCTTGATGGGTTTTTTTCACTTCTTTTCTCCACACACACACCATCCAGACACTCCCAGCCTCACCCCTGCCATTCTAGGATGGAGATATTCTAGTGCAAAAGAGAATCTGTTTCTCTATCTTTAGGTGTGGCTGAGGCTATTCAAAGCTGCAAGAGAATGGAGGAGAGCATGCCTTATCTCATTGTGATTTCAAAAGAACTGTGCTGATTTATGCCAGATGAGATTGTGACCCGCTAACTGCCAGATGGGAGAAGCAGACACATCAGGTGTCCTCCCTTTCTTAGATGTAATCTCTGAAAGTGTGCTAAAGTATTCAGAAGATGCTTGCTTTACAGACCCTGTCAGAATGAACAGATTTATGTCTTTGATCAGCCAAGAGATCTCAACCAATTAATTCTGGGTCAGAGTCTACACTCAGAAGTGCACAAGCAGAATTACTTCTGGAGATAGTAGGTGTTAGGTGCACACACTTGAAATTTATGCTGATTCTCTGAAGGCTGACCTGTGACCAGTTGTTTCATATTACCTTACTTCACAATCAGGAAGACTACTATTGTTCTGATCTCTGCCTGGATCTCTCTAAGCACATCCTGAACTCCCCTGTTTGAGGAAAGGAAATGAAAAAGGGAGGTAGAGAAAAAAGGAAGGAAGAATTTGAGGAAAGGGAAGAGAGGAAGAGCCAGTTGACTGCTAGATAGCTTCTGCATTAGATAGGGAAATTCCAGAAAGAACAGGAATTATACAATTAGCCTTGTACCAAAAAAAAGAAAAAAAAAATTTAAAAAGCCAGAACATGTGCATGAAGAGATACTGTAGGTCACTGAAGAAATCAATTTCATCTCCTTCTTCGCGTCTTTCACCACAGCCATTCTGGACCGTGAAAGTACACTAGAGTTTGGGTTTAATTTCTCTGCGGCCTAGGGGAACCACCCTGGTTTTCTGCAGCTTCCACACAGAGGCCTAGCAGCCATAAGCAAGGATTGTGTAAAGAATGTGGAGAAATACAGACTATAAAATGTCTGAGCTGTGTTTTGAAGCAACCATGTGATACAGCATATCTATCCCTGAGGAAAGCTAGTAGGAAGTGGTCTGAGAATACACTATTATTTGACCTAAGAAGGAGATTGCAACTAAGGTGAATAGGCTGTAAGTGTAGGTCATTACTTTAAAATTACTTTTGGATTGGATCAAAAGCACGAAGGTACCTTAAGGACATTTTTATGTTTTAGAAGAAATTTTTCTTAATCTTTCCTGAAATCTTGAAAAACATGGAAAATTATTGGAGCCTGTCATTAAATAATAATTAAGCAGATTTTGTGTGGTGAATACAAGCTGTTCTAGTCTATGGGTAATTAGAAATTTAAACAATTAATTTAAATGGTATTGAATATTTAGTGGACAGCAACAACTCCTGTTCCAACCTAATATTTAATAATTTACAATTTTAAATGCATCTTTTTGAACTCAGTCAAATGGTAATTTTTTGATACCAATACATTTCTAGCATGAAGATTTACATTTAGTAGGGGTTTTTTGTCTGCCACAGTATGTAAAAGCAATAGAAATTAACCTAGCTGCTTTTTTTTTTTTTTTCAAATACCCAGATCAATAGTCCTGTGGTGTGAAGCAACACTGGAAAAATCCTTAAGAAAACATTTTTTTCTCCCTACATGAATCTTCACACAGAGCACAGACCACTCTGCACTGTTTCAGAGTGTCACAGTAAAACACTGACAGGATGCATTTCTTAAAACTATTTTAAAACACATGATGTCAACTGCTCCTGCTACTGGCAGAAGTTACTGATGTAACTGTTGATGTGGCATCATCTGTAAAGAACAGATTTACAGAAGAAAGATAGATGTGAGACAACAAGGTGGTTATGTGCATATGATCTTCTTGAGACTTCTCACAGCTATGGTGTAAATCACAATCTGGGGATAGGGCAGTGTATGAGTAACATAACTATAAGAGCTTGTACTGAAATGGTTAGAATTCAGCCGTTCTGATAAAAGCCATAAGAGTGATTACAGCAGCAGAAGCACTGCTGTATATGGTAGTGTAAGGGTCTTCTGTTCACTATTTCGATCAAGAGGTTCACGTAACAGCCCCGAAAAGCACTGATCTCAACTCTGTGCTCTTGAAACTGCATCAAAAATCATATGAATTCCTCTACCTTTGCACAAAATACGATGACTTCAGCTTTATGCAAGGGTGTTTGGGGATTTCATCTGAAGAGATTTAACAGATCAGGAGTCAAACCCACAGAAGAGAACCTGTAATCCTCGCCTCCAGTCTTCAAGAAAGCAAAGTTTTCACTGGGAGATTTGTATTTTGTAGACATCAATGTTTAGGAATTCATATTTGTCACTGAATCTTGGTCTGCTGAAGTGTTTACAATGCAAACACTTTATAGCCTTGATTACACAGTGGTATGGTGAATAGCTTTACACTGCTAATATAAAAGGATGCTGATGCCAGAGTTGAATTGAAATTCCTTGCTTTGAATCTCTCAGCACTTCTTGCTTTGAGTCAGTGCTTTACTAACAAGCTACAGGTGAACATTTCAGGAGTGGATAAAGCTATGATCCTGAGAGTGGTTCTGTGGCATGATACATTCATCCTACAGAGCACTGCATCTGTTGTATAATTAGTTGGATTGGGTGAGTTTTCTTGTCATTTTTTCTTGGTATTTTTATAAATAACCCCAAAGTATGGCAGGCTGGTTTAACAGAAACATGTGCGAAGAGAAAATATTAATGAGAAGTAATGAGGTGGCATTAGGCAGTTAGTATGGACAAAATATGAACATGTGAGCTGTGTCATTGAAGTAAGCCCTGCTTAAAAGAAAAGCTGACTGGAAACCTTAGAGACTAAATTCCTGGTTTTCTTCTACAGAACAGGCAGCACCCAGGAGAGCTTCCCAATTTGTTCTGCCAAAGTGCATCAGCACTGCTCTGGAGGCCTTTAAGAGTGGAAAAATATTTTTTTCCATCCCTCTGCTCCTCAAAGCCATTCAGTTTCTGGCTGTCTGTTAAGGCTTCCCACCAAGGTGCTAAACCATATCAATTGCAATGGCAATGGTTTTTTTCTCCCTTTTTGTGGATGTCTGCCCACCAGGAACTGGACTGAGACCAGCTGCACATTTTGCGTTGGCTCCTTAGCAGCACTCAGATGGTAATGGTAACTGATCACTGCTAACCTGGGCCAGAATCAAATGTCTGACCCTGGGGTTTAATGCCTTGGTATCCTGTCAGCAGTCCACTGAGATGGCCCTAGGCTGGGAACTGCTGGAATACAGACTGTCTGCCTTTCACTGAAATGAATGCCAGCACTGATTTTAATGGTAGCTTGCTGTTGCCCAAATTAGTAGTATTGAGGGTGGGTAAGCAACTGAGGGAGGTTTGGCAGCTGAGACAATGCCAAGTACAGCTGGAGCTGTAACTGAATGACTGAATGGATGTGGCCAAAGAGTTGCAGTCAATGGCTCAATGTCTGGGTGAAGACCACTGGTGAGTGGTGTCCCTCAGGGCTCTATCTTTGGACTGGTGCTCTTCAACATCTTTATTCATGAAGTTGACAGTAGGATTGAGTGGATCCTTAGCAAGTCTGCAGATGACATGAAGCTGAGTGTTGCAGCTGATGGCATCAGAAGGATGGGATGCCATTCAGAGGGACTTGGACAAGCTTGAAAAGCGGGCTCATGAGAACTGTATGAGATTCAACAAGTCCAAGTGTAAGGTCCTGCGTCTGGGCAAGGGCAATCCTAGGCATGAGTACAGTCTAGGAGATTAAATCATTCAGAGCTGCCCTGTGGAGAAAGACTTGGTGGTCATGGTGGATGAAAAGCTGGATAAGAGCCAGCAATGTGCACTTGCGGCCCAGAAAGCCAGCTGTATCCTGGGCTGCATCAGGAGAGGAATGACCAGCTGGTGAAGTGAGGTCATTCTGCCTCTCTACTCTGCCCTTGTGAGACACAACCAAGAGTACTGAATCCAGTTCTGGGGTCCTCAGCATGAGAAAGACGTGGACGTTTTTGAGCAGGTCCAGAGGAAGGCCACAAAGATGATCAGAGAGCTGGAGCACCTCCCCTGTGAGGACAGGCTAAGAGTTGGGATAGTTCAGCCTGGAGAAGAGAAGGCTTTGGGGGTATCTTGGAGAGGCCTTCCAGTACCTAAAGGGGGCTTATAGAAGATGGAGAGAGAGACTCTTTACCCAAGTAGAAAGCAATAGGACAAGAGGGAACAGCTTCAAACTGAAGGAGGAAAGATTTAGATTGGATGTTAGGAAGAAATTCTTTATTCAGAAGGTAGTGAGACACTAGAACAGGCTGCCCAGAGAGGTTGTTGTTGCCCTATCCCTGTCAGTGTTCAAGACCAGGTTGGGTGTGCCCCTAGGCAACCTGGTCTAGTGGGTGGCATACCCACGCATTGCAGGGGGGTTGGAGCTAGATGATCTTTAAGGTCCCTTCCAACCTGGGCCATTCTATAAATCTGTCAATCTATGAACTATGTCCTTTTATGCTTCTTGCTGTTCCTTTTTTGGAATTAAATGTTGTAGCTTCCCTGTGTGGTGTGCAAAATTTCTTAGAATGCACGTTTTCTAAGCCTGGTTAAAGGAGCATTTGTTTTTAATCCAAAGGAAGCAGAAAATGTTCCTTTGGATCTAGGTGTTCTTCAGATACTGAGTTGATGGCAGGACTGCATTGTTCCAGGGTGCCCCATCCTTTATAGCTGTTATTTTCCTCAGTCCATACTGCAGTGATCTGTGACACTCTAGAAACACAATTTTCTAATGCTGATGACATGTTGTCCTGTGTCACTGTTGCTCATTGTTCCTGGAATTATTTCAGTTCCTATCAGGTGTGGATGCCTGGTGCAAAATGTGCAGTGAAGGAGGCCTCCCCTCAGAAATGCAAGACCTGGAACTGGCCATCCATCATCACCAGACCCTGTATGAACAAGTAACACAGGCCTACACAGAGGTACGTGCTTCACGGAGACAATGTGGGTATCTGTTACATGACAGCAGATATTTGACTGCATTTGGAGCTTAGATTTCTAAACAATATGTTTGCTTCCCATTGCTGCAACTTTTTCAAAGAAGTCAGATATAGTCTCAGCCTGTAGGATTCTGGTGACTCTCAGTAATCTGCTTGTAAGGGCTCAACAGGACGATCTAGGGAGCAAACCCCATACAGAAATGAAATCTGGAACAAGTGTTGACATGCCAAAGAATAGATGCTTCACTACCTTTGCTGAACAGGGAACTCCTTTAAGCCAGAAGTAGCTTTACTCCTGTTTGTTTTCTTCTATGAACCGCTCCTGGCTTTAGCACAGGTATGCTAATGGCAACAGAGTATGCCAAAGGCTTTTTCCTTCAATATACAAAGTCACAGAGATGTCAGGTCCTCATTACAATGAACGCTGAGAGACTGGTTTAGATGTAGTTGTATATACTATTATGTCAAATATCTCAGACTTAAATAGTGTATGTAGGGGCTTTTTTCCCTCTAAATGAGGGTGTCAAGGCTGTTAAAACTAAAACATATTCTCTGGCATTTTGTAAAAAAAACCCAGAAAAGTCTTCATTTGCTTTTTCCACCATCCTGGCTGCAGCATGCAATAAATCCTATCAACAAACAGCCAGTGTTCAGTGAATCTGAACTGCGCAGGCCAAGGTCTGTGTTCAGTCCACTTCATTTTGCAGAAGGACTTCAGAACCCTCTCTGGCAACTGGAAGGACCCCTTTTAGGAATAAGGGTAGTTTAGATGTTCACCCCAATCATGGGCTGACCTGCAAATTAGCCTTGGAGCAGCAAGCCACGTATATTATCCCTTCTATTTTGTTATTGCTGTCTCCAGGACTCAAGCTTGTTGGAAAATAGTCTACAGATCACCTGAATGCTTGGGTTTAGTTGTATTTTTCATTTCCCTGTGCTGTGCTGTGCTTGACTGACTGGGTGTCAAGGGATTTTGCTCCTTAGGACTGTTGCAGTGCTTGCTATACTTGGTGAGTTACTGAGTGAAGACAGTGTAACTCTCCTTTATGCTCAGGCCTTGCTCTGGTGTTCTTGTTCTTGGAAGAATCTATAGTATAAAATACAAGAGAAAGGGATATGCTGATTTAGGTTTGGTGATAGGCACTCAAGCACACACAGTGAAGTTGTGCAGATATGTGGATGATTAATCTAAGGAATGTTAGTTAGAAATCTCTTATTTTCCTGAACACCTGCAAGAATTTGGGAGTTAGTCAATTAGAATGAGCAAGTGTGAGTTGCAGTCACAAAGGGAAATTCAATACTCAGGCTTCTCAGGAAGAGCAGATTGTGTGAGCAAACACAAAACGGTCCTACTGACCTCTAGTTGTAGCTGTGAATTTTATACATGTGCCTAGTCAGGTGAAACTAAGGGGTTTACTGTTGCATTTAAAAATTATTTCTTCAAATTAAGTAAAGTTGGGATTAAATAAAAGCCAATAGCTTTTGAAACTGGCATCTTGTTTATCCTCCCCAATCTTATTTTTTGTGAAATGAAAATTCGTCTAAAACTCATTACCAAAAGCAACTTAAACATGCATATTGTTTTTGCTGATGCTTCCTCAGCAAGTTACAACTTGTCACAGATACAACTGTTTAAAAGATTTCTGTATAATTTTACTAATACGTACATTTTTAAACACTATATAGAATTGCCAGGAAGGTTACAGTCTTTTATTTTGGAAATGTTCATCCCTTTTCCCACAGCTACATAGTGAGCTGAAAAGCTTGGATTGGGTTTTGGAGTCCTGCCTCCTATCCATGTAGCTATTTTTCCAATCTAGATAATGCTTCTTGCCCATAGAAAATAACATTTTTTCCTTCAGAGCTCTCTGTGGTGGATTAAGCTTGTAGCTTTTCTTTTCCCTTCTTTACCTGCAGAGTCACTGAAAATCTCTGTTTCTATTTCTGTAATTCAAAATGATTTTTGAATAGAATGAACATTCCTTGGAATAATCATTTTATATAGATCTTCAATAAAATATTAATTAGCATTTGATAGGACATATAAGCCTATTCTGTTCTATTACAGAATTTAACAAAGCAGTTCCAATTCACTGCAAGAACCTAAGAAGAGATACCCAAAGACCCTTAGGGAGACACTTTTTTTTCCATCTTGCCATGTTTGTAGCTATAAATATTTGCCTTCTTTATTGTACTTGAGTGAAGTTCAGAATTAGTGGAGGCAGGAGTCACAGGCCTGATAGTCAATCCTCAGCTAAGCATGAGATGTATGTCTGTGGCAGGTTTCCTCTCTTAGGAAAAGTTTTCACTAGATGTTTCTAGCTAGGGTGTGTTTATACTGTTCCACCTGTGTCCTGGTGGGTGAACAGCAGCAGTCAAACTTGGGACACCAGTCTGAGGACTGTGCTGCTTGGGACATGGTGTAGGTATGAATAGGTCTATATTGTGGCATGAAATTTCCAGGAAAGTTGTCCTGAGTAAAGCATGTCTGTGTTATTGTCTGTGCAATCACATATCTCTTACTTGTAAACTTTTGAAGCTTTATCGCTAGCCTTGATTCTGCTGTGATTTCTATCAGAGTAAATAAGCAGGGACTGTACTAAAAGCATTGTAACAATGCTCAGGGACAGATTCAGACCAGCTGTAAGCCCAAAGGCCTGTAATGGGAACATAGTGAATTCACATAATGCATTTACCCAGTGCAAACGAGGAGTTTCTGGTCTAATAAGCTGCTTGCAAATGTGCATAGCCTTGGTTTCCTGCTCCCAGTGATTAAATTGTTGCTAATTATCTTCCCACAGATAATATAGGATGTAGTATGCCTTGTCTCCTTCCCTATCTAAAAGCTGCTTCTTCCTGCCTAGCATCTTTTGCCACCTCCGTAATGTTGCCAGGGTAACACCTGTGCCTCAGAGTTTCCTCCTAAAATCCTCCCTCATATTGCCACTATCTGATGTTGGCAAGTGCAATCCTTGACTCTGTGACCCCAGAAGGTTCCAACATGTGCAAATTGTTCCAGCTGGTGTTCAGCAGCAACTGAATTTCAGTATGGAAAGGCACTCCCTAGGGACTCTCCAATTATTTCCTGATCTAATTCCAAATTGCCCTGAATATTTAAAAAATTTCTAAGGATGTGCCTGAGTCCACCTAACAGTCACAAATATGATGAGATTTGACTCCCACTTTTGCCAGTATAAATCTCAAAGGCTCTCTTGATTTCTCTGAAAGTGCAGCAGATACGGACTACTACAGCAGACTGGGATGTGGCATGTCTTGCCAGAAGTTACAGGTTTGGGTATTAAAATATGTTTGCTATAGTTGAACAAGCAACTTATAATACAGAAATAAATGAGACTTGGAATTCTTGAGTTGTGTTTTACCTCTGATAGCATTCAAAATTTAAACTGGATGAAAATCATTCATTAAGCTATTCTTTGGCAAGATTGGTGATTGTGAATGCATAGAAACAAAAACACTTTTCAGAAAATCTTCTCATTTTCACTGCAGTTTGTTTCAGAGGGAGAAAAAATGGGCCTAAAAGAAAGAGAGGGACTCTGACAGTGTCCTCATTTACTATTTCTGTTGAACAAGATCTTTTAACTTCGCAGTCTGCAACTGAAAAATAATTTTCAAAGCCACTTTTAGAGAATGAGTGCATGCACACACTTGTTGATAGAGATTTGGTCTTTATGGTTCCATTCTTTATTGTGCCCCTGAAATATTGAAATCCTTCAGCTATGTTCCAGGAAAAAATATGGCATTAAAAAAATCTGGCATTCTGTTTTATTTTAATAAAAAGGTTACACATGTGCAGAGGGCTTTGCACTTGCCAGCAAACCTTGTAGCCTACTAAAAATGGAGAAGTTAAGTCTGTTTGAGCTGTTCCTCAGGAAGAAAAGAATGACTATCATATACTAATTTATTTTTTCCCTGTCACTGCATGAAATACTGAATCAGAATGTCACACTTCTCAAGCTATATACATACTTAGTAATCCTATGAAGGAAGGATCCTCCTTTATCATACAGAATATAAATGACTCTGCCATCTGTGGTTTTCTTAAAATGCCACCTCTTCACAAAAATAGGCTCCCTCTTGCAAATGTCACCTGTCATCAGCTAGTATATGTCAAGAGTTTCAGTACCCGGGTGTCAGAACGTCATATAGTCTCGGGATCTCTGTCTCTGTGTATGCAGTCCCAGCAGAGCAGTTTCTGTGCTCCTTCTGAGTGACACAGCAGGCCCACTAGGAAGTGAAGGCAAGTGCTGAATGTGTAAGTAGAAGTCAAAAAGAGATGTTATGAGAGAGGTCTTTCTTCCTTTTTATCTAAAATAAGGAAAGCACAAAGGGGAAAATAGACTCAGCTTGACTGTTTTCTATCAGCTATTGGATGTTTAAGTATCAGTGTAGTGAAGTAAACCTGTTTCTTCACTCAGGTAAGCCAGGATGGAAAAGCCTTGCTGGACGTCCTACAGCGTCCCTTGAGCCCAGGGAATTCTGAATCCCTCACTGCCACTGCAAACTACTCCAAGGCTGTTCACCAGGTCTTGGATGTGGTACATGAAGTCCTGCATCACCAGCGGCGCCTAGAGAGCATCTGGCAACACAGAAAGGTCCGGTTACATCAAAGGCTGCAGCTGTGCGTTTTCCAGCAGGATGTTCAACAGGTAATATAGTTACTAAAGGAGAAAAAGAATGGCCCTTTCTTTGCAGTCAAAAAGATTGTTTGGTGACTCATGTGGAGGGTGTTCCCATAATCAAGATTTCACACTCAGCCCTATCTGTTGTAGAAATATCCTAAAATTCTAATGCACCTTTCAGTACATCTCAGTTTCTTGTTGGAATCGTTGATCAGTCCATTGCTTAGTGATCAGTCCATTTCCATAAGAACCTGACACTATTTTCAGTGGTTACATTTTTCAAAGGTAACAACTAGCCGTGAGTACTCTATTGTTCTTGAGAAAGTGTTAATACAACAAAAAAACTTCAAGTATAAAAAGCAATTGAACTGTGGGGTATTCCACCTTTCTATGTTGAAACAATACAGATTCAGACCTTTTAGTGGTGGTGTTTAGATGATCTTTGCATTGTTACCACTTACGGAGTCCATGTACCTATGCTATGAGTTTGCTGGTTCTGATGAACTTCACACCCCAATGTTCAGAGCCCACCTCACAGAAATACAAATTACATGGTATAGGGTCACCTCTGAGGACTTGGGCTCCAGCTGAATAACTTTTCTTTCCCAAACGAGTCCAGTTGAATACCACAACAGCAGTGTAACTGACAGTGAATACAAGATGTCATGTTTGTAGCTGCCACTTATGCAAGCACAACAATGTTACAGGGCTCTGCTCATTCAGACTGGTGTGGTTTGTTTAAGGGGCCCATTACAGCCTAAAGCAGATGTTGGTAGCAATATGGTACTTCCTTTAAATGAAGAGGCTGAATGTTCTAATCATTTTTATGGAACAGTCTAATGTCCCTGGGGTTCTTTATATGCCATTGTCTTGCTCTAAGTGAAAAATGAGGTGGAGATGGCGTGACAAAGCTGTCACATGCAAAATAGACACGAACTAGCAAGGACAGGAGACAGGCAACTTTTATTCAACATGCATATTTGTGGTCCTGTTAGTGCTGTAGTTGAAGTGCATCAGCACAGACAGTGCAGCAGCTGTAGATACCCTTTGCAAATATGTAAGTCCATTTCTTTGGCAAACTTGAAAAGTTTGCCAGAATTTCTACCTGCTCGGTTTTTCTTGTAAAGCCACACAAATATTCATGCCACATATCCAAGTGAAACAGACTGAATGTAACAGATGCTTAAATTAAGCAAACATTGTCAGCAAACATACTGCATGGTAATGAAATTCATAAGCTATATATTAAAGCATATACTTGGAACTCAGGATACTCTCTGCAAGCTATATGAAGTTAATACAGTTTGGGGGTTAAAAATCTCAAAAATCAAGGGCTATAAATTCTGAAGTTATTATGCTTTTTCCACATAAGAATCCATGTTATCTTAGGTATTCTTCATCCTCTAGGGTGATTTACACTTTTGTTCAGTCTTTCCAACCCAAAAAATACTTTCTTACATCTTCTGAAATCAGCAGAAGTGTTTATGAGGTTCTTTCATCTCATCCATTCAGACTTTTATTCCCACATAAGCAAGGCAACAGTGTTATGCCACTGGTTTTCAAAATGAACAGGTCTTTTGTAGCTACTGTGAGTTTCAGTGAGAGAAAAAGAAACAAGCAGTAAGAGTCACTGGAGCACAATCACTTTAGAGAGCATTACTCTGTGTGAGTTCTGTTGGCAGCAATCTTTCAGAATTTTTCTCTTAATGGGTAGTTATTATCTGGGAAGCAATAACTTATTGACAGACAGGTTTCTGTCCCAGCATACACTTCCTGGAGGCATCTCTTTGTCCTATGTAAAAAGTAGAGAGGAAGGGATGAATCATTCTGTTCACCAAACATCTGTACTATTCAAGCTAAATGCTTTGTAACTCAAATGAAATTATCAGCTAAACAGAAATATGAAGTGTAGATTCCATGAGGAGGAGAAAGATGTCTGAGTATGTTGATTTTTTTAAAATTATGATCTACTATATATCTGTCATGCAATTCCTGTTATATTTATTTTGTTAAATGCTCAGCAGTTGGCAGGTGAAGCTGTCTGCCTGTATGTTGTCAATAATCATAAGTAAAATTTATCTCTAATAATTTATTGCCTTGTCAAAATTTAATAACCTTTAACTGAGTTCTTCCTAGTTCAAGTCTAAAAAGAAAAGATGTGAAAGAACAAATCCTGACAGGAGAACCCTGAGTTTATTAGATTCTTCTAGAATCTAATACTTGTTGAATTACTTGTCTTCTAGACAAGTAATTGATACAGTGTAGTTTCTCTAAGGAAGATGCTCCTCTCCCCTTTCTGTACAGCTCAAAATTAATGTGCTCTCCCTGTCAAGATGTTCCATGGCTCACCCTCTCCAGCTGTTGGCCAGTTCAGTAAAAATTCTGATGAAGGATGATCTCTATGTCAGAACATACACAAACTCACTTGGTCATTGATTCCTTTCTCCATGTCTGTTGTTCTGTATCAATCTTGTCTTAAAAACATATGTGAATAGGGACAGGTTTTGTTGAACATACTTGTTCTTATGTAGACTCTGGGATTATTTTGCATCCTCTCAGTCAGTCATTAATAACATTAATAACTTTTGGTAAAGAAACATCTTCAAGAAGAAATTTTTATGAAACTTGAGAGATCAATAAATCTAATCTACTCTAATAATCCTAACTACTCTAGTTAATCTTGCCAGAGGGATCAAGTATTTAGGCATGCAGTAGTAAGTGCTCATAGAGAGGTCTTGCAAAACTGGTTAGCTGGATGAAGGCTTTAGTAGGCCACGTGTATGCCTTTTGTAGTGAATTTAAGAGTTAAGCTGTGCTAAACAGGGCTGTTCATAGCATTACTGATATATTCCACACCATTTGCATTATGCACTAATGGCATGTCAGGGCTATGATATGAAATAGCTTCACACTGTCAAGGGAGTCCTTTTGATTTTACATGGGTTTCAGTTTGAACTGCACAAACCCTGAAAACAGTTAAAATGATGGAATAAAAGAAACAAAATGAAAGTAATTTTTATTGTGAGATAGAAAGTCAAGCATCCTTACAGTCATGTCATAACCAAATTACAAGTTGTGCTGTAGAAATAGTTTAAACACTTGTGAATTTCCAAGTTGCAGTATTAATGTAAGAAAGGTTATGCTATAAAATGTCATTAGAAGCAATCACTACTTTACACCATCAGATGTTTTACAAGATTATTTTTATTGCATCTGTGTATTAATACAACTACATCAACTTCCACATGTGAACCAAGGTAAATAATGGTGTGCTAAGGACAATGAATTATGAATATTTAGCATTTTAAAGAAGGAAAGAAAATAAATGGCATGAAACTGCATTTGCAGCCTTCACTGGAAATGGAGCCCTATTCACACAAAAGGGATAGCAGTTAAGACAATTTGTGAGCTGTTAAGAGGCACTATACAGGCAGGAACTGACAAGGAATTCTTTTAACACCAAAAGTATTTAGGATAGTTATAAAATTGTGGGGTTGCCAAGTGTGTAAAATACTTCACTGCTTCAGTTGTTTTTTTAGAAGTTCTTTATCATTTCAGACATGGAAGAGATGCACTGTTTGATCTCTTTAGAACACAGCTGTGGGAGGAGGTGCTGAGATTCTCTCCTACAACGGAGGGGAAAAAATCCCTTTGACATTCAAAGTAATTTTTGGTAGCTAACCCATTTTTGGTAGGTTTTCCTTTTTACCTCTCTCTGCTCTGGGTCTTCCTCTTCTGCAGTATATTTACCATCAAACTGACACGTCCATTTCTGTTGAGGTTTGAAATTGTTCTCGCGTTGTCTCCAGTTTCCACTGCTTACCACTGTTGCATCCTGGCTTACCCTGTCTGCCTCTGTTCCCGTTGCTCCCATTAACAGCAACACCATGAAACAGCACAGGTAGCATGAGGATTGTACCATAAACTGATGTTACCAAGCTGCCTTACAAGTATATAGTACTATTCTTCATCCCATTGCTTCCTCCATTGCCTCCATCATCCTGTTTGTTTCATGTGGGCAAGAATTTTATCTGAATTCTCTCACTTCATAAACTCATTTGAGTGAAGCTGTAAAGCCTGAAGCGTACCTCTGAAAGTGGAAGGAAAAGGGAAACCCGTCAGATACATCATTGAAATGTTCTGTGCAAGCCTTGAACTTGGTAGTGTAAAGCATTTGCATAGCAAAATAGTCAAAGTGCTACTCCTATTCTGCAGGCCTTACTCCTTTTCATGGAATTTCTCAGTCTTTGCATCATTTCCATACAAACACCCCAACACAGGCAGCCTTTTTCTGCACAGATTCACATGATTCTGTCAAGCCCACTGCTGGTCCTGCTTCCTTCTTGCTTCACTTTGATTGCGATGGTTGCTGGTAAAGGAAGAGCTGGAAAATAGGTGGATATAAAGGTACTGTGTGTGCTGGTGGAGTTTCTTGGCTTGAGTTAGCTATGGTGGCTCTGCATGGCAGAATGGAACAGGCCTATCACATGAGATGAAGAGAAGCATTAAATACCAAGATGACACTGACAAGTGCCTACTGGCAAGAGGATAGGCACATACTACGAAAGCTAGGACTGTTGCCAGATCAGCTGTAATAATGTCTCAAATCCTTTTGATTACTGAAAAGGTCAAGCTAGACCAGTGACAGGTTCACCTGGATTTCTCTAAATTTGTTGGTCTGCATTCTATTGGCTTTATGCCCAGATAATGGATATAACTTTGGTTTCCTTGTGTGGTTATCCACTTCTGGCAATGGATAAAAAGGCCCTGTGGCCATACTGATACCATTACATTTACCAGCTGCCATTGTTATGGGAGACTGCAAAGTATTGCAGAGGAAAGGCTATGACTCTTCCTAACCAAACACTTTAAGTTGTAATGTGTCTGGCTTTTTCCAAATGAGAAAAGAGATTGGGGCATGATGCTGACATCATTTGTATTGAAAAATGTCCTGCCAACATCTATCTGTCTCCATACACTATCTGAGAATGCTGAACACTTCATGTGATGCATGTGACCTACATAGTCCCTTTGCAGAAGAATTCGAGGATATTTGAGGCAGTTTATGATTCATTCAGGTCTCATGCATGATTTGAGAGGATTCGGTCGGTACATCCCCCACACACATGCACGCATACACTCACTGGGTTTTATCACTGCAAGGCAATGAAGAGTTCTCCAACAGTCTGTAGTTTTCCAACTTGTCATAGTTTGTTTCAAAGACAGAAAAAATCAGACTATATATCTCCTATTTTGCCTTGTTTACAGTAATACCTTCACTGGATCTTGTAAAACAAGAGATTATTTGTGAACAGTTGCTAAGGAAGAAGAATAGTTAATGAAAATAACATTTACTAGTGTATGGCTTCAGCCACAGCACCCTGCAGAAATACATCACATGATCTGTGTGGCATCTGAGCAGATTTAGTCTGTGAATAACCAAAACTGATGTATCACTAACTAAAACATTACAATTTAAAGCATCCTAGAGAATTTTCACAGAGGCTTTTACTATTGTATTGTTCCCAAAATTAATGAAAAATGAGCTCGGGAGTTAATACTGGTAAACCTGCTTGGCAGCCTTCTACCAGTGGGATGTAACAGGAGAGGAAACAACCTTCTGTTATCTGCAAGTGCAAGAGAAATGTCTCTGTTTTGAATAGCCCTGATCTTCCAGCAATTGTTGAGGCCAGAGTGTCCACACCTGGTTCATTATTTGATACAAGTATCTTACCACACAATTCTGATAGATCACCATAGAACTTTCACCTACATGACTCTAAAGGACTAGTTTAGGAAGACGTATTTGTGCTTCCAAACTCACATGGTCCCTAACAGCCTCTTGTTTAGTACTTCTCTGCTTTATTATAGATGCAGTAAAGGATGGTACATTTCTAGTAAAAGGATTTTTTGTTTGTTTGTTTCCTTTCACTCTTCATCACAGATGATGCAATAAAACATCTTGGCAACTGCTTCTTTAGAGCAATTTCCATTACATTCCTGTTTTTTCCCTGCCAAAGGAACTGGCACATTTGCAGGCAATGTGAGTGCAAATCTAGACAATGAAGAGATTTGTGGCCCCACTCATCTTTTGAAGAGGACTAACAAGTAACCAACACTGACATCAATTTGAAAGTAAAGTGGTGGTGGTGTATATGCTGGTCAGTATCCTGCAGAATTATGAAATGAATCAGTAATGACATGGCCATTTGAATAACACAGGGCTGCTGAGTGACTTACTTGCCTATTTTGAATGGTTAAGAAAGGATTGACATTCCTTAATTTGAACCTACAGTGGCATGAGGTTATACAGGAGTTTCAGATGATTTCTACTGGCCACATACATTTCTCTAAGCTCTGATGGTGGCAGAGAGAGTAGAAGAATAAGAGCACCCTGTACAGCAATGCAGTCCCTATTACTCAATGACCAGATTGTGCTGAATTTGCTGCACAAGACAGTCATGCTAGGAAAAAGAATATTTCCCACATATTTCTTCAGTTAATGGTGATTTTATACAGATGTTTCTCTAGTTCCTTTAACTTGCAAAGACATGAAGCATCTATGGACAGTGCATTCAGGGTTGTCCAACCCAAACACGACAGGGTTCTTGAAAAAGAACACAGCTGAAAGAAATAACATGCATTTTTTCTCTTTACCAGTGACTCTAGCATAGAAATCTGCCCTTCTTAGGGCCATAGCTTCCCGGGTGAGGAGTGCAAATATGTGGCATTTGATATTTGAGCATCTTCAGACATTGGCTGTTGGTGTAGAGCTAGGCTTTGTGTTTACATGCAGGCAGTCCCATTTGCACCCTGTAACTAGTAATCAGTGTATGGTATAAGAACATCTCAGAGATGCCTCAGGCCATCAGCCTAAATTAATAGTTTGAAATACTTCAAACTTGCATGAGAAAGAGGAAGCTCTGTTCTAATATTCTGACAATGCTCTTCAAATATAAATCAGTATTATCTTGTATTTTTCCTGCCAAAACTCTTCACAGAGAACTATAGGTTTAAATTATTTATTTTAATTTAATGATATTTATTCTGGAGATTTTTAAGGGTTGCTGATTAACAATACTCTATCCTCTTCATAATTTGATTTGAAGTGTGACTTGAAATTATCTGGAAAGAACCTTTGTGTCTTCCTCTATATAGTTCTTAAGCCAAGCAGACAATTGTTCTTTGTGCTTTTAAAGAGCTGCTGATTAAAAAATAATAATAATCACTTTATAATTTACACACAGAGCAATAGTGCTAGGAATATCAAATTTTGGGACCAGCTTCAGTTACCAACTGATGTTTACTTAGCATTGATGTACGAGCAGTGCAGGAACACTTTGATGAGCTCCACAGCTGTCTTGGGAAATAGGATCTGAAGAAATCTGAACCAGACAGCTTGATCTCTGAACCTGTTGAAGTGAGAAGAGGAACTGAAAATAATATAAGAAAAATACCTTTGTGCCCCAGAAAGTGTTTTTCTTGTTTAGAGCATTGTCTGTCCTTCAAGACCTAGTCCTTTCAGATGGCCTGTTTCACTATTTCTTGAACTGCAAATGTTTTCATTCTTACTGAGAGCTTAGGAACCACTAAGAAGGCCTTTAGAAAACCCTTGAAATCCTACTAACTCATTAGGGTTTTAGACCTACCTCACAGTGGATGAGGAGGACATAATCCGTAGTATGAAGAAATGGAGAAGGTGATAAAAGGATACAGTTAGTTCTCTGTAGATAGATGCAAATATTCATGCCCTGGATTTATCCTGCCTGTCTTTAGGAGTGTGACTGAATCATCCAAGTCAGGAGCCTAAAGCATAGTCTTCTTTTATAGTCAACAGAGTGATGCTGGCATCTTCAGAGAATGTCTCAGTCTGAATTCTACATGGATACTTCTGTCTTTCACTGTTGACTGTCAGGGAAATAATGATAAGGTAGGCTTTTCAGACAAGACCTTCAGGTTATGACCTAATATTGTGTGGGATGCCTTAAGATGCGAGATCCTAATCCTGTGTGGTGCAGAGCAGCTCTAGCCATCATTCAGTGGCCATCATTTTAGGCCACTCAGTGCCCTTCCGATCCAGGATTTGCTTTCCAGCATACCACAAGGAAGTCAGTGCTATGCAAGCTGCAAAAAGTTACTGTTATGTTTATGTTTATGTCAGAATCATCCTCCTTATATATCATACCCTCATTATCTGTTTCTATCCCAGGATTGTTTGCATGTCAGCACCTCGAGTACTGTGTGCAGTTTTGGGCACCGCAGTTTAGGAAGGACATTGAGCTACTAGAGAGGGTGCAGAGAAGGGCAACTAAGCTAGTCGGGGTCTGGAAAACAGGCCTTATGAGGAGAGGCTTAGGGAGCTGGGCTTGTTTAGCCTGGAGAAGAGGAGGCTGAGGGGAGACCTTATCGCTCTCTTCAGCTACTTGAAAGGCCATTCTAGGGAGGTGGGTGTTGGCCTCTTCTCCTTTGTGACTAGTGACAGGACTAGAGGGAATGGGCTTAAGTTGTGCCAGGGTAGGTTTAGATTAGATATTAGGAAGAATTTCTTCACTGAAAGAGTGGTTAGATATTGGAATAGGCTGCCCAGGGAGGTGATGGAGTCACCATTCCTGGAGGTTTTTAAGAAAAGGATAGATGTGTTTCTTCAGGAGATCATTTAAGGGTAAGAGTAGTGTAGGGCTATCGGTTGGACTAGATGATCTTGATGGTCCTTTCCAACCGTAATGGTTCTGTGATTCTGTGATCCCTGAAAATATGATGTTTATTGTTTTGAAAGGCATCATTGGCTCTCGTTGTGGCGAAGGACGAGGAGGAATTAGGCTTGTCTGTTACTGATTAGGCCTACAAAAATAGTAGGGATACAGTGGTGAAGGAAGAGAAATAAAGTAGAGTTTTCCTAAGAAATATGTATATATTTTTAAAGCAATTGCTAGAATGACTAATCATCACCAAGGACACAGAGGAAAATAAGGTCTTTGAATAAATGTAGGCTGGAATGCCAGAAGACTCTCTCCTTATTAACTTTAAGTTATTGTGGTTTCTTTCAGCTCAGGTTTATGGGTCTTCTAAAAAGTTGATGTTGAGCAACTTACCAAAGGTCATTGAAACCTTCATGACTGGAACTCTTCATATCAGGATGCCTGATTCACAGATCCCTGCTCTGAACTCTCAAAGTCATTGCAACTACAGTTTTACCCCTTATGAAAAGGTTTTATAGGATTTACTGGGACCATCTGAAAATGGAATAAGGGTCTGTTATGCTAAGAAATAAATATGCTATTTTAGGCATTGGTTTAGAAGTCCAAAATAGTAGTTCTTTTCTACTCTATTTGTTTCCTTTGATCTTTCTTTCCAATTATCTCCTCACATGATCCTGCCTGTGTACCCAGAGTTATCAGCCCTCTTTCATGTTGCTTTTGACTGATGGCCAACAAAAGGTATTTTCATTGAAGTGAGAAAAATCCTAGCCAGACAACAAAGAAGGTAATGATAGCTAGTTCCTGAAGTAGGACTATAACAATTTCACTGTGTTTTCCTCCATAGAGCAGCTGCTCATCCAGCTGGTTACTTCTCCCTCTGGTAATGAGTTATGCTCATGATTTGAGACTGTTATGTCTTGCTGGGTTGCAAGGCTCTATTTAGGTTGAGCTGATCTGGCACCATGACCTGCTTCTGCTAGCTTCTCTTCTCCATGCTAGTCATTTCCATCAGCTATTGCTCCTCCTTCTAGCACCTCTGCCTTACTCCATGCCACAAAAAACTTTACTAGCTCTGCTCCATTTGACTGTGCTCTGCAGAGGCTCTTTGCTCTGTTAGCGTCTCCTGTTGGCTGTGCCTTGTTTCAGTAGCTGCCCTACTTAACCAACTTGACTGAAGAGCTCTGGTATTTCTGTTCTTGGAAGAGAGGTTGTGCACTATTTATCACAGAACATCAGGGGTTGGAAGGGACTTGAAAGATCATCTAGTCCAACCCCCCTGCCAGAGCAGGATTCTTCCCTGACCAGGAATCAAACCTGGGCCCCAGCAGTAAGAGCACTGAATCCTAACCACTAGACCAAAACAGACTCTTAACCAACTTTTTTTGTTTCCTAGTCCTCATTGGGAACTCTTACACAAAGCTTCTTGCTTGTTTCTTTTTAAGTTGTCATCTTTGGACTGTAGTTCTGGAAGCTGGGCTGAGGTGACCCTTCAGGCACATGTAGACAGAGCTGGTTGGCTCAAACTCCTGTATACTGTTACAGCTATAAACTTTCTTTTATGTTACTCTATGGTTCCCTTTTAACAAAAACGTCTTTAAAAAATAAAAACATACAAAACAAATATATTTCAGTCCTGTCTGTTAACTTTTTACCTTTCTCCTCCCTTTGTTTTGATAGTTCTTTATTTGCTCTTTCTTTCCTGCCTTTTCAATTTTTTTGGATGGGACATGTGTTGAGGGATGGAGAAAATTACATTTATTTTTGGCTTCAGCAACATACAAAACATTCTGACCTTGAGACAGTTCCCTTCCCAAATAAGGAGGAAAAGTTGGGGTGGAAAGGAACCACAAAGTGAAACTTTTTTTTCCTTTTCTTTCTCTCTCTCTCTTTTTTTTTTTTTTTGGGGGGGGGGAAAGATTTTTCCTCTCCCTCCAGCAGAAAGTAGTTTTAAACAATCAGAATATATTTTGGGTATTGTGTATTCATTCAATCAAAAAGTATTTTGCTTGCTTACCTCCTCCGGTTTTCAAAGTGCATGAGGTGTCAGGAAACCAGAAGAGAAGGAAGTTCAGGATGAGGGGATGCCATATTGTGGGAGCCACCAAGCTAGGAGTAAACATAAGAAAGCAAGCAGTTTTTCACAGAAAACTTCAGCCTGGGAAAAACTGAACTTTCATTTAAAAGGTGATCTTAGGGGAAGCCCCCAGTCACTTCTGCTCCTCTTTCTGCTCATGATTCTCACTCCTGGTGTCTTTTAGGTGACTTTTCTTCTCTCTTGAACATCTTAAGATTGTCCCTTGATGAAAGAGCTTTTCATAAGTCTGGTCCTGTTCGTACAAATAGTATAGTTTATTATTGCATTACCAGTCTGCCAGGGGACTCAGGCATCCATTTGTTTGCCTCCCCACAAAAAACTTCTCATTGCTGCTACCCATGGCCTTCTTTGGTGAATCTGTAAGGTCATTGGCCCTTCAGCCTTCAAAACCCTCGCAGGATACATTTCTGCTGTGACATGTAGAAGAAATCAGCCATACAGCTATGGGTGGTTTACACAGTGATGCAAACATCCTGGGCTTTTTATTTCAGCTCTGCTGTGTCATGTGTACTGAGTGCCCAGCTCAGCTTGGGCTTTGTATGCTACATGCAAAGCTTCTCAACCACCACAGTAATTTAGCTCTTTACCCACTTATTCCCATTACTGGGCTGTTACTTCTTGGCCTTGGAACACCATGTGCACTGCCTGAACAGTGATTAACAGGCAGTGCAAGCAGAAAGGATGCTGCAGTGGCCCTACAGCAGGAGAAATGCTGTGGTGCATGTTTGAATCCGTTGGCAGGACCCAGTGGTGGAGGAGCCCTACCAGGAGGTCAAACACAGCCTTGCACTGCATTTCCTTGTCCCCGTGCACAACTTGATGTATAAAAGTACCTTAAATGGGGAGATAAAATGTTTGAGACATCATGTTATTTATTTAAATGACAAAGAAAAGACCCTAGAAAAAGTCCTTGATGAAGGACAGCCACTCCTGGCATTCAGGACACTTTTTTCATCCTTGTTCTCCTGCTCCTCCTTCCCCATATGGTTTGCACTTTCAAATTTTGCCTTTAATCTCAAATCATGGAGAAAAGGTTATGTTTTTCTGGATGTTGGCATGATGCTTAGTCCCAAAGGGCTCTGACCCAGGCATAGGTGTTTAAGACTACTGCAACATTGTGCTGTCCTGGTGAGTTTTTCTGTTACTGGGATGAGACTAGGTACCAAGACCCACATGTCTTAGTTAGGATTTGTTCTCTTACTAAACCTGCCTAAACTCTTGTTAAACTAGGCTTGTTTAAACTAAACTATTGCTAAACCAAGACAATTAAATTACTTGCTCCCATCAGTAACATAAAAGCAGCAGCTCGCTATGTAATATCCTAGTCAATAGCAATTCTCACTGCGGTGAAGCAGGTAACTCAAGCACAGTGGGGAATGCCTGGATGGGGTCTGGAGCATAGTACTTACTTTAAAAGTTAGTCTGTTGTAAAGCTCATCCTTGCTTTATTAGCCCTTTCTAATTGTTAATTGCCTTTAAACATCTTGTTTAAACTAGTAACAGCTTAGGTGAGTGGATGCTATCAAGATGTAGATGGTATTGTCTAAATTAGGAGAGCAATCTCAGGTTAGCCCAGTGGGTGACCCAGAGTACTGGAATTACAAGCCAGCCATGTAGATTGCTCTTTTCCCACTGAGTAGATGAGGAGGGTACTTCCCAAGGTAGGTGCCTACCTGACTTACAATTATATTGTTATACTTCTGCCTACACTGACTGAGCTATGGCCTGGATACAGCTGAAGGACAATAAGTATGTAGTAAATGTGTTTAGGTTTTGTTTGGTTTGGGGGTTTATTTGTGGTTTATTTTTATGGGGTTTTTGTTTCTGTTTATTTGGTTGGTCTGGTTTTTGTTTGCTTGGGGTTTGGGGGGGTTTGTCGGGTTTTTTGTTTGCTTTTGTTTTGTGGGGCTTTTTGTGTTGGGGTTTTTTTCTGAGTGTTTAGTGGCTACCACTGACCATGTAATGGTAGCAGTAATGATATCATTATGTTAGTCTAACATTTATTTATCTGTGAATTTATTTCATTGTTTTACAGACAGGGAAACTGAGGCACTGAAAGGGTCCTTAAAGCAGGTCAGAGCTAGAACTGTGAAGAACAGTCCTTTTTTCCCCTGAGTTATATGCATTTATTATTAGTTTTGTTTTCTTTCCTCTCTTGAAGCCTGTAGGCACATCTGTCACTGACAGAATTAAAACCAATTGCTCTAATCACATACTTGAGGATAATATGCTCTTCTAAAGAGTTCATGTAGCTCCTTTTTTTCCCTCCTGTGTACTTCCTGTATTTCCTGGAGACCTTTACATTTTGGACAGTCCCACTGAGAAAAAATGAAGGAAACATATGCAAGGCAAACATTTCATAAGCCACAAAGGGCAACACTTTCAAATGCACAAATTTCTCTATAAGATCGAAATACTTTTCCTTACAAACATGAAAATCAGCACTGTAATGTTGTGTTCCTAAACATGAAAATTAGCAGTGATGATATAGCTATAGTTAGTAACAACAACGTAGAGGTCAATATCTTAGATGTGTAAATCAGAGTTTCCAATCAGAAATAATAATAATAATAAGCTGAGTCCTGCAAGTGTCTCTACTTACTATCATTTCTGCAAATGCTGGTTTTTTTGTTAGCCTGATGCCAGAGAAACAAAATAGAGAGATACTAGAGGTAGGAGGTTACTCAAGATGCTAAATAATTATTTGAGGAATTTTTACAAAGGCCAGTAGGCATGGTCACAGCATAGTCTGAGCAATGTTAACTCAGCATACAAGAGATTTGTAATAAGGAGGATATTGTTTCATCTGTTGGTACTTAAAAGCTAGGGAACGTGTATTAGCCTCAGAAGAAGAAAAATCACTGTTCTATTTAGTGCTGTGGAAAGAAACAGCCAAAAATTTCTGCATGCCCTAGGTAAGAAAATATTTCTGTGTTTCTGAGTATAACCATTGTAGGAGACTGACACATCTGATTAGTTGCGTTGTTAATTCATCACGCTACAGCTAAGTGCCAGGTATGATTCCAGAGTGTTGGAGAAAAGGCTTACAAACAGGAACACCAGCAGCATATCTACAAAAAATTATCTACCTGCCAGCCTTGAAAAACCTCATTCAGAGCACAGCAGCATCTTTCTGTGCTGATGCAGAGCATATTTTCTCTGTCTTGTGCAGAAGCAACATGCTCATATGTGGTTATTTATAGCTTCTTCACCAACACATGTATTTGAAACTTGCCCTAAAACTTCAACATTTAAAGAATACAACAGGGTTTTAACCTGAAGATTTTTTTTCTTATTTTGATTTCCTTAAAAACAATATTCTGGGAATGTTAGCAACAGTCCAGGCATTAAGGAAGAAACATTAGTTCTCCATTTGTCTGTCTATTGTTCTCTTACTTGGAACATTTTTAGAGAGGCAGTTGCCAAATTTTATCAAGTAAAATATTTAATCAGGAAAACGAAAGATAAGTGGGATACATTTGATGAGTGGGAACTTTACCAAAGGAAAGGAATGTTAAACTGAAATGAAGTTCTTTCTCATGATAAGAGAGGTGTGTGTATTCCCAGTCCCTTTTGGGGAGCTTGCATCCTAGCATTTATTAAGGGAGCAGGCTGGAGCTCTGTGACCTCATACAATGCCCTGAGGAAATAGTCAAGGACTGCTCTCAAAATGCCCAGCCTACACCCAGCCAGCTCTTCCAAAACCCTGAACTGAACATGCTGTTCCCAAGAGAGAGACATGACTAAATCCTACATCTCAGTAATTACTAGTGCTGGGCTCAGGTCTTTTCTTGGAATAAAGGTGGCTGGGACCGGAACACATCATATTCTCAGTTTTCTCCAAATGCATGTCAGTTTTAAACCATTGTAGTATGTTTATAAATGTGAAGAACTGTACAAAATAGCCATCTGCAGAAAGCAGGCACAAGGTGATTTTGCCGTATAAATGGCAAAGTGAAAGGGTGAGCAGTGAAGTTTGAGCAGCTATGTGGGAGACCATGCACACCTCATCATCGCCTGAAGTGAGCAGCCGTGTTGCCCGTGGGAGGGTGGCATATCTGGGAACAGACAAGAGTAATTGTAACTGTTGTACAGGTCTATAGGCAATGTGAAGGCTCTAGGAGAGAGGTGGGGAATGGAAGAGCAATGCTGCTGCGAGTTAAGGTCTGAATCAGCAATTCATTGTGAACTTCTGAGACTCTGCTAGAAAAGTTGATAACAGTCTTTTGGTGCTCAGGCTATTGCCATGGGAGATATTTAGGAAGTCTTCCTGTAGTCATACTGTTAACTCTGGAGACCTTTCACTAGTGTGTTTGCATAGTTTTGCAGTAGAAGCTGCTAAGAAGGAGAAAGACAGGAGGAGCTGGTATCTGTAGTGATTGACACTGCAGAAGTTGTTGATGAACAAGGATCCTGCTGCAGGGACTGTCTTGCGTGGATGAACTCCTAGAGTCCTGTTTCCAGGTGGGCTTGTAGGATATCTGTGGGTGCTAGCAGCAGTGAAGAGTCTGAAGAAGACTCTGTATATGTATTTTTGCATACTGAGGACTTTTCTGACGCTATTCTAAATTGGTGGACCCACATGTCTCAGTAGTTGTATAATGTGTTCACTAGTGTCAGCTGTGCTTTGCAAGGCAGCCCCCTCTGCAAGGAACAGAACATGGGTGTTCTGCTTTTGGCAAACTAGTGGGTTTTTTAACTACAGAGGTTAGATTTTTGTTGTTAAAATGAAAAATTATGCAGAGGTGACACGTTCACATAATGTCCAGGAAGCTCATAAAAAACCTCCTACAATCTGATTTCATGGGGACTTCTTTCTTTTGGTTGAATGTAGACAGGGGAATAAAGGAAGTTTTTTAAATGTTGTAATTGGCTCTGCTTTTAATTCCCCTTGTTAATTTAGTTGCACTATGCAGCAAAATACTCATAGGTCTGTAATTTTGGTTTTTTCTCTCCAAGGGTAAATGGAACTGCATGTTTTTTTCTTTTCAAAAGACCTCTTTAATTATGTGGTGGTATTTGGAATAACTACAATTAGAAAGGAAAAGCAGGGAGTGATTAAAAAATCATTCTTAATAGCAGCTGCATTAGTTCTCTGGCTTTTGAAAGGGACCCAGGCACAGTTGAGTACATACATACTACACAGAGGAGTTGTGGTGAAAGGGAATACAAAATGGAGGTGACAAATTTTTGACTGGCTTCAGGGAGGGTTGTTTACTGTACCATTTTGAGGGAGATCTTCCTGGAGAAGTGATTGAAGAAGTATCAAAATTCATCTTTCTTGTCCAGTCCTCAGATTGTGTTAATAAGTGTAGCTTTGATTACTCAATTCCACCTCTTCCTTAAAAACATACCAAACAAAAAACCCCAAAACAAGAACAACAAAACACTGAAACCTGAGATTGTTATCTGGTCGCAGTGGGATACTCTGATTAGGTTGCAAGGCAATTTGAAAGAAGTGACTTTTATGACTGACCATCTGAGCTGAATTAAATTCAGAAGAGCTTAGTTGACTGGCTATACTATTTTCTGAAGATGAATTAGTCATCACCACATGGACAGGTCAAGCTATGGTATTTCAGGATTTATAGCTGTATGCTCAGCAATTAGACATTTATACCACAGTGAATTTAGAGGAGCTTACACCTGATTTTAAAGCCCTGCTTTTCAATGAATTGCCTGCTCTCTTTTGTACATCTGCCATGACATTGGTTACTATTTATGATATCCCAGTATACTCCTGTACAGGAAAAGGTTCCTAGAATCCCCAACCAAATTTGGAGCCACATATAGCTAAGACTGCAAAAAAGTAAAGTAAAAGGCAGCTTTCACTCCAAACACTGTTTGTCAGCCTTGCTTGTTTTTTTCTGCAAGTGTGAAATGAAATGAAGATGGAGGCAGGGAAGTTAAGTCATTTGTTGAACTGTAGTGCTAGGCATTGAACTAAATCACTTGAATTCCAGTCTACTTTTGATATCAAATCCTTGTTGCTTTTTACTTATTTCTTGCATAATTTGACATGCTTAGCCAAAGAGATGAACAGAGTAAGGCACTGTTTCCACCCACTGCTACTGAACTTACAGAGCTGTATCTATGTATTAGGAGGGCAAGTTACCTGTGTTAACCTATGCAGCTTGTAACATGCTGCTGTATGAACTACATTTGTTCAGAACCTGCTAAATGGGAAATAGAACATGATGTTCAGGCATGAGTCTGGAGACTCAGGTTCTGCTGGATGTGTAACTAGCCCCTGCCTATCAACTTTACAATAAAAATACACTCAGTTAGACCTTTACTTAGCATTACCAGGGACAGGAGGGAAAAATCTATTTTCACCAATGATTTTGGATACAATAAGGAAACTATATTTAAATTTAAATTGGACTTAGTGTGCATTTTATTCATTAAAGAGAGTTAGGATTTATTAAGTGTCCTTGAGTTGTTGTGGGTTTAGGAGACTTTTGTTTGTTTCTTTTTCTGATTCTGTGTTTGTTCGGTCTTCCCTGGTGCTCTTGCTGACACCAAATTCTCCTGGAGGGCCTGGTAGCAGGCCAGAGATTTGACTTCCCACAGAAGAACAAAGTTATCCAGGAGCAGGTGTAATTCCAGTGGATAGAAGTTGATAATCCCACACCAGCTACTGCCTCCACCCAAAGACTTAATGGTATCCCTAGCAAATGTGCAGCCTTTGTGGCTTAGAGGCCTTTTCCTTTCACCTCCCAAGAAGTGAGTGAATTGTGGGTTTCCTGGGAACTTGCCTATTTTGAATTGTGTTGCTCATAAATGTGTGTATGATGTATAGCTTCTAGTTCTTCTACTGTAAGAAAATTAATGCTGCCAGGAGATTCTCTGTTTTTTTTTTTTTCAAATTCTAGTTCAGCCAGTAAGTAGATTGTACAATTTTGAAGAGCTTTGACAGAAAATACCAGATTTTGTTGCTGTGCAGTATAACAAAGCATTTATAATAAGCTTTGGATGTAAAGTATATATAAAAGCATGATCTGAAACATGAACCTTTTAATAAGTATACTTCTTGGTTACAACATGGTTGGCAAAGGCAGAGTTTCTGGAATAGGAGTTTCAGATATGCAAGGCCTTAGAGTTACTGAGCATTCAAAATGACATCTGCAGAAAAGGTAAAGATAAGGTTTGATTCTTGTGGGTGGAAATGGTGGTGAGACTATTACACCACAAATTTTGAGTGCCATATGAATTCCTACTATCATATCAGAACTCTAGTTAGCCTAGAGTATCTCGAGAGCAACCAATAAAGTGCACATAGTGGCAACTGGAAACAGTTTGGCCTCCTTTTGCTAGCATAAGCCTAGCAGCTTTTGGAGGCTGTCTGCATGTGTTCACAGTTAAGCAATGCTGGTGCACCTATTTGACATGAGACCTCATTTAAAGCTGAAGTGTGTGTACTTCACTGGAATTGCTCTGGAATTTACTACAACTCTGTTAGAGTTACCAAAGAGTTAATCTAACCCTTTTGAGTTATACCAGATTTGTACTGTTCTGAGATCAAGATCTGACTCTTAACTACTTGAAGTGTAAAATGGTATCATTTATTTTCAGAGTAACCTAGTTTTTAGAGTCACTACTGAAACAACATTGGGTTTTAGAGTAACAAGGATTAATGATTCCCTTGGCCAAGGCACTTCAATGGGTCATCTCACGCATGAGCAATGAAACTGTTCAATACAGGGCAGGGTCAAATGTAGAAGTTGGGGTTCCTGTTACTGCTAACAGAACATGTTGCATCTTATTAGTGCTGGTTTGATCATCAGCTTATGCTTCTCATCTCCTTCCTGTAGGATGAAGGCAGGGTTCAGTGACTGGTGTATTTGAGCCAGCCTCTGTTCAGGCTGCCTAGCTAAGTGCTGGGGTCACCATCTCTGGAGCTATTTAAAAGACCTGTAGATGTAGTGCTTAGGGACATGGTTTAGTGGTGGACTTGGTAGTCTGAGGTTAACAAATGAATTCGATCTTGAAGGTCTTTTCCAAACCAAATGATTCTGTGATGCTTATCATCTTCATTCATTTCTGCTACAAAGAAATAACATTTAAAAGATGTTGAAAATACAGAAATTTTTCAAATAACTGTGAGGAACAATATCTGTTGTTCAAGTAATGGATTTACTATTCATTTCACATTTTGTATTCATGTAAAGTGGGAGTAGAGCATGGTAACTTGAAAAGAAAGAGTTAGTCCCCAAGGAGGTTTTAATTTAAAGTCAGATAAAGTTATGAGGTGCTTCTTGGTTTTCATATTTACTGATTAGGAAAGAACATCTACAGAAAGAGGCTTCATTTTCAAAGAGCTACACTGGAAAACCTGCCCTTTAAAAATAGTGCCTGTTGCTTTTTTTTTTTATTTAAAAATCATATTAACTTGTTAGGCTATTAAATTAATTGACCTTAACTGCAGTAATGCAATCATCTTGCCATATTTGTATCATACAAATTAGCCTAAAGGAAGAGCAATTATCATCCCAGAACTCTGCTTAATTATTGTCTGATTGCTTCTTCAACCTTTTTCCTTAAAAAACATTCTTCCATCTCTTTCTTCATGTGTTTTCTACCTTGTTCTTTACAAACTGTCACTGTTCTCTACAAGTGGACTCCCAAGTTCTTCCATGACCTCATTTGGGCAGTGTTTTGCCATAGGTTTTAGGCTTCCTGTAGGCAAGAGTTCTATCATCAGCAAAAAGAGATGAGGAGAGGCCTCTGGAAGGTCTTCTTTTCTAAGCACCTGCTTCCTGTTGCTATGCTCAGTTGAAACCTGTCTGAATTGCCACAGTTATTATTTCTGCAGTTACACAAATCACTCAAAAGGGACAGTTACAGCTTTTCTTCCTCCACATAGTATTTTGAATCTTATGATTATCCAGCCATATAATGACTGTTATAGCTAGCACACTCAGCCTGCTGTAATTGTACTGGAGTCTTATTTAATTTGCTTGGTGACCAGGGTTTGCTGCTTATTTTGTTGTGTGTAATTGTGCCCCGGGGGAGATAAGGAGACAGGTCATGCACATCATGATAGAAAGAAAACAATGCTCCTATCACTTGTGATCTTAAACTAGGTGATCTTAAACCTTTTCTAGGGAATCCTGCTCTGGCATTGGGGTTGGACTAGATGATCTTTCAAAGTCCCTTCCAACCCCTGACATCCTGTGATTCTGTGAAATAAAGAAAAAAGAGATATTAATATCTTCTTTTTAACATGCGTGTATTGTGAAATGTTGCTGATATCAGATGTGTTTCTTGAGCATTTAGTTTATGTTCTCCTGTTAACAGGCTCCTAGCAAACATTTTCATGCTTTTGAGTCTGATGCTGTATAAACTTACTAGCTGGGAACTGAACACAGAATTATGAATCTCCATCCAGAAAAGAAAGGGAGCCTCCTTCTCACCTTCTAGCCTTGCACACTTTCTGGAGTCTCACCTAACCTATCACCAGAGTAAACAGAGCAGCTCAATTATTTCCTCCCATGGACATCTTATGGGACTGGACAAAGGAACAGCAGAAACAGCTATCCCAATCAACTCACCAGTTGCAATTGGGCCAGTAAGCTGTGGGTAGATATTTGCCACAGGTGAAGGTAAAATACCAAGACTGTTATGCTCCAATACTTTCAGCAGAAGACTGTGAGTTTTAACATTTCCTAGGTGATTCCAGAGGCAGATTGGAGATGTGCCTTGAAGTTTGAACTCTATTAATGTAGTATTATCTAAGGGACAGCAGCCTGGATTAGAAAATGCTACCTACATGGAAAGTGTGTTCACACAGCAATTAGCCTGTATTTAAATTGCAGTCAGGCAGGATCAGGCTTTACTGTGCTAGCAGCTGCAAAGCAGGAGGGAGGTCCTGGCCCCTATCTTGAGCAGCTTTCAAATTAGTGGAAGTACAGTATTAAATGCATACTAGAAAAAGAGTTAGCATACACTGGAGTTACACCTCAAATGATTAATCTATCTGTAGCATATTTTTGTTCTGAAGAATTCATGACTTACAGCCTTTTCCTAGCTAATTTAAAAAAAAATAATATGGCAATAAAGAACAATCAGGAAATTTGAACATGTAATTTGCAAAACACTCTTAACTGCGTTTTTAACAACATCTTCGAGCTGTTTGTGGTTTTAAGGAATAATTAAATTACTTGAACCAAGTCACTGTAACTTCAACAGCTAACTGTATTTCAGGATGTTAATTTTCAACAGTAGAGTTACACAGTCAGTGCTCTTCAGTTAAAACGTTGAGTGTTTATTTTGGATTATTACACTGTTATGCTAGTTCTAAAGACATTTCCTTTCTTCAGAGTAAGGGAGAATGTCTCCAAACACACTGACAGGTAGCTGTTTACAAGTGCTGATGATTTCAGGTTTAATTGTGACCTCACAGAGTTGCTCTTGCATGTGCCACAGACTAATTGCTTAACATTTCTCATTGTTTTCACTGGGGAATGTTTTGTGTCCATCCAGATTTATGTTCTTGAGGTTGCTTTGCTCACTCAGTTATTCTGTACCTTATTTAGTGCAAACTTTCTGTGCTTTGTATGATGAAAATAAACATATTTCTTCATGTTTAAAAATTATTGTGAGCTTGTTAGATGGCAAATGCTTTTTGTAAGGAAGAACATATTAGCTCTTCATATAAATACCAAGAACTCCTTTGATAGTTAGGGTTATCAGATTATCAGAGCCTCATAGTAACATCCTATTTTCTGCTGGCTTCCTGTGACACCTCAGCAATTCACTTAGTCTCTTAATATATATTATTTTTAACTCCTCCCTTCACCCCCCTCTTCTATGCAAAATGTAATTATAGCATTTATGTATTTCACAGAGTGGTTTGAAAACAAATATGTTGAAGATTGGAGTGGCCAAATGTGTTCACATGGGTTTCAGAGCCAGAGAAAATGCTGATAAGCAAGCTACTCTTTAAAAAGTTGTGATTTCTTTATTGTGGCCATTGTGGCAGAAGTAGACTTTATGGAACAATTTGAATCACAGTTTTTAAACCACAGACAAGGTCTGTGCAATCTGAGACATGACATAGAAGGTAGTCAACTAGGGTGTTCCAGCCAGTGTAATCACTGCTTGGTCTAGAGATTATTTTTTTAATCTTGTCTGCTCATGTAGTATTGATTTAAGAGGATATACAGTTTTGTCACCTCAAGAGGTATTTTATATTTAATCTTATAAATTAAACAGTTTGGAAACCTAATCAATACCTACAGAGGTGATTTCAGTGAGAAGCTTTTATGTTACAGGTGGGATTTGGTGAGTCAACAGATAGTGCCCTTCTGTAATCAGGCAATACAGAATGACTGCCCAAATGCAACATGCAACTTTGCTGCAGGAGTTTCCAGCTCTTGGATGAGTCCTGGAACAAAGGTTTATTTCTTATGGATTCATGTTCTAGCTCATAGTTTGTTTGGGTTTTTTTTGTTGTTGAGAACAAAGTATCCATATTTTGTCCAGTACTCTGGCCTAGATACATTGTATTTCTTACCCTGAGTTGAAGCATGTAACAAAACATAAAATAGAAGCAGCAGTCTCTGTCAGCAGTCATCTGGCTGTGACTAAAGCAGCCCAATATAAGATTGGTTGAGATAAATTTTTTGTATTATGTGATTAGTACTTTAAAGCTGTTAGTATGAAAAAGTCACTGGACTAGTTTACTGTAGACTTACAGTGAGTGGCTATGAAATATTAATAAATGGAAAGCACACACTGCATACTAAATTCATGTGAATCATTGTTTAAGTTAAAGCCATTTACTATTTTAAAAAATATTTTAAAAATGAAGCCTTATTAGATGAGATTTTTTCAAAACTGAGTTTTGATCTGGTTCCATCTTTAACAGATCAGTTGAGAACTCCTAACAAGAAGAGGGAGGATGTTGGTGGAATTATTTACAGGCTGTTAATGACACAGATGCTAAAAGGCTACCCTCCAATAATTAATGTTATAAGTTGTATACAGATTCTTGGTCAAGTATATATTGCAAAAAAGCCCTAAGCAAACTAGCTAGCAAGTAGCTAACAAACAGTTTAAAGGACCATATTTGAGATTCTCTATCCAGAGCAAATGGGAGACAAACTGATCAGAGAAAAGGAAGCAGGAGGCAATGACCAAGCTGCCAAATCACTTGGTCCTGCTTTCTTGTTCCCACAGTGACACTTGTGCCAAATATGTGTTGTCCCTGCAGGACATAAAGTGTTTGATACTGCATTTTGTGAAATTATTTGTGCTCTGTGAATAAAAAATACCTTGTAAGCATGAAATATTAATTTTATTTTTTTTTTTCAGCAAAGAAATAGAATTGGGAAATATGTATGTGTATATAAAGCTTTGTGTATACTGGGAACTTCTTACAAAAATGTGCTTGGGATCTCCAGTGCCAAAAAAGACTCAAAGCCCAGGAGGTTTAGATTCTGTACAACCAAGCCATGAAATAGCTTTACTTGCCTGGGATAAAAAAAATAATCACTTCTTCAATTATTCAAGTCTTAGGTTTCTAGGCTTAGTCAATAACATCTGCTCATTTATCAGCCCCACACAACACAAGTGGCTCCCTGCACAACATCTTTCTTCCATCTCAGGTCTATGCCCTGGTACCAGAGACCTTCTCAGGCCGAGCTGTTGTGAGTTGCAAGGCGTCCTGTAGCCTCTACCCAGCATCACTGGGGCCTATACTTGCTGCTTGCACCCCAGTGCTGAACAAAGAAAGGATGCAGCTCTGAGGCCATTTGCAGACTGTCTTAAGGATGCTTGCAGTATGTTCTCCCTTCAGTGTGACAGAAACACCAGCTGTTGTTTGCTAGACCACTAGCATCAGTAGTAGTGAGGATCAACAACATGATGCAAGCGCAGGGCTCCTTGCTGAATGAAGTCCTGCCTATTTACACACACGTAACACTACTGATCTAGTACTATTTATTCTCTTATCTTCTGTGTATTGGGAAAGAGATGTAGAAAATGTGGGGATCACATCCTGAAGTTTGCAAAACTCCTATTGTCAAGTTGTTTTTTTTTCAGTTTGTAGTAGACCATGAACAGATTACATATGAATTCTACTGCCACTGTTACTGTGAAAAGGAGCTCCAAATGGATGGTGCTCAAATTGTTGAAATAGTTTTAAAAAGAAAATTCTCTTTAAGTCTCAGAATATCAGATTTGCCTCCCTGCTCTTCCAGAGGGACCAGTTACATTTAGAACTGAAAACTCAAAAGACTTGGTGGGTGGACACCATCAATATCTTATGGCTGGCATTGAAGGATTCTTAACCTTTTCATTCTGGCTACTCTGCTAATGCTTTCTCCCCACATCTAAATAAATTTTAATTGATCTGTCCATCATATTTTGGGGCTCATCATATTTTTGGGCTCACTTAAGATGCTTCCCATTAAGATCTGCTGTTTATGTGAAATCAGCTATCATTATTTTCAATGTACACAAGGAGCTCTTCAGAGGTAGGTATCTGCTGTAAAAGATTCAAGATTTCTGATTCTATTCCCCAAAATTAATTTATGTGGAGTAAATATTTAATATCTGCAAGGCTCAAATAATAAGGCTACACTTCAAATTAAATTGAATAGTAAAGATCCAATAATCCTAATACATCAGTAGCATCTATAAACATTTATCTTCTATCCAGTCGGAATGGACTTTGACAGATCTGCATGTGTTTAGCCACAGCAAGCACAAAGTAATACATCTGCAGCTGTTTTATCCACACCCTGAGAATTTCTCTGCTCTTCTGAGACAGGAGAGGTAATTGGATGTTCTTCTTTTCTGGCAGGTACTGGACTGGATTGAAAATCATGGGGAAGCCTTTCTGAGTAAACATACAGGAGTGGGGAAGTCTCTACACAGAGCACGCGCGCTGCAGAAAAGGCATGATGATTTTGAAGAGGTAGCACAGGTAAGAGTCTGAATCAGAGACTTCTGCTTTCTGGCATGATTTTTGTTACTCCTTTTGTATAATAAGAAGAAAACCTGTTGCTCTTTTGGGTCACACTGCTTTCTTCAAACCTTTGCTGCTGAACAGGATCCTGTGTCCCAGGTTTGAAAGCTAGCATGCATGCTGCAAAACATGGAAGCAGCAGGACTTACAGTCAGGAAGTCAACACATCAGGTCGATGCCTGTGAGAAATTGCAAAGCAGTTTACAAGACAGTAATATAAAGTGTTGGGACACAGAAGAGGATGGTTATGAGTGAAAAATCAATTGTAACTCCTCGAGTGGAAACTGAGGGCCTTGAGAATAAGGTAGAAAGCAGCAGCTAGTAAAGAAGCAGGGGAAACACTGGAGTGTGTTTGCAGTAAGGACAACTACCCTTCCACTGTTTCTGAGAGTACAGTCTGTTACAAAAAAGAGCTTTTTGTTTTGGAATGAGAGGCAATTGTTCCATGTACATGTTGTTATTATTATTACTTATTTTCATCATAGCATGATGTAAGCAAAGCTTGTCCAGGAATTTTGGGATGGAGCCAAAAGCTTGCAACTTTTCCTCGAAGTATGATCATAGTAGATTTCTAAACATGCAGCCTGTCTTTATTTATAAAACGTAAAAGAAGGAGAACCTTTGACAAGGTCCTCCAGGGACTGAATGGCTGTTTTCTTTTTAGTTGGTGGTTTTCCAGTTTTGATTTTTGGTTTGTTTTGGGGTTTTTTTGTTTTGGTTTGATTTTGGGTTTGGGGGATTTTTGTTAAGTATCTTCTGGGCCTTAGGCTGGAGGTTGCAAACCACAGTTCTACAAGGCCTCACACAAAACCACAAGTCAGTGGGAGGTTCCATCCTGAAATTAACATTAGGTGCCTTTGCAGAAGATGTGCTCGTGTCAGCTGTTGTTAGATGCAATACTGGGGTAATGAATGAAAATTAAAATAATGTAATATGCAGGAACTGAAACTATGTGATTTAATGTCCTCTGTAGCATTAATATTTTCAAAAATCTCCCCTCTCTGTGGTACATTATCTTCATACTTCCAGTTACATCTTGCATTTCGGGATCATAGCACTTTTTTTGTTCTTTTTTGCCTCCTCCTTGAGTAGTACTTCACTGGAGATGTAGGAAACAAATTAAGAACAGGTGAGAAAAGACAGAACAATAAGATGATCTTGACAACAGAGATGAGAGCAAGCTGTGTAACTGTCTGCACATAGAAACAACAGCTCACTTAAGGCTTCCTGTACTGGATGATGTAATTTGGGGATACATCCCCTCATGAGGGTTTAGAGGCCTTACAGATGTGCAGCTGGCATGTGTGGGTACTAATGTAAGTCATAATAGAATTATTTCACTTCAGACTTTTCTAACCCCTCTGTTAGTTGTCCTATAATATTTCAGCATATCTGTATGTTAATAACTGTAGCCACATTTCCATTCACTTCATGAGGCCAAATTCAGTGTGAATCTAGTTCACTGGATAACCACATGTTCAAAGGAAGGTGAGTGTTTGGGAGGAGAAAGGAAAGAGAAAATAATAGTTTGCTTGGATATAGAATCACTTAGTTTCCTCTGAATCTAATTATTTTACGTTATATATAGTATCAATGAGTGTCTCATTGCTCTTCCTGGCCAATTCTGAACAGTCACAATCACTCCTGCACTCAGTTTATGGTGCCTCCTAAATAGAAATAACTGACACAAGTCAAACCTATTTAGCTTCCCTCTGCCCTTGATAAGAATAGTTACCTCTGGTGCACTCACACCGGAATACCCTCGCTAATTTATGATGCCTGTCTGCACTGTGACACTGGAATGTGGTGCTGGCAAATGGACATGGGGACATGTGCTAAGGGGAAGTGAAAGGAATCTCAGGCTTTATCTGAGGTCAAGGACTTGAGAATATAATACTTTCTGCTTTGGAAAGAGTAATAGTGAGGGTAAGAGGGGAGGCCATAAATTTATCATACCTGGAGTTCTCCTGCAGAAGCTTCTAGTGAGGTTGATTTTGTGGTTAGGGAATAAATCTCCCCATTCTGATTATGACTATTTTTTATTCTTCCTAACACCCTTCTTGATGTTTAACTCTTTAGAGTTGGTTTGGTAATTACTAATTACTTGTCATTTTTCTTGAAATAGCAATTGTCTTTCCCATGGCTAGGGTGAGTAATTGGCATCACTTATTCCCAATATAGCCATTTAATAAAGCACATGTGCAAAGATTCTGAAACAAACTGATGAGTTTGCCCTTTCTCCTCATCAGGGTGTTAATTACTGGCATTAAGAAAAATTTAAAAGAGTTGTGTTTTCTTTTCTTAAAAAATAAAATTAAAAGTGTATTACTGACTTACCTGGCATGATTGGCAGTATAGCAATACTATTTGCTATTGCCAGCTCCCTGTAAAAAAACCCTTAGCCTGCCATACAGTATAAATTTATTCTCCAAAATCTACTTTCTTTTGGGTCTAATATATTTGTTCTTATCTCCTGCTGGTTTAGGAAGGCATCTGCAAAGGTCACAGTAGAAGCAATTTTCATAAATTTCCTTGATATTTTCAGCATTGGGCAAAAAACCCACAACATTCATGTTTTCAAATGCTGCCTAGCTGCATGGGAAGAAGAGTAGTGTGTCTGGGATTGCTGTGCTGAGAAATGCTCTGATTGACTGACCTGCCAAGGCACTAGATTGAGAGGTGGAACATATTCCCTCTATGTCTGATTAGAAACTCCACAGATTTGTAAATCTGGATGTAATGATTCATTCAGGCATGTCCCAAATAGATCACATTCCTGCATACAGCTGTGCTCAGAAAATGTCAGTGATTTCAGAGCACTGCATTGTGGGCAATAGAAGATAAAATTTGGAGTCCCTTTCTCTCCTAACTGCTGTTTAGACAATGCTCTGGCAATTTTTCTGACTGTATTTATTCTGCATGGAACACACAGACAGCAAGTGTTTGAATTTGGATTTAAAAGCCTGAGCTCCTGGGAGGGAGGTTGTTAGCTTGTATATACCTGTGACTATTTCTCAGCCAGTGCTGATGCTGTTCACAAGCTGCCACTCCGAAAATGCCAGCCTTAGGCACGGTGCCCATCACACAGTGAAGTTTAGTAGTCAGGTGTTACTGATGACATAGGTATCAAGGCATCATCAAAAATACCACTCTGGATGTAGCTGCAATATTCCTGCAATGACAGCCTCTTTGATTGGCTCGAATTACTTTGTGCAAGGCAGATAACCATAGTTCAGCCAGTTATGATTGTAAATCCAGAGGTAATTTCATTGTAGAGTGGCTAACTTTTCCTTATTCAGGGCTTATATATAAATGTGCCTTCCAATTGGAAAATTCTGTTAACTGGCTTGTGTTCCCCAAATCTCCCAATGCTTCAGCACTATTAAGTTGAGCTGCACATGTTGGAAACCCTTCTTCTACTCTCTGTATATGAAGAGAAGGGCCACAGATCATTCTTGTCCCTTCTGGTATTCCTGGCAGTCAGAGGTTAAGGGCATCCCCCTCACAAAGAGCATCCCCTGCATCTGTGCTGGTGCCGAATTAGGACAGATACTGGGGAAGCTGCTGTTGTTAATCCGTTGTACTCTGCTGCTGCAGGACTGAGTGGTTCTGTGCTTTGAACGATCTGAAACAAGCATGTCTGTAGCCTTTCTGCATTTCTGAGTTTTTCCATCAGTCGTGCTGTTAAGATTTCCTCTCGGGCGTGTTTAGCCGCATTTTTGGCATGCGAGCGCCCATCAGTATGTATTTTAGCCTGCAGATGGCACTCGCAATGCACTGTAAAACCTTTGGCTCTGCTAATAGTAAACAGAGCTGATATGTTTCTAATCTAAACTAACCAAACATTGTCTCCAAGTGAAATGAAGCAGAAGTGGAAGCTGGCTCGCACGCTGTCCCCTTGGTGTTCTCCCAGCCCTGCCAAAGTGCACGTTGTACAAGGTCACTCAGAAAAACAACCCTCCTATTAGTTTTCTTTTGAAAGTGCAGAGCTGGGCGGCCCATGCTTTAATGCAGGGTGGTGCTTGTCATCTGTGTTTATGGGATCTGTGGAGCTGCTTTCCAGGGTTTTAAGCTCCATTATGCTTGCAGCTATAACTGAGTTTTGTGTTTAGTAGCTGTGTGCATGTTTGCATGCAATAGCTGTTGTATTTTTCATGGTAATCCTAAGGAACTGGTGTTAACAGGGTAAACTTAACACAACTCCAGCATGCAACAAAGCACGTGTTCTGAACAGCCTTGGTTCAAAGTTTGTGGTGTTGTCTCTCATTATCCAACTCAGTAATAAGGTTGACTGGACGCTGAGCTGTGGCCATCAGAGTTCATGGGGCTTATCTGTATGTCCAGTACAGCAACTCTGGGTTCAGGCCCTGTGACTAAACCAGTGTTAACGTAGGTACGTGGCTGGATCCTGTATTCCTGGCTTTGAAAGTTTTAGGAGATCCATTTTTTGATGGTGTTACATGCAATGCAGTGAACTATTCCTGACTTATTACAAAGAAGGAAAGACAGAAAAAATGTGAGCAAAAAGGCTGTGGTTATATGGTAAACTGCTCTCGGATCTGTGGAGCTGCTTTCAAGGCTCTTGAGCCATATTAGGCTTGCAGCTGTAGCTGAGTTTTGTGTTTAGTGATAGTATGCCATTTGCAGTATGCCATTTGGGACCCTATTCAGTTTTCCTGATCTTGTGTATTTATGTTTGTTTTCCTCCAAGACAGCTTTTGGAAGATGATGGTTAAACATCTGAACACTGGCTTTGAAGTGAAAAGAGTTAACCTTATGTGCACATATATAGTTCTTTTAAGATTCAGCTTGTCTTTTTCATAGAATCATAGCATGGTTTGGACTGGAAGGAACCTTAAATGTCATCTAGTTCCAATCCCCCTGCAATGGGCAGGGATGCCACCCACTAGACCAGGTTGCCCAGGGTCCCATCCTTGAACACTTCCAGGGGTGGGTCATCTACAGCTTCTTTAAGTAACCTGTTCCAGTGTCTCATCACCCTCTGACTAGTGATTTTCATAACATCTAATCTAAATCTCCCCTCTGTCAGTGTCCCATCACTATCTGCCCATGTATAAAAAGTCTTCCTCTTTTTAATAAGCTCCTTTTAAGTATTGAAAAGCCACAGTAAAGTCTCCCTGGAGCCTTCTCCAGGCTGAACAACCCCAACTCTCTCAGCCTTTTTATTTTTTCTCAAGGAGGTAAATATATTTCCTGCAAGAAAAGGCTTTCAGAAGAGATCTTGAAAGCCAAAGCCTGTATTATATACTAGAAATCAAAGATCAGGTGATATTCTTCATCTGAGAAGTAATTTGTGCTCCATTGTTCCTGTCTAGAGTATTCCAGTCCTCCTTTGTACTGTTCCTAAAATGCTGTCAGTTCAGAATTTTGAAAAAGCTCTGGGAAATAAAAAGAACTTTAAATATGTTGGAAAATATTATTATATTGTGGGTCTTGTGAAATATCCAGTGGATTCAGTAAGAAATCCTTCAGGTAAAAATTGCATTCTGTGATCTCTCAGTCCCACATAGTTTTACCTGAATTGCATTAAAACTAAGTGAGGTAATGGAATATCCAGGCCAAAGCTGAAAGGCAAACAGCTACTTACTTGGCCTTCAGGATAAAACCCTAGTGTTTTCTCATACAAATTCTAGCTCTGTTGGATGTTATTGTTCTGAAGTTTGGCATGAAATTCAGTACTGATGTAAAACAGCTAGGCATAAATTAGGAGCCCATGTTGATAATGAGCACTTAGGGAGAGTTGTCCCAAGGTGATTTTTTTATTAGCTTACTTTTTAAATTTTTGTGACGTACCAGGTTGTTGCAAAGAAGGGCTCTCTGGGCATCCTGGATTTTTCCCTTTGGGTTGGGAGACTAAAATCCTATGCAGGCTTGAAATACTGGGCCAAACCAGGAAGAAAATAGACAATTAAACCTAGTAAGATCCATGCTTGAAGTAAGCAATAATAACTCTATTTTCAATAATGCCATACCTTTTTTCAAACAATGAAAATATGAGACAGGCAACAAAAATGAGCCCTAATCCTACCTTCATCATCCTTTGCATGCTCATTAGCAATGGAGTTCTGAAGCTATAATCTGCAGTTTCCTGTTCACTTAATTTATGTAAATGTATTCGATCCTACACAAAGATAAAAATGCCCACTGGCAGCAGATTACACAGGCCTTTGTACTGTGGTGCAGGAGCTCTGGGCTGCAGGATTCTTGGTTTCTTCTCCTGGCTGGCAGCAAGCTGCATCTAGCAGTCATGGGCAGCAGAGAAAAATGAAACTGCCTGTATGTGGGTTGTCTGTGAAAGTTATCTTGGGACTTCTGGATTTAAAAACTTACAACAGTATAGCTGAAGAAGCAGATAGTTTATCAGGGAAGCAATAGTATAACTTTTTGTATGAAGTCCAGCAGCTTCTGTGTGACTCAGTACACGCTGGCATTGCAAGTGCAGAGGTACTGAGATTGTTCTGTGTAGTCTGAGCCAGGAGTCAGAGAGGCTGGGAAGGGCTGAACAGTATAGCTGTATTAGATGTAATGATATGGGGACTGGACTGCCAGACCTAAGTAAGAAGCAGGTCATGTAAGACATGTTTTCCCTCAGGAAGCATGATACTCTTCAGAATATGGATATCAGTACTGTGCTCCAGTGCATGATCTAGACATGCCCATGGAGACCTCATTAGCAGGAGCTGCTGAAAGAGCATCTTGGCTGATCTACTGAAAGCAATGTGATAGAATTGGTGGCCATTGCTAGTGGTAATGGGGGACCTGTTTTTAGAGAGACCCTATAATGGCACATAAATTTTCCTAGCAATCACATGAAGAGCTCTTCCAACATGACTCTGACTTGCAGTTCAGTGTATTTCTCTTCAAGCTAGAAGTGATTTTCTTTCCTATTTCTTCCCTTCCAAAATCACATGACAGCTGGATCTTTTCATTAAACTGCCTGCAGCATGATTCACAATCTAAATACTCCCTATAAAATCTCATGGCTTGGCAACACAGTACATTTTTGACAATTGCCAGGAGCTAGCTTGCTATCGCTGGTTTATTTGGGTAGGTTTATTTTTGTGTCTTTAAAATATGTTCCTTTAATTTGCCTATAAATGCATAACACTGTTCCCATGTCAGACTGGGAGACAATGAAGCTGTTTAGGAAAAAAGAATATTCTTTAATTCTAGAGGGTTTGGAAAAAAGAATTTCTATTGTGTGGAAAATTCTGAGATTTTTAATTAACTTTTTTTTTAATTAGAAAAGACAGCCAGAATTTCCTAAAGAAGAAAAATCCTGGAATTTGCTTTTTCAAGTCCATGAATTTTTTAAGCAGAATATTGGAACACAGAGGTGTTACATAACATGCATACTAAAAATATATTCGATATGATACTGATGTCTCAACCGAAGGAACATTCAGCTGAAACAGAAGATATTTACCATTAAGAACTTCTGTGAAATATACCCACTTAGAGATGAACCACTACAGTTTTGACTAACCTGTGTGTATTAGTGAAAACCATTGTCATCTAAAGGCTTTTGATCCCTTCTGATCATTTTTCTTTGTGGTCTTACTATTGACAGGTTTTTTTGAGTTATCAAATTGTACCTGTCGATTCAGGAAGATTAATTGCAGCAATGTCCTAACCTCATTTGTAATGGTGAAGTACTCTTCAATTTTTTGTAGCTGTTGATGGTGGTGGGCTCAGGGTGAGAAAAGTGACACTGACCAGAGGTTCTACTTTCTGGTTTTGTGACAGGGCAGTAGATGGAGCTGACCAAGGCTATGCTGCTACCTCCAGGCCTGCCAACAATGTCTTGAAGAGAACAAGACATTAACCACAATAACTATATTGAGACACTGCTGCAAATCACAAATAATGCTGCTCTGCAGGAAATTTCATGTAGATTAAACCAATATCATAGAGATTTGTGTTCAGTAACAGAGCAAAATAATTTTCAAGGACAGGTTTTAGGTATTCGTTATCACTGTGCAAACATTCTGGGAACAGACTAACTGGATCCAGTTCACTCTGCTGCACAAGATTTAGAACAAAATTACACTTCCAATTTCAGAGAAATTTCTAATAATTCATTTGTCCTAAAGAGCAGAGAATCCAGTTGAGCAGCTGTATCTACACTGCAGAGGAGCTGTTTGGCAGTGTGGTTGTCCCTCTCACCTTTTCCTATCACAGGTGCCTAATTTTCCAGATGAAAAGCGTCCTCTGTTTCAGACCAAATGGTCTCTTAAGACAAAGTTTATTAAGGGGACCCTCCTGTTGAGCCATGAGGATCAGAAAGGACCTCCTTGCTTTTGAAACTCCTCAGATTGGAGCCTGGGAGCAGCTGGATCCAGTCCTAGCCCCAGGCCTGGTCAACAGTTTGTCTAAGGGATTATACAGGTCTAATCGAATCTTTGTACGACTGTCCCACATGATTGAAGATGGCAAACCAAAAGTATCTGTGTAAATACATGAATTCTTTATTTAGATTGACTAAAACCACTAAAAAATAAGAAAGGCATTAATGAGAGCTATTTGCTCCACAGAACAGCTATTGCTTACTAATGTAGTGAACAACTTATCTGATGCAATATTAAAGTAACAATATGAAAGCTAGAAAATAATTATTAAGTAGAGATTGGTGTCACTCACCCATACCCATGGCCATGGGAAACTCTCTTTTGCTCGGCCTCAGTGGGTAACTTTGAGGGGTGTCCCCACTCAAGGGAGGAATATCCACACACATAGGAGTGATGTCTTAGAACTTCCCATTGTTGAAAAGTGGGACTAGGCTTTTATAGTATAAAGTGATTGACTGTCAGTGATACATTAATAGGCTAGATGTGCCAGCTCAACAGCCCTCATCTCAGCAGCTTTAGATAAGTTACCAGTGCTATGACTTCTTGATTGCTTTACCACCTAACAATGGCTTTTAGTATCCTCCAGATGTTCAACTTTGGGATTGTGGCCATGAGGCTGATTTCAGCATTCTTCAACACCAAAAACCAGTGTAACCCTCCCTTCTCCAGCACTGATAACATTCCCAGTGGGGTAAAGTTCGAACTGCTAACCTCCACCTAGGCAGAGTATCCTGCTACACCTCTTAGTCCCACATCAGGCATTTGAATTGCCTAAAAACTACACTTGCATTATGAGACTATTGAAAATATTTTGTACAGATTATATGTAAATAGAAAGTAACCCAACATTTTATTACATGTAAACACACTTTTAAAATTTATTTCCCTGGGATAATGTTCAGATCTTAGTTTCCCCTGTATAGAAGTAAGTCAACATCAGTGGATTTATAGAGGTCTTTTGGAATTACATGAGTGTGAACAGGGACAGAAATCCTAATGTGTATATAAATAGTTCACTTGTTGACTGAGTGTGTGTAATCCAGCCATTAATATTGCCCTCCCTAACTGTGGTCTGTGAGGTCTGGGTTTGCATAGCCAAGCCTCAAGAAAGCACTGGTTAGTGTCACTATGGAAATGGCATATGATTTGAGGCATTTAGGCATCTTTGTTTAGTGTCTGGTTCAGAACACTACTACATGCAAAAGTGCAGGCTCCTCTCCTCCTTTGCTGAAGAGAATTCTAAGGTTGATATAAGAAAAGCAAGTAGGGTCGACTTTCTAACGTCACTGCACTTAAAAGGAAACTTTATGGGGGAGAAAGAAATTGCAGAAGTCAGGAACTGAGAGAGGAGATATTTCTGAAGTGTCAGTGAGTATGTGCACCTGTTTTTCTGGCATGATTGCCTATGTTAATATGAAGCTAATAGACACCAATCTTTGCTCCAAAATGGCAAGACCGTGTCCTGTTAACACATAATCCTCATTCTAATTAGAGTGTTTTGTTCAATGCATAAGGGTTGCTTTTTTTTCCTGGGCAGTGTTAGATGACTCCTTATGACATTAGTGAGATCCACAGCTATGCAGCAAATGGACAACAGAGCCTGGTTTTGCTTCCCCTGGAATAATGTTAGGGCTCAATGCTAAAGTGCACAGTTTAAAAGGGCATTTGTGACTCATTAATATCAGGGAATGGAAAGCGCAGCCTGCACATTACATGTGTCAACCTGAGAGCTGAAGGGAATACATTGAGTGTTTGGTGAAATGAAGGGTAGTTCTGCATGGGGAGGAGAGATGGCTGAGAGCACGAGCTTTTGGCTACTGGCTCCTGGTTATTTTGCCTGTGGCCAGGATTTATATTGACAACCAAAACTTGGGTTTGTCAATGCCCACATGTCAAAGTTGGGTGCAGGAGGGACTTCAAACCTGCAGTGCTCCACAGTGGGTGAGAGAGGACTAGTACAATTTCATTGTTAATTTGTGTTGTCTTCTGGGGATTGTGTTAGGGTCGATATGGACCTAGTTGAATCCTTTATAAAATTAGAGGTAGGTGTTTGCTCCCACCACAAAAGTGGCTCAAACATATACTGCCCAGCCATGAATACGTTCATACCATTCCTCCTTTCTTTAAAGTAGCCATTTCTGACTTGTTTCACAGGATGACAAGCTGTTCCTCCTAGTTCCAGGCCCTTTCCCAAAGGAATCATAGCTTTATCTGTGCCAAAGCACAGTTCTTCAGTGCATACCAAGAGATAGGCTCCACACTAGATGATCTTTCGAGGTCCCTTCCAACTCCTAATATTCTGTGATTCTGTGTGTGATTCCTGCTTTGCTCCTGTGTCATGCATTGTAAACCAAATGGGAGAGAAGCAGCCTCAGAGCGCAGCCAGGGCTGTGCAGCCACGCTGAAATACCAGGTAATGCAACAGAGTGTATGCTCCCCCTTGGGATTGGTAATTGGGTCACTAGGTCATCTAACCATCATACATCTAGTTTTCTTATGGTTGCATGTAAATGTGGGACAGGAAAAAAGAGGGTGCTTCAGAACACAAAGCTGATTTGTGTGCTAGGTTAGGAGCACAAAATAAGGAGATTATTTAGGAATGAGAATGGTGAGGGGAGTGTGAATTGCTGCTTGGACTTGCTGGGCATTCTTCCAGGGATGGAGGCAGGTGCCCAGATCCTACTGCTTGGGATTTGGCACAAAACTGGGGCTCCAGGGTAGCAGACAGAGAGAGATCAAAAGTCAACTCAAAGAGAATTTCTCTGATCTTTGCTTTTGTGTCATATTATGTCCAGTCTTATCCTTTGAGACCTGATTTGGGATTTTTGAAGAAAGGGGGATTGGGTAGGGAGAATGAAGTATTTGGCAGCATTAAAATAATACACTAGAAAGCTCACAGGGTTTTTTTCGATAGCAAAAAAATTTGTCAAATGCTGACTATGGGGGCAGTATCACAGATGCCTGCAATATTGTTAGAGATCTACTGCATGCCAAAAATCAACACACAAAGCATTTTGGGTGGGAATACTGCTCTGTACCAAATCTCTCATTGTAAGCCATTATTAGGACATTTTTATCTCAGATCATGTCTGGCCACCTAATAAGAACCAGAATAAAAATTGTTATCTTTCTAAATCTTTGTTGTGATTATGGATAATGTGAATTAAATTTCACACAGCAGAACATGTTTTTTAAATGTGCTCCATATGAAAGTGTTCTGACCAACATGAAAAATGTTAGTTCCTGTCTGGAATTTAGTCTCTAAAGTACATTAATAAATCTGGTGTATAAAAAAAGAAAAGTAAAATGGTTTGTTACTTCCAAGATCCTGAAATCCCTTTTGTTTTTCCTAATTGTAATTATGCAGCACATCTTAGCTTTTACAGAAGATTTTAATTTTTAAGTTGTAGTGAAGGCAAAGTCCCTGGTCCATTTTCCTTTGGTGGCACCTTTGAAGAACCATTTTGATGGATAAGCCATACAGACAGTTCACATGTCAGGGAAATAAGAATGGTAAAAAAAAATGGTTTATAAATCTAATAAGATTCAGAGAATGGTTTCTATTCATTTGGAACAAATTCCACTGTGTGAACCATGTCAGAGAGCTGAATTAATGTTGACAGCAGAGAGAGTATGAATCCAAAGGGACCATCTTGCTGACCTGCTCTTAAGGATGCTTAGCAGGAACACAGAGATGAAGTAAAAAGTTACTTCAAATTTAATTAAAGCTGCTCAGGCTGCTTTATTCTTGCAGATTGTAGAGGGGCATTCACCATCAAATTATGGTGAGGTCCAGAGAGTAGGGGGATGGAGGTTATCTGAGTGGTGGGATGTGGTATGTTGCCATTCCTGTTCACAGAGTGTGTTGAGAAACCTCCTTCTGCCAAATGAGAATATCCAAATTGTTAACAAAACAGATGTGTTGGTGTGTTATTCTCATCATGTGTTTTTTCTCTGGCAGTGTACTGCAGTGTGAGGATGGAAAGACCAATTTTTAAGTGATTCTTTGCTACAAGTTAGACTCACTTGGGCAAATAGAAGGGCTCCAGGAGAATACTAAGGGTCTCTTTGCTTCTCCCTGAGTCTGGAGGGAATATAGACAGCGCTAGCACATGGCGCCAACTCAGCTGCACCATGAGACACGATGCCCTCACTGGGAGCATCTCCTGTACCTCTTCTATCTGGGTTGGTGCATGGGAGCTAGTGCAATTCAGTATGTCAGAGAAGTAATGTGTGTTTCAAAGGGGCAGCAGTGAACTGACCTTGATAAAGGCTGTGACATATCTGTTGTTGCTGCACCTTTGAAATCTTCAAACTGTTAGTATGATATTAAACCCAGGATGCCTGAAGTTACTTCAGGAGACTGGCAGAACTCGATAAAGCTGTCATAGTTGCACTTCTGCCTGCAGGGCTCAGAACAGAGGAAATAATACTGAGACCTTCTAGACTGCTGCTCACCTTGGAACTCTCACACGTTTCATTGTTTCTTCACTCACCTTCCCTTTTCCTCCTATCATAAAGAAGTTGTGGAGCTTTGCTGTGAACTGTCTGAGCTTGTTGATGATATTTATCATTTGTCAAAATGCTGCATTTTACTCCTCCCAGTTTGCCTTCTTGTGCTCCCTTGTCGTTTCCACAAAAGAAAATGCTTTCCTTGCCTTTGCTGAGTTTCAAAGGTTCAGTTACTGTCAGTCAGGCAGCTCTATTTCATACCCTCTGCTAGTCACCCAATTATCAAATCATTGTGCAATGATAATACTGGTTTACTGGTGCACACACTGTGCTGCTTAACAGTAACCAGTATCAGATTATAGTATTTTTTGGCCTTAAAATCAGTTTGGTTTCATGTAAGATGCCACAGCTACTGTATAACGGCTGTCTTCATTGTTCTTCTCTCTGTGCTGTTGCTCACTTTCATGTGGCTGTTACTGTGCAAGGATGTTCTCAAAGAGAAGGGATCAAGCTCTTTTCAGAGATATTACCAAGGATCAAATACTAAGATTAAACCTGGACAATAACCATCAGTTTCAGATACCTTCCCTAATCCTTGTCCATCATTGTACAGTCCATAAAATATTGAAAATATTGAAATGGCAAGAGGAATATTTCATAATCTCAGTAATATGCTGTTTAGATATCCTTCTCCCAGGAAAGCAGTAAGATGACAGAAAAAAAAATTATTCCTGTGAGCACAAAATTATCCTACATATCAAGTTTCTATTTAGGGTGCTTTAAGGTGCCAAATCAAAATACAGCTGTTGCCTTTGAAGGGTTGTGAGACTACCTAAGTAAAAAATCCCAGTTTTTTTTCAATGCAGTCTTTGAAAATGGTTTCCACTGATGCTCTTGAGTTTATAAACATAGTTGTTTGTTCCTGGGGCAACACTGCTTTCTCAGCTGGCAACCTCTCTGGTCTGGGGAAAAACACTGAAGATTGGCTTTGTGGGACTCAAAACTTCATTTTTGTGCAAAAAAGGTGTTCTTCCAATTCATATGTGGAGTTTTGCAGATCAAAACTTTGTAACTTACATCTCACAAAGTGTAAAGGTGCATGTATTTCTGGGAAACTGAAGCATCTTCAGGGATGTGTGTAAGACTCCAGGTTAATCCTGTAGTGATATGCCCTCCTTATAACACAAAATGTGTAGCTTGCTTCCCTGGAAAACATAGGACTATTTACTTATCTCATTTTACATGAATATTTAATGGTTTATTTAATAGAAGAGATTGCACATATATACTAATTAAAAAAAATAAGGAGGAAGGGGGAACTTTGCCAGGCTGCAGGTAAAACTTGGTAAGTATAGTCTTTCTGCATACAAAAAGAATGAAATCCCTTGTCTTCCCCATTGCAACAAAAATAAATGAATCCTGCAACATTAAGAAAATAAATAAATATAAGCAGAGGCTTGAAAAGTCTAGATCTTTGCTGAACATGCTTTTGAGCATTCTGATTTAGAAGAAGAAAATAACTCTGGTGGCATTCAGCCTAAAGTTCTCTCACAGATATTGCTCTTTAGTAGTGTCAGAAGAATTTGGTGATAGTTAAGTTAACCACACTGAGCACCGAGCTAAAAAGTTAGCTTGTTCTTCCTGTGTATGTGGTGGCTGCACACACATGTACATCTGTGTGTTTTTAAGTTCTTATTAATATTGGATGTGGTGTGTGATGTTAGATGGCATTTAAAACATTATCTCACATATACGTTTCATTACTGTTTCATTGAATAATGGTTGGGATCACAACAGGACTAGAGGGAATGGGCTCAAGTTGTGCCAGGGTAGGTTTAGATTAGATATTAGGAAGAATTTCTTTACTGAAAGAGTGGTGCAGTATTGGAATAGGCTGCCCAGGGAAGTGGTGGACTCACCATCCCTGGAGGTTTTCAAAAACATGGGTAGATGTGGCACTTAGGGAGATGGTTTAGGGATAAGAGTAGTGTAGGGCTACCGCTTGGACTTGATAATCTTGAAGGTCCTTTCCAACTGTAATGATTCTGTGATTCTGTGAGATCGCATAGGAGTTGATTGTCATGATTGTGATAATAGGAGTATTCTCTACTTGATGTATGACTGCTCTCCTGATTGACATGAACAGTTGATGTGATAAAATACACCATAGACATCATTTTTTTTCAATCTGAAGTATGTATTCAATATGAAGTAGCACAAAGAATTATTTCAGGTAGTGTCTTTCTAGCGGTTATTTCTAATCTTGCTTATATGTTTGTTTGGATGTCTGAGGTAGCTTTTAAACAATTTATTTGAGGGTTCAGCATTTAATGAAATTTGTGTCACTTTTTAAAATTCAAATAATAGATTTATTTCTGTTTCTATGTGAACATTGAGGGAAAATCAGAAATAAAATATAGCAATAATAATGAAAAAAAGATAATACATGGAAAAATATCTGGTTCTTGCCAATAGTTAGTGGGGATGCTGTGTCATGTTCACTTTGTTGTTCCTAGGAACTGTTTATTATTTACTGAAAAATCCCTTATGCATTCTTTGAAATCATAGAATTACTGGAGGTGTAAAGTAGTAATTAGTATCAGTATGGTATTATATATGGACTCTTAGCCATCTGAAACAGAAGTTAACTTCACATTCCCAAATCTGTGGATGTTCCTGAACTGAGCTATGCTTCATATCACAGAATCATAGAACAGTTTGTGTTGGAAGGGACCTTTAAAGATCATCTAGTCCAAGCCCCCTGTAGTGAGCAAGGATATCTTCAACTAGATCAGGTTACTCAGAGACCCATTCAACCTGACCTTGAATGTTTCCAGAGATGAGACTTCTACCTCTTCTCTGGGCAACCTGTACCAGTGTTTCACCACCCTCATTGTAAAAAATTGCTTCCTTATAGCTGGTCTGAATCTACCCTCCTTTAATTTAAAGCCATTAACCTTTGTCTATCATAACAGGCTCTACTAAAAAGTATATCTGCATCTTTTGTAGAAGCCCCCTGAGATGTTGAAAGGCTGCATTAAGATTTCCCCAGAAAATGTCAGTGAGGAAAGTAACAGTGGATCAGTAAATACAAATGCTCAGCCAGAAAATTTCTGAAGAAAACTTATAATTTAAAACACTGTGAATTAGCCATGGTCCCACAATGGGAGATAAGAGGTGTAAGGACTTGTCAACCCCATGTACCAGCTGCAAAGATAACTTTACCAGGAGCTGGGAGAGAGGTTTGCTATGCAGTGTTGGTTTGCTAAAGCATAGGTGATATTCCAGGCAGTTTGGTTCTTAGGCTGTGTTTGCAAATAGATGCAGTTCTGACAGTAGTTGTAGTTTCATTGAAATTGCCAGGTGGTTGATACTTGGACATACACTCACACATGCTTGCAACCACAAACTCACCTGAGACCCCCATTTTTTTAAACTACTTAAACAGATGTGATTATTTCATTCATTTAAAGGTAGGCATGTTCTTAAGTGTTCATCAGAAGATGAATATAACAGGCTGTAGAATTTGAAGAACTCAAACTTCAGGAAAGAGTGCAAGAAGAAATGGGGCAAAATTATGAGAAGAAAAACTTAGGATGAATTGCCATTATTTAAAGAAAGAACAGTCTGAAGAAGGTGGTGATGGAAACTTCATTAACCTGGATATTTTTTAAAAAGGTTTGGAGAAGTTTCCATTTTTGTATAGAGTAGGGAACAATCCTGTCCTGATAGACAGAGTGGCTGCGTGATCTCAGGGAGATTTTCTGCCTTTAACTTCTGTAAGTGTAATTCCTGTAAGTCTGTTTTAAATTAGAGCAATAGAGCACAAGTAAGAATATAAGTCTTGATTTGATTATGTGAAATTCAAACTGAATAAAATGACATCTTATGTTAGATCATCATATGCACTTAGCCTTTGCCCTTCTTAAGGGAGGAGTAATTTTGACAAAGATGGATGCTTCCCTAAACCCCAGTTTTGTTTGTCAAAGAAGTGCTTCATTTCAGTCACTCGCTTTTGGTTTAGAGTATCAAGTTACTAAAGATATAATTCTCCACAAAAGCCTTTCTGTGAGATCACGTCCTAAACAAAAGAAAAGGAGCTCATTTTAATGAAATGGCTTGAGCAAAGAGTCTGATAACATTAACTGAGCTTCATAATTAAAGATAATAATAGTTTATAAGGATTGAGAAGAAATGAAGAGTCAGCTCCATAATTCCATTCTGTGAATGTGAATTGTGCTGTAATTTCTGTGGGGTGGGACGCTACCTGCTGTCTATGTGCAGAATGGGGATACAAGGCCTCTGGAGTTCTACTTCTAGCTCTTTACTGTTGTTTGTCTCCTGCTCTGATCTTGGGTAAGTGGCTAGGGGTCTGATCCAGTTCTCACTGAAGCTGGTAAGATCCTTTTCACTGTTTTCAGTGAGAGATGGATCAGGCTTTGAATGTTGTTGCTACACCCCATCTTCACAGCAGGAGTAGTAATACTGAGAATTCATCTTTGGTGTTGGAGAGTTGAGTCACGACTCTAAGGAACATAAAGGGGATATCACATCAGAGAAAGCCTAATAAGTCTCCCAAGCTTCAGCCTGCAGGCATACGATGGGATTCACATCACTAGTCATTAGTCAAGAAGACCAGATCTAAGCTAATCATCTAAGTTCTCTCTCTAGTCAGTACTTATTGGCCTCTAGAGATGCCACCTCTTCTCTGCCTTCTACATGGTAAAGCCTGGGTGACAGAGCTTTCTGAATCAATATGAGGAACCTTTGTCTGGAACTGCCCCTCTCAGTCCTAGAACTTGTTTACTACAGAATAAGGCAATCTTTTCAATAAGGAAATCTCTTAGGCAGTTTGCTAAAAGAGGTGTGTTTGAATAGTGCATTTCCAATGCAGCAGTAGCTTCATATGTGTTAACCTGCAGATACAGTAGAATCTCAGCTGAGATCTACTACGTGAAATGCAGAAGAAAGCATGGTGAATGTAACAGGCAAATTTCACACCAGCTTTTTAATAAACAATTTTTTTCAACTTGCTACGGAATAGCAAACTGATAAAAGTCAATGAACCAAAGTTAAGGGGAATCCTCTTAGTAAATGCTTCCATGGGATAAGACAATAATCACCTACAATTCTGCATTATGGTAGTAATTGTTGTATAGGTTTTGTTAGTCTATTGAATTTCCATAATTGTGTTTTTTGTTATTTGCAAGAAACAGGAGAGAGATGAAAGCCTCCTGGTTCCATCTAAAATGAAGTTCAAAAGCACATATTACAGCCATTTCTCTACTCTGAAACCTGAAGGGTGCCATTTCATTCACTTGTTTGCAGATTTCATGATTGAAATAGGTAATTATGCAAAGATTAGCATAGAAAGATTTTTAAGAGATTTGAGATGGAAGAGCTGATTTTGTGCTTGAAGCAGTACAGAAGTGTGTAATGTTAGTTAGCAGATCACTGAGAATTTCAAGGGTTTGCATGTGACAGTTCTCTCAGGAGTTCATGCAACTTTATGGAAAAACACTACAGATCCCTAAAATTTCAGAAATCATACGGTTTTTTAACTCCTAGAATATTTTTCTGTGTAACTCATGCTATTACTGTTTGACGGGAACTATTTTCCACAGATACAGAGGAGAGATGCTTCATGGGATCTCCCCTGCAGAGGGATTAGCCAGTTTTAGTGTCACCTTCCTCAGGATGCCACAGAAAACCTTCTATGAGTCTCCAGTCTGCAGAAAAGGGATCAGCCATAACTGTCCTTTTAGTAGCAGCAATTTCCTTCTGTGGTTGCATTAGCTATTAACTTCTTAGAAAGTTTTTAATCTTGATGCCAGTTTGGAGAGGTACCTAGAACCTGTGCTCCTGGTAGATCCTTGTAGAGCTCAGAAGGGCTGTGAATCTGAGGTAACGTCTTCTTACTGGGGGTATCAGGACAAGGGGGCATCATGTGTATTTCTTCATCATGAGTCTTAATTCTGTCTTGGATTCATAATCTGCCTGATCCAGGGTTATGTCACACCAAAAAAGTACCAAGTGCTTCAAACAAATGAAATAAAGAATCTGTACTCTGAAGAGCTTATTGAAAAGAGAGTATGCTCAGGATGAAAAGGTATGAAGCAGTCAAGCAGTACAGCATTGTAGTACCAAACAGGATGAAGATCTCAGGTTCAACATAGCTTTACTTCAGCACCTGCAGAGAAATAGATGTACATAAAAATACTTGATATGTGTAACAACTTCTAATATGATTTAAGCAAATGAATAGAACAAAAGCAGAGCAGGCCCTCACCAAACTAACTAATCTCTAGCTTGTTTGGCCTGTGCTGTGTTTGCATCTCATCTGACAGCAGATGACAATCTTTTCATAAATATGTCAAAGTCTGGAGTTCAAGGCAAGTGTGATTAACTCCCAAATGTAGTTGCTTATCTGAAACATATCTAAACCTCTTAAATCTGCAGTAGTGAGTTGGAAATCTCTTAGCACCAGACCTTCCTTCTAAAATGGCAGGGATAAAGACATTAGTGTTTTTCCTATCATTAACTGCACCTGTTTTTAAGCCCCTGACACCTAAGTGTGAACTCAGTGGACAAAGATAGGAAGAGGTGAACAAAAATTTCACCATATGTAAAATGCACTGTGTTCAGGCTTTTGTGCATTAAACATTTGTACAAACATGTCCAAAAATAAGTACGAATGATTCAGGGAGGCATCACTGTATGCTGACAGTGCCTGGCTCAGCTCAGGGGAAACACCACGTGTGCCTCCTTCCACATGCAGCCAGCTTCCTTACAGAAAATCCCCTTTGTCTCTGGAGAACCTAGTGCAATGCAGAGGGACTGCTGCAGGATCATTGTATTCTTTACTGTCTGTGCAGTGTAGACAGAGTCTCTATTGAGGCCAGTCTCCACTGTTTGGGTTTTTTTCCCCTAAAGTTTAGGGCTTAGCCTGCACTTGTTACCATGCAGTATATTTATACTTAATCATTGTATAGGTGAACTCACCTCGTCTAGATATAATTAGGTACAGCACATGTTGGACCCGGTACACTTGGAATGATTTTCAGCAGAGATGAACATCAGTGTGTTTAGGGACAAATGCAGCAAAGCTGTACTCACACTACATTTCAACAAAGGTTTTTTTTGTCCCAAATCTGAGCCATAAGCATTTGTGTGAATGGGAGTGAATGCATTTAAAAGTATACTAAATATTATAAATAAAAGCAGGGAACTGCCTTCTCCCCATGGATCTGGACTGGTGCTCGAAATGCCTGAAAAACCCTAGAGTGGAGTAGCCTTTGAAAATTAGTGCTAGCTTTGGCATTTGCTCCAAAGACTGTTGGAAGAGGATCATTCAGAAAGGATGCTGTTAAGTGAAAATGGACCCTACTTCAGATCATACTAAATGGAACATTTTTTACAAATTCTCAGCTAAAGAAGTTTCCAAAACTTGATTACTAAAACATAACATTCTGCTGCTGTTAACAACCTAACCATTACAGCAGTGGCTTGAAACTGAGGGAATAAAAATTTATTATTGGTAACAAAACTGCCTAGAGTATGTTCTTCACAGTCCAAAAGGAGAAATATAAATACTGTATATTTATAGTCCACCCTCAGAAACTGGGAAGATGAACAGTGAATGAGCTGTTTTCTTTCAGCTTTCTTTAATATTTTCCCCTATTTAACACTTGGAGGCCAGTGTTCCACCTTTGTATTGAATATTTTTTCAAGCAACAACTATTGACTGCAGCAGGACATTATCTAAGTAAGAACAATATGACAGTGTTCTTTTAATGCACAGAAGTGCATGTGTGTCCACAGAGTTTAAAGGTATTTTGTGTATATGTATCAAGTTAATGTATTTTTAAACTGAGGAGGATTCTTAGCAGGATTTTGAAAAGGAAAGTGCTACAGTGCTGCTTTTGTTGATGGGGGAGTTAAAATTCCTGTTAGAAGACTTAAGCCAATGCTGAGCATTTCTGAAGATCTCACCCAGTACTGGATACACCCTTAAGCTATTATCATTGTCTGTTCTTATTTCTGTTAAGTGTTAAACACCACAGAGTTATTGGCTCAACTTGAGCAAAGAAAATTTTTCTATGACAGGAAGGGCTGGCTATGTTTAGTTAACTAAACAAACTGACTAAACTGTAGCTCCATGGATGTGGAGAAGGTGACTGCACTCCCATTTCTGCTGTTATTTATGAGACTTTCTGTGGTACTAGTTCAGTGGTGTTTTCCAGAAACATGAAAGAGGGATAGAAAGGATGGGCAGGCAGTTTGAAAGCTGAGGTAATTTTGATGGAATTCACGTATGTTTGTCCACAGTCTGGTGTGTTGTGAGTGGATGGTTCAGCTTCTGTATTCTTCAGTTCCCTCCATAAATTAGGGGTAATACATCTCATGTCACAAAGGCCATGGCTATGGGGTAAATCTGTTCAGCATAGTGAAGTTCAAAGTAATGGAGGGCAGGAACATGCCTTAGATCTTTCCAAGGCAATCAGAGCATCCCATATTGGCAGCTGGTAGCTAATCAAATAGAATCATAGAATCATAGAATCATTAGGATTGGAAGGGACCTTAGAGGTCATCTAGTCCAACCCCCTACAGTGAGTAGGCAATCTCCAACTAAACCAGGTTGCCAAGCACCCTGTCCAGCCTCACCTTGAACACCTCCAGGGACGGGGCCTCAACCACCTGCCTGGGCAACCTGTTCCAATGTTCCACCATCCTTGTAGAAAGGAACTTTTTCCTAATATCCAATCTAAACCTGCTCTTCCCTAGTTTAAACCCATTACCCCTTGTCCTATCACTACAGGCCTTTGTAAA